>CM047806.1:105705777-106305777 GCA_026214975.1 Gentiana macrophylla
AAGAAAAAGAGATGAAGAGCGATTAAGTTTGATAATTTACAAGCAAAAACTCTGTCAAGTGAAAAGCCATCTCTATGCTAAGGAAATATCTGAGATCAACTCGGGGAATCGAGCTTCATTTACAAATCCAAGCTAAAGGATTGATCCCAACAAATCACGTGAATTTAATTCACATCAGGCGAGACAATTGAATGAAGAGGAATCGAGAAGGAGTTGCAACCTTTGTGATAGGCTGGCTTTGAAGATTTGTTCTCGAGGAGAAGCGATGATAGAGGCGGAAAGTCCTTGAAGCTTTTGAAGTCGAGGGAGTGATAGTCTTGAAGATTGTGAAGCTTGTGTGAGTCAAGGACAATGCATATTATTGTATGCAATGAAAACAATAGTGAATTCCTCCGATCATCACCAGGAGAAAGTGTATTAAGAGAGGGATTACCACCTACGAACCCCACTATAAACCTTTGTTAATACATTTACTTGACAAATTTACTTAGCTGCATAGTATATATTTGTGGTTGCATGAATCTACTTTTGAAACAACGCGTTTGAAGAGGGACTTATCCGGCTTGCCCAAAAGCTTTTAAATATAAGAAAAGTTTTGAAACTCCCCTTTATAGTCATTCACCACTCCCCTTTATGACTATAGCTTTACGCTTTCTGGGACCAGCGGTTGTCAATTTACTCCGGTGTCTCTTGCATCGAGGTGGTCGTTGCATCGGGGTGGTCAATGCATTAATTACCAGGGAAAAAAAAACAACGTTTGGCGTTCGAGGGAAAAGGAAGGAAAAAAAAGAGAAAGAAAAACACAACATGTTAGCATCCTGAATATATGATGTTAAAACAACACATTAGCATCTTTCCGTTTAGCCTGGCTTTTCTTTTATTTTTTTATTAATTGAAGTGGGTTGGTCTATGTACTAATTTTGTGTCCTTATAACCAAATAAGATTCCTTAGTGTCCTATTTGCATAATTAAGTCAATATGTGTCTTTTGGACCACTTGCCCACTAAATATTATAGATAATTACTGGCTCCGTCCCAATTTGTTTGGGACTTATTCCTTATGGGTGTCCCAAATAAATCCCATAACTAATATTTAGATTTAAAGTTTATTCTTAGGTGAGCACTTGCCTCTTTCACACCTGACAATCAGTACACCTAAATCTCACTTCAAATTCCAAGATATCTTTACATGCTCGAAGATTGCAAAAATGGTTGGTGCGTGTCTAAAAGCTTACACTCTGATAATGCCTGTTATGTTTCAACTTTGATTGTTGTATTGATGAGAGACAAAACCACATGGATGGTTGAAAATCAGGAATGCACTCTTAAAGATGGTATGTATCCGGATGTTGAAGCCACTTGATTAGAGGCTCTCCTCACTCCAAGCAACCTTAGTCTCTTTGTGGCCAATATCCGATCACCAAAGATCTTGAGTCAATCCTTAGTCAATTTTCATGTCTTGACAATAACCCGACATGAGGTTATCACATTATGAAAAAACATTTATCGACTTTTTGAGGGGACATTTTGCGAAATTAATAATTGAAATATGATGCCCTGATGTATAATTCAATGGTAAATTAGAATGCGTTTTTAAAATAGAGTGTAAAGAGTTTTTAGTGACCATTGTCTTACTTTTATAAAATAGACATACAAAAAACCTTGTAAACTACATGGAAGCGATTTACATCTTTAAAAAAAAATGGATGCCTTTAAAGCGCCACACTTTTAAGCTTAAGCCGCTGACCTTTGTGAAAAATAGGTGATTACTCAAGACCTACATATAAAATTTTTAAATGATCAATCTATCAATGACACCATACCAATCAAAATTAAAATTACTATGTGCAGATTATTTTTACTATTTTCATTTTTATATTACAATAACATCCTTTCAACCATAATATATTACATTTTTCTCGATATTCAACCACCATCTTCTCGCCTTCCAACCACCCACGTCACACCATTTCCACCACCTCTTATCATCCAAAATGTTCATCATTATCTCTCAACCTATGGATTAAATCCACCATCTCACCCAATTTCCAACCAAACAATGAAATTACGATTCACAATTTGAAAAAAAAATAAAAAAAAATTCAATCCTAAAGTTGTGCATAGGCCGTGATATGAAGGTGGAGGAAAATGGATGTAAAGAACATGCCTTACTACCTCAAAATCACCTTTTGACACCTTTGGTCATTGACGATCCAAAAATTGTCAAGATAAGATTCTAGGCTCCTTCACTGAGTGATAACTTAGGGCGCTCAGAAACACAATAATAATATTAAAAGGTATTCGTTTGGGGTGGTTTAGGCGCACTTGAGATGTTGTTTCTCCAAAGTGCACTTGTGTCAATGTTGGCATTGGAATCAAGTCTCCGTAGTTCCTTAGGGATGGTTTATATAGAGGGCTTGTGCCTTACTAGAAAGGTTAGCGTGTAGTGTGTATGAGATGGGCTCTTAATTACACCTGTGTTCACTAGGAAAGATTATGACTAGTTAATCGCTTGATTTTAGGAGATAATTACGGCATTCAAATATTCATAATAAGTGATAAAGAATGGAGCCTTTATGACTTAGGATTCTTTCACAGCTATCCTTCATTACACACGTGGGAAATATGATTAGAGATTGGCTCGGCGTCTGAGGCGGCCCCGCCCAGGCTACTCGTGGTCCCGGTGACCTTTGAAGGTCGGAAGCGGAACCAGGCTAGTAACGGCTCGTACTCTATCTTGATGAAGTGGTAAATCTAAAGGACTTAAAGTGGTAGATGCGTTGGTCATCGGTTGACGGGATGTAAGCGGTGTCCGACCTTAGGAGGTCGAACACGGAGGCCAAGCTGCTTATGACCTGCTGAGGTTGATCTAAACAGCTGGTCAACCTAGAAAGGATAGAGCGAGCGGCCGGACTACACCTCCGATCCGGTTACTATTGAGAGTCAACTTTACTATGCTTCGGTGAATGTTTCAACCCCGTTTATGTTAGGAAATCTGATGCGAGAGAGCAGTGAATTCAAAATTTATTTCTAGCTCCGAACAAGATGGAAAACCGTTTAAGCAATAAACAAACAAGTAGTATGAAGCGGTGGTTACAGCGGATTTGATCTATAAGATCGGCCTTTGACCGTCCCCAGGAGAGTAGTTACTAGCGGAGAGCCGCCCAGTGTTCGGCCTTCTGCATTTAGTCCACGCGACACGACCGCCGGAATCCCGTCGTGGATCTGCTATTGGAAAACTCGGTTACTAGACCGGCCTTTCCCTCTCTCCCGCTCTCACATAGGATGCTCTGCACATTTTACACAGAACTATTGGTAGCGTCACCAACCGGACCTTAGAAGCGGCGTCAAAGAAAGGAGACGGACCTTTTACTAGGTTGAGGCGGATCTAACCGGCGATGTGCCGGGTCAAATTGTAGTGATAAAGTGGTGAGTCGGTGTCGAATCCTCGAGGAAAAAGTGGTAATTCTTTTAAGTGTGGTTAAACACCAAAGAAGTTTGCTATTAACTCGATCCCATAGCCGCAATTTTATAACCTGATTACTCTTACTCTAACCAACATAAAATAAATCGTAATTTAAAAAGTTATTCTAATATAATATATATAGATATATAAATATATATAGATGTACATAAATAGTCAAATATATATATATATATAAATATATAGATACCAATATATAGTTTATAAAGACTAGACTAGCCAAAGTATATGTAATCAATTTATTCGATCTTTTCAATTAATAGAATGTGTTCGATCTTCCTTTTTATTAGGTCCAATTGAGTGAATGAAACGGTTGTACTCTAATGTCAACAATTCCTCCTCCTGGCGTATGAAATTGTCATATGTCAAATTGTCATCGGTCAATGTCCTGACTGCCCGTGCTAAACTTAGTTAGTCAAAAACAGTCAGTGCAGTACAAATCTACCCCGGATAAAAGAGGTGATTCCATTTGTCGGATGGCGATGTTATTCAAGAGGCTCCGGTTGTCAAGCGGATCGATTTAATACAAGCGGTGTAGTTTCAATTAAAGCGTGATTTTAACATTATTAAGATCTCAGTACAAATTTTAATAAGATTTGTTTTACTAGGACAAATCTGCTTTGGATAGAAAATAGGATTCCGTTAATCAGGGTATCGACGGCCATTTTACCCTCCGGTTTTCTATTTTACTCATATCCCGACTTCTGCAGGTGAGTTCATCGCCAGATTATATGTGGTATTCATCATGATTGATTCGTCATTCGAATATATTATCGTTACGTAGTGAAATAGAAAAAGATTCATTTTAACTCAATTTTGATCATTTTATTTTAACATCATTCTTTATGAAAAAGATCGAAATAATACGATTACATAACTTTGGCTAGTTATTAGATCTAGCCTAATAACATTATAAAAACTAAAAGAAGAAAATAACAAACATAAACATAATTATTATAGAAGTTACCCGATTACAGCTGGCGACTGAAATAAATCTTTTCCAGGACATTACAACGACTTGACAACACCGAACCGAGAATTTCCGAGCATTACTACCGTACTACTACTACATTATTTTGGCATAAGGCTATTTACAAACTATATAAGAAAAGAGGGAAGAGTTATATATATAGAATAGGGTTTATATATATAATTTTGGTACAAAGTGAAAGTGAGCCTCGATCCCCTATTTATAAATTTTCCCCGCTTCCCGGACGGTCTGGCTTGCGGATCGGTCGGTGTAATGATGACAATCATTACGATTTGTTATCGGCATGTGCAAGCATGTTACCATAATCATCACTTGTCTTTGTGTAATTATATATAATTACGATTAACCTCTAAAAATCGTAACTTGAATTTTGATATCGAATGTCATAATCGAACTTCCGTTGAAAAGCTCGTTGAATTCTCTACAACTTTCATCAAGACCACTTCTTGAAAGCGTATTCTCGATGAGCCATTTGTATTATCGTCCTTTTTTTGGAGATTGAAACAATTATTATCTTGATCATTTATATCGGTGTTGACTTTATAACTTCCATTTCAACAACTTGAATTGACTTCAAAAGTGTCGATACTAGGGATTTGAGTTAAATCTTAGGATTACGTAATGAAATAAACACAAAAATACCGTGTAAAATAGACCTGATATTCCGGTTACTAAAACCGATTACAAAAACTACAACTTTTTATTATAAATACTAACTTTTACTACTAAGCTATACTAAACTATAAAGATTAATAATTTATACTAATTATATCATAATTTTAGATATTTTACATAGAATTTGTCAACAAAGCGTAATAAAATCAGCGTAAATTCATTCATATAAAAATAATACATCAAATTATAAATACTTAACTTGATGGTCATAGAGCAAAAATAGCGATAATATATAAATAACGAGATAATATAATTGATCAGATTAAAATTTCAAAAGTAATATATATCGTCAATATTACAAATATATAATTTATAAATTTTATAGAAATTTAAGAAGGAGATTATATAACTTAAATGAATTAAGTATCAAATATGAATTAGATGGAAACATGCATGCAATAATTCGAAATATAAATAAAATATTAGAAATCTTTCTATCTCGATTATTCACAATTTCTGGAATCGTTAACTAAGTCGGATAGAAGACATATTGGCTTAATATATTAGGATAGGGCGTTGGTTAATCGAAAAGATAGAAAAAGGAAATCAAAAAAGAAAGATGCAAAGTAAATGCGTCACCTGCGTCTTGCATTCTTGATCAAAACGATTACGATTAATGCATCCTTTTATTAAACTATTTTTGATTTTCTCTCTTCTCTCTTTTTTTTTTTTTTAAAATTAAGAACTAAAGCGTGAGTGTGTGCTAAATAATCAAATTTTACAAGCATTGCTTCATGAAGATTGATCAATTACTACTCTTTCGATCTAAAATTACGAGTCGGTTTCCTTAAACCAGTAATTATTCTTGAGATCTTATGATTAATTTTATCGGGAGCTTTATCACCATGTAGTGATATGGGGCGTTTAGATAACACCCTCACTGCATTTCAAATCATTGGTAGCTCTTACCGATATATTTTATTTTTATCTTGTCGATCAAAGATAGGAAGATCACGATATTTGATTAATGCATTGTAAAAATGGTCTTTGTTCCCTAATATAAATTGTTCAGCAGAAGGACACTAACATATCGAACTCATTCCAATCATATACCATTTTTCTCAACTCTTAACTTTTTCACATCATCGTCTCTCCATCGCCAAATGCGTGTCTGGCTTGAAGGATGTCGAAGAAATGTAGAGCCAAAACAATTTAAGAATTAGGAAATTTCTAGTTAATCAAAATGGCTAAATTCAGTGAGGTCTTAATCACTCTTTAAAAAAGGCGAGGGTGAGGTCAAAAATGGAAATTTTATTCGGTAAGAAATGGTATTTGGTATAGTTATATTTTGTGGTCTTAAAATCATCATTCACAATTTTGATTCCAAATTCATAATTAATCTTGAAAAGAAAATTATCTAAAATTTATTTATAAATATAAAAATTACTTGAATAATTCCATAAAAAAAATATTTGACAAAAATTATTTAGTTATACATACTCAAAATCTTAAAAATCTTATAAAAGATATAAAACATATTCATTATATATCTAATATATTTTACTAAATCAAAAATTAATCCTCTCGAATTATATCATTTTATTCATATATTAACCAACTTAAATTATTCAAGAAAAATTAAAACTAATAAATAAGTAATTAAAGTACTAATTTATATGAAAAAGGTTATATTTTATAATTATTTTTATTTTTTGAAAATTTTAATGAATTTTCAAACTTTATTCTACTTTCGCTTATGAAGTGATACGTCGTCGATGTTGATGAGTATGAAAAGTAGGTTCGAAAATTAAATTAAAATTATAGATGATAAGTTATAAACATCGATAACACACGTATATTAAAATCAAACAACATATATATTAAAAAAAAGAAACTATTACAGGACTAATAAAACAAACTTATTATTAACTTCTTAACTTTAATCAACTACAACTTATTAAAGCAAACCAAACTTAAACTAAATTAAATAAAACCACTAACAACTATCTCAAATAGTTGGCGAACAACCATTCTCTGCGGTAGCAATCCTCTACGACAATCACGAGGCGGATATATCTCGTGAAGCAATTTGAGGACTTCGTTCAAATGAATACATAACTTGGAAATTAACCAAGCAAAAGGCATCGGCCTTCCATTATTATACCGTTCCTTTGCAAAGTTCTTTGCCGTCTAAAATCAAAATCCCCAGAGTCCACGTGAGCTCCGACATCAGCGCAAATAACAAAAGTATCTCACTATCACTAACCCATGCAAAGTCACTAGTCGGATGGACTCGTGAGTTAATGAAGTGTTTCCATGCTCCGGATGATGGCGGTAGAGCGGAAGTGGTAGAGTCGTAATTTTTATCGAACTCACGGAAACAAATGCGGAAAAGCTTCGTGACATAGTTAACAACATGACAAGAGTTTCTAATGCCCGTTGATATTCATAATGAAGATTATGGATTTGATTGAAAATCGGTATCTCGTAGATATGATTGATAATATGAGGTGGCAATTGAATAAGTGTACCCACGAGCAGGATATAAGGCTAATGGCGGATCTACAGTAATGCATGAGAAGAAGTGAATAAAATTCACAACAATAGAAGCGTTAATTCTTCCTCGAGGATGCTTAACAAATTTTTTTCCATCCTTGATTACGAATTAAATCCACTTCGAAGCTGATCAATTTTTTAAAATTGATACCCTTTCCATCAATATAGGAGAATTTGCAAACCTCGCATTCACCAACAAATTAACATTTGATAGACTCGGGACAAAAACATCAAGCGCCTCGGATCGTATGAATTGGTGATGGTGATGATCGGTTTGACATTTTAGTTTAAGCGGTCACGGTAAAAGAAGAGGATTGAAAGTAGTGAGTGAATTGGCAAATTTTACTTTCAACCTCTACGTCATAAATGGATAAAATTAGAGTACCGCGTGCATGCATACTAACACTTCGGCATGACTAAGCGGTTTTACTCCCGGATCGGTCCTGGCCCGGCCGGACCGGTCCGGCTTTAAGATATTTTTACCGTATGAAGGTTGTAAAATTCAAGTTTTCTTTGTTCAACTTAATAGCCTTCAAGCTATTTGAGAAGCTATAAAGGTAGTTTAAATATTATCTCACCGTCACGGATAAAGCGACACGAATACGACATGTGAATGATAAATATATTTTTAGATTTTTGATTTTTATGAAATATTTAAATACTATTAAAAATAAATTTATGACTACGATAGAAAAGCGATTAATGAAATCGAAAACTTATTAAACTAGCAAACTTATCAACTAAAGTTAAAATCTGGAGAAAATAAAATAAGCGAGTCATAAAATGTTTAGAAATAATAAAAGTTGTTTAAAATCAAACAATGTCAACATCATCATAAATCGATAGTGTAAAGCTGGATCATTTAAACTTGGAACCGATGGCGTTTCTTCTTTGTGTAAGCGTAGTCGTGGTCGAGCGAGCCCCGAGCTATCGAGACCCAGCGAACTCATACTCGTAAATCATCCTTGCAAAATCTGAAAATCCTCCCACACTAGATGTAACGACACCACGAGAACACAATATAAAAGACACCACGACCACTTTAGGCGGCTTTCAAAAGGATTTGGCATATGATGAAAGCTGCGAGATGGTGGAATAGGTGCTATCCATTACAGTAGCGTATATGGGTTAGATTGGCGAGGCGGATAGGCGGTTCTATCGAAAGAAGGATCAAGATGCATCGCTCGTGTCTCGGCGTCCTCTACGTAAATCATCACTCCACGCCTGCTGCTTTCGACCAAACAAAGCCATATTAGCTTTGTCCTCGGGCTCATCTCGATACTAAGGATTGAAACATATCATATGTAATAGTGTTTGGGAGAGAAGTCTGCACATTGCTCGAGAAAAGATGAAAATCTTTGGCGGTGGGGCCGGGTGGAGGTGCACTACGTCTAACTATCGAGTCTATCGAACCCTCTGGAGACCTCCTCGGACTAGGGCCTATCGGGGACTCATGCCATCATCAACTTGTCGTTAGGCGAGGAAAGAAACTCTGATCTCGACATAAATCTGAAAATAAAGCCAGGAAAGTACATGTGACTCACAGCTTGCGATAACAATAAACTTCGAAAACCCTTCTATACATGATCTTCCCCATCCACCTTAACATCATGAATCATCGCCCAAGTAATGCATAAATCTTCTTTACCAAAGGCGGTGTGTTTGGTAGTGGGATAGAGTATGGCTCAAAAATCTTTTGATTGCCCTCGGATCTAAAACATTTCCCGTAATTAAATCATGTTATCCACCCTCTGCTGGTAGCATCAAACTCCTCTCTGAGCTCACAGAGGCAATGCTGCTCGTACATGGCGGGATCATCTAATCATAAATAGCTCACATAATCTTCTTCATCTGGAAAAACTTCTACCCCCAAAAGCGGCGTTAATCGGTTCCGGACTAAAAAAAAACATGTACGACCTAAGGGGAATAGACTACCATCATACTACCCTCGTGGGTGTCAAAGTAGACAAAGCGCATAAAACTCTGCCCTAAGGTAGTATTGATCTCTCACTTGTCCTCTGAGCAAAAATCCAACCATTGGCGTCTACATAAAAATCGCCTAACCTCATCTCTAAGTCATCAAAATCTAAGCCTCTTTCCAACACAACTCCACATTTACTATAGATATTTTTATAAGCATTCTTAGCTTGAGGTGGTGGCGTGTGCAGCAAAAACTATGATTCTTCTTCTTCCCGGTGTTAAATCTTTTAATTCTCGACCGGTACTTCATTGGAATATTAGGCTTCCGTTTCTTAGAGATTTTATTTGGATGAGAGCCATTCTGATATTGAATTGACAAAACAACAATAAAAACAACGAAGAAAAACAACACAAAATAAAATGTCACAACACCGTAAAATTCAAAGCAGTTGAAAATAAATCTAAAAATTATAAAAATTATGAAATTGATAACTAGAGTAAACAAATTATACCTTATAGTGAACAAAAGCAGTGAAAAGTGGCCGGAAAAGTCGTTATAAGCCTCCGAGATGAAATGGAGCTTGTGTTCGATCTTTTTCAAATTTTTCACTTGTGTTGAAGAGGAGAGTAAAGAGGAAGAATGTATGTAATGGTGTAGTGTAATTTGTATTTTTGAGAAGAAAAATAAAATTTTCGAGTTGAAGGGTGATCTTTGCATTGCTTCTTTGTTGAAAAAAAGAGAGGAGAAATGAAGAAGAAGAAAAGATCCGTCCTTTTAGGTTAACTTTCGAACCCGGACCAGGTCACGATAAAGGGCGGATCGGTCCGTGTGCATTTTTGTGAATTTTAAGTAATTTTTATATTTTATTTTATTTTATTTTTTTTTTGGATTTTGATATAAAAACTTATAAAACTTTAATAAAACTTAAAAATAAAATTTATAAATTTTATAACAATTTCTCAAAATTTATAAAATCTTTATAAAACTTATTTAAAATTTTATAAAAATTCAATAAATTTCTATTAATTCTTATAAAATATCTAAAAACTTAAAGAACTTTTATAAAACTTTTATAAAACTCCTTAATTTTATAAAGATCAATTTTATAAAATTTTCAAAGTTATGCAAAAAATTTATAAAACTAAAAGAAAAAGACTTGAACTTACGGGGTTTAATTCTTGAATTTACATAAACTCAAGTTTCTAACATACCGATTCAAGCAAACTATATCTAGAAATGTAGCGTTTGAATTAAGTCTTGGAAGTCCATCGGGATTTTCGGTTAACCACCTGTCGTTCCATGCTTAATTACATTCAAACACTCGTTCACGAGATTGAGTTATATTTTCCCCACATTGCCCATTGTGTTCAATCTTTCCACTGATTCTACACTTAAAAACTTAGCCGCTTCTCTTTATCAGGCTTACTCGGCGTACCATTACAAACTTCTTTCAATTTTTTCTCTCGACAATTGCTTGTTCTTTTCAAAAACTAAGGCTTACATAGTAAAGCGATATCTCTATTAAAACCAAACTTCAAAAGCAAAACAAAAACTCTGTCTATCTAAAGACATCAGGTTCTTTTTAACGTACATCCGGTAAAAAGCGAAACTAGTTTAGACATATAAAAGTAAAAGATAAAACACAGTAATTTGATCTTTCGACTTTTAAAACCTTTGCTTTTAGTCTTTGGTCGATCGGCAACATCACTTCATTTATGAGAGAGACTTCTTCACGCTTCCAAAAATAGCTTCACCACTGTGACCATTGGCTATAAAAGTTGTATTCAGTGATTAGTTCAACGACTCAGTTTTATAAACTCGTGTTACTTTAAATGGTCACATCCGTCTTGATTTAAGCTTTCTGGAAACAACTTTAAGCGTGAATTGTACAATAACACTCGATCACTACATGAAACTCACGACTATATATTCTCTTATCATGGAAGGATTTGATGCGTTCCTTGTAGGTTCGAGCATTTTCATATGAATCAAGGCGAAATTCTTCTAATTACATTGGCGAAGTAATCTATGATCACCGGCGACCTTAGGATCGAAATTTAAAAATCTAATAGCCCCGAATGCTCGGTGTTCTAACTCTCTTGAGAGATGACAAGATTTACAAAGACTAATTTGTAGGAGAACGACCAATTGGAGTTTTAAAGGCTGTTACAGCCATGCCCATGCTTAGCATCATCTAGTATAAGCGCCTTGATTTTACGGTTTGAATCCACTTTTTTTCTATGATTCTTTTAATTTCTCTATTTGACACCTCTGCGACCTTTGGTTTGCGGATGATAAGGCGTTCTAACTTATCGTTACACCATATTTTCAATTAACTTAGTAAATGGTCGATTGCAAAAGTGCGAACCTCATCACTAATGATAAGCCCTTGGAATGCCATATCTAGTGAATATGTTCTTTTTAAGATATCGTATGACAACCTTGGTATCATTAGTGGGAAGAGCTTGACTTACACCCGTTTTCGAAACATAATCTACCATTACAAGAATAAATCTTTTCCAAGCGATATAGGAAAGGTCCGTGAAATCTATACCCCAAACATCAAATAACTCACATTCTAAAATAGGTTGCATAGGCATTTCATGTTTTTAAATATATTTCCCCATTTTGACATGATTCACAAGATTTAACATATGTATCGCATCTTTATAAAGTGTAGGCCAATAAAAACCACATTGCAAGACTTTAAAAGCGATTTTCCAACCTCCATGATGACCTCACCTCCACGATCATGACAAAGCGATAAAACACTTAAAATTTCATTATCAGGCACACATTTTCTAATTATTCCATCCGAACATTTACGGAAAGATCTGGTTCCTCGATAATAAAATTTTAAGTCATAAAAGAACTTCTTTTACATTGCCAAGTCCAATGAGGCGGAATGTAACCCACAGGTTAAGTAGTTAATGATATCTCCAAACCAAGGTGAATTTTCCTTAGAAGGAATTCTTTTCTTTAATAGCTTGCATGGTTGAAGGAGTATCGATTCTAAGCGATTGTTCATCGAGAAAGCGAATCTTTAATTTCATTTCTATTTCTTCCTCGATTTCCATTACTTAGATGATGCGCTCTTACATTCTCACTTCCTTTCTTATCTTTAATCTCGATATCAAATTCTTGAAGTAGGAGAATCCATCTAAGAAGGCGTGGTTTATCTTTCTTACTCGATTAAATATTTCAATCTTTGAATGAGTGCAGTATAAACTATTACCTTAGAGCCAACAATATCGATCGATCTAAACTTATCTAAGGCAAAAATTACATTATGATTTCTTTTACTGTAGTTGCATAGTTTAGTTGAACTGCATTTAACGTGTATGAGATGCATAGTAAATAGCTTTGAGAATTCTATTATACCTTTGACCTAAAAGCAGCTCCTACAATTAAATCGCTTGCATCACACATAATCTCAAAGGTAAATCGATCGGTGCCACCAATCTTGGTGCGATAATCAACTTAAGCTTTGAGGGTCTTAAATGCTTCCATACATTTACTATCAAAATTAAAAGATACTTTTTTCAAGCAAATGACTTAGAGGCTTTGCTATCTTTGAAAAATCTGCAATAAATCTCTATAAAATCCTGCATGTCCAAGAAATCCTCTTGCGTTCTTAGATTAAGCGGGTGGAGGCAATTTTTCGATTACCTCGACTTTAGCTTTATCAACTTCAATTCCTACTTGAGAGATTCTATGACTGGTACAATTCCATACGATACCATTAAATGACATTTTCCCAGATTAAGCACTAAATTGGTATCCTCGCAGCGTTGTAACACTCGTTAAATGTAACAAACAGCCATTAAAGAGTCTCCGTAAACAAAAGTCGTCCATAAAAATTTCTAAGAATTTCTCAACCATATCGAAAATATAGACATCATACATCTTTGAAGCGTGGCAGGGCATTACATAAACCAAGCGGAATTCTTTTATACGCAAAAGTTCCATAAGGACATGTGAAAGTTGTCTTTTCCTATCTCTGCTTGCAATGAATATCGTAAATAACTTTGAATAACCATCTAAAAAGCATTAATACTTATGTCCTTAAGCGTTCTAACATTTGCACTATGAATGGAAGTGGATGATGATCTTTCTTAGTATGATCATTTAGTTTTCTAAAATCAATGCACATTCGATATCACCTAATTTCCACTTGTTGGAATCCATTCATTCTTATCATTCTCTTTCCTTTGTGAAACCTCCTTTCTTTGGTACAACTTGAGTTGGACTTACCCGTTCACTATCCGATATAGGAAAGATTATTCCCATTTCTAATAGCTTAATAACCTCTTTCTTAACGATTAGCTGTAAATTCGGGTTGGCGGCGTTGCGGTTGAATACAAGGTTTAGCATCTTCTTTTAGAATTATCTTATGAACACATATCTCCGGACTAATACCTTGAATATCGGCAGCTTTGTCCATCCAAAAGCTTTCTTATGCTTTTTCAACATTCTAGTAATTGATCTTCTTGTTGCTCCGTTAAAGTTGATGAAATAATAAGCGGTAAAGGTTATCATTTTCAAGAATAGCATATTTGATTTAAAGTAGCGGTTTCAATTCCAGTTCTTAGGCGGATCTTATTGATGATTTAGAAGCCCGGTCCTTCTAGTTTCTAATTCTAAATACTTATGCCATGGTGGTTTAAAAGTAAAACTTCCTTTATCTAGAGAAAGGATTATCTCTTTCATTTCAATGTCTTCCTCATCTTAACATAGATAGATAAAGTTAAACATTCTTCTAATCTATCTTCAAAAGTTGGTAGCGATTATCATAGAAGCCGAATGAATATCTTACATAAAGAACATGATTACGGTGATGTGTATTGATGGTTCATAGCTTTGAAAATATTGAAAGCAACTTCATCTTCATTGACTCTCAAAATTAATTCTCCTTTCTGAACATCGATTAAAGTTCTCACTGTAGCTAGAAATGGGCGTCTAAGATAGCGGCGCTGAAAATCCTTCTTCCATTTCCATAACTACAAAGTCTCTTGGAAAATAGAACTTGTCTACTTTAACCAATACGTCCTCAATAATTCCTTTAGGGTACTTAATCGATCACATACGCCATTTGCGAGTCATTTCGATCTTAGTAAGCTTTCTATGCCTAGCTTTCTATAATCCTCATAAGACATGAGATTTATACTAGCTCAAAGATCACGTAAGACCTTCTTAAACAAAAATCCTCAATTTCACACGGAATCGTAAAACTTCGGAGGATCTTTTAGTTTAGGTGGTAACTTATCTTTGCGAAATTGCGAGAACATTCTTCATTTAGGCATATATTCTCATATTCCTCTAATTTTTTCTTATTTGATAGTATATCATTTAAAAACTTTCCATAGGTAGGCATATTTATCGAGCTTGATAACGAGGGATATTAACATGAATATGGCGAAAAGTATCAAGGAAGCGAGCATACTACGATCAGTCTTAATCTTTTAATTTGATCTTTAGGTGGAAAAGGTAAAGACTCTAAATCTATAACCTTTGGTTTGAAGTCATTCTCTCTTTTCCTTTATCCTTTGGAGTATTACTTGATCTCATCACGATCATATCTCGATAATAACGATATACCGAGGTAGGTCAACCCCTGCTTTGGTGATGAGTTGGATCCGAACAAGGGCTCTTCACCGTCATTATAATATGGGAGGCAATTTCAACTTGATTCTTTTGAGGTGGAAGTATTTATGTAAATTAATTCACTTAATTAATTTTAATTATGGTCTAATCATTAATATGTCTATTTACATAAACATACATCCTGCACATTTATCTAGATGGTGCTAGTCATGCATCTATCGTATCATATAAAATAAATACAAGCACAAAATAAATAAATCGTAAAGTAACCGGTATGATCATGGACTTTCCACAGAGTGCGGTTTGAATACAAGCCCGTGAAACCGCGGGTCCTGATCTAAAGTGGCTGCTGCTGCGCCAATAGGATCTTTAATGCTCCATTCTCCAATGAGATCTTTATTTTCGTCTTTCTTTGGTCTCAAATCTTACGCTCCATTCTTGTTACATTTAATTCTATCTAATGAAATAAATACACCCGCCCCGCTTGCAGGGAGCTAACGAGGAATGGGATGAATCTGAAAAAATAAACTAGGTCACGTTCTTCATAACGGCCTTGGACAATTTTAAAACCAACGAAAATTTAAATCACTCACATCTATCACTGTCGGTTAGTCAAGCGATCGATCGAGTCCGTATAACCATATTATATCTACTATATCTAATCCATACAATAAAATCTTATGAAAAAGATAAAATTAAATTTTAACTACTTGCGTCTTAATTAATCAATTAACATTTAATCTATTAAATAATTTTATCCAATCAATTAACTAATTAACATTTAATTAATTAAATGATTTTAATCGAAATAAAATTAACTATTAATTTTAAGCGATTTTAATTTTAATTTTAATTAATTAGAACTATTCCAAAATAAATCAAAATTAAAATTATTTCTCTTTTGTTTCTTTCCTTTTGATTAAGTAATCAAAGGGATCGCTGGTTTCTAAACCAAATTTGGCTTAAACTTTGTATTTCCAAAATCAAAATTTTGGAAGTGGCGCAAGCTAAGCGCTTTCCCAAATCAAATATTTGGAAATGGCTGAGCTTTATTCAAACAAAGTTTGGAAATGCCATTCTTATTTTAATGCCGTATGGCGTCCGATAGCGTATTTATTTGAGCAATTTGGTTGTGCGCGTGTGACAAAACAAACAAAGAAAATTAGCAATCATGGCTATGAGCCATATTGAATCACAAAATACACAAAACAAAATTGGGGACCACCGTATCACACCGGCGACCGCCCGGCAGCCGGAGGCCGCCGCCATCGGCGATCACGATGGTGGTGCACGCGCCGATCGGCCGAGCACCACCGTTGCCGCCCTTTTTTTTTCTTTTAGTGTATCAATTTTGCAAATCAAAAATCTTTCATCTTTTAATTACGTGATTTAAGCGATAAAATTAACTCACGCAAAATAACATGCTTATTGCTTAAGCTCAAAGCTCTCTCGATACTGCTTTGTTAGGAAATCTACAGCGGGAGCAGCAGTGAATTCAAAAATTTATTTCTATCGACCCAGATCGACTTCGTTTAAGCAATAAACAAACAAGTAGTAGGCGGTGGTTTACCTTGGTTGATCTATAAGATCGGCGCTTTGACCGTCTAAGGAGAGTAGTTACTGCATAGAGCCGCCCAGTGTTCGGCCTCTGCCGCTGAGTCCACCACGAGCGACCCGCGGAATCCCATCATGGATTGCTATTGGAAAACTCCGGTTGCTAGACCGGCCTTTTCCACTCTCTCCAACTCTCTACATAGGATGCTCTACATTTTACACAAAGAACTATTAGCTCTTGGAATCATGACATCTGAAAAGCTTGACACCCCTCTTATTTATAGTGTAGGTGGCGCCATCTATCGAGTGGAGGAGAAAAAACCTTTTCCCAATAAAATAAGGAAAATATAATTGATTGATTTATCTCATTTATTATAATATCTCATATTAAATAAATACAGGATATTGTCGATATCTTTATATTGAATATTCCCAATATTGTCAAGATCTTATATTGACAATATTTATCTTTATTATATTACTGTAAATCAATTCTGGCATGTGTATATATATCACGTATATAAATCTATATAAAATATGTACTACTAAAATATGTCAAATGGATGCATATCACATATATGATCCACGCCACATATATATATTTATACATACATATTAATATCTAATATTAATATAAAGGTATCTTATTAATTAAATTACCTTGTCCAAAGTGTATCTTATACACTTCATGTGGCGCCCAATATAGCCAAATATTGGCTTCGAATATTATTTAATTAATATAATACTATTAATATCTTGTATTTATTTTATTCATAATAAATAAATACCACCATATTAATTTACCACTATAACCTTTATAGTCTCGAGATAAACTTTCCTTATTTGGTTATCATCTATAACCACATTTTAATCGGCTAGATGTTCATATGTGTGTGACCCGATAGGCTTCGAATATGTTGGCCGTAGACACAAAGTGCAAATTACGAAAATGCCCTTCATACTAACGATCACGGGATAGCGTCTAGCAACACACCGTGACCCCGATCATCGGAAGAGTCAAATGCAATGACTACTACCTTTCATGTGAAACGATTACCGTGTAACTTACAATCTATCATTTGTAATAATATCCATACGATGCGTTAGTCGAGTGTCAAAACATCAACGACCGTATCTTATAATCTGGATATCATGCTCTCTCAAAATAACTTTCGTTTACTCCCACTTTGCAAAGATTCACGAGAGTAAGACATTCCTTATAAAGAAGGCCATTTCGGATATTCGATCCCGATCATAGGATACGCGATTCCCGGACGACCAATCATGTATACTCCGCGTGCTTGATGTCATGCCCAATCACTACCGCATGATCGCCCGTGGTTGAGGAAACCTCAATAGTGTCAAAGCATGACAATCCACACCGTGATGCCATGAAGACTCGGTCCTAGGATAACTACACAACCGCCACATAGTGTGACACTTATCCGTGTAAGTGGAGTCGATCCCCACGTCACGCGTTCTCTAATACCGTCCACGTCACGGTCAAGTGTCTACACTTCGATGAAGCGAGATCTATCCACGCCTTACCAAAGGCAGAAGACATCTAATACGTGCTAGATCACTGTTTATACTATCAATGCCTGTTTAATAGTACATCGACTGGGGAGACATTTAAGTATCAAACTTATTAAAGTGATTAGAGATCTCATCAACCATAATCGCATATCATGGTTTCTACATCACGATTTAATACTAAGGACGTTATCATATAACAATTCATAATTGGTTCTCTAAAAGAACATATATATGACAACAGAAAAGCCATTTAATATATGTATAAACACAAAGAAATAGTAGAAATGATCCGACCCGGTCGGATCCGGTCCAACCCGATTGGGTTTAGGACACTATTCCAACAGTTTACGGCACTTTTGGTTCATTCCGGGTAGTTTTAAACCATATTTACGGCAAAAATCGCAGTACACATCCACCATGAGGTAAACCGTCATATTAGATGGAAACCTCGGCATTTTACGATGTTTTTAGCCCTTTTCGAGCCTTAGTTATTTTGCGGAGTTATGCTCGGTTTGTGTTAGATGTTGTGACATAGGATCTAGGTGCTCGTGAGCCCGGGAAACAAGGCATGGAGCATGTGAAGGTGAAACCATTGGTTGAAGATAGAAGAAAAGAGAGAAAAGTGAAGAAATTGGAGCTTGCAGGTGTTTGGCGCACGCCAAAGCCATTGGGGCACGCCAAAGTTGAAGCAGAATGCACAATAAGTCACTGAACAAGTCAGGGGCGCGCCAAAAGGTTTGGGGAGCGCCAAGTTGATACAGAGAGCTCCCAGAATCACAGAACCAATTTTGTAGCGCATAAAATGTCTTTTCTGCACATTTTGGAGAATACAAATACCACTTGCCTGATTTTTAGACATTCTCTACACACTTTTACACTTTGATACTTACACTTTTTCCCCTCTTAGGTCGAATTCTCTCCTTCTTCTTCTCTAGATTCACTCTTTCATCATATTTTACTTAAATTAAGCACAATATAGCTTAGATTTTAGCTAAAATTTCCTCTACTACTCTTGGATTTTCTCATTTTGGGTCTTAACTTCTTCACCATTGACATGGGTGTTGAAAAAGCTTGATGTAAACTCCGATTCTCTACGATTTTGGTAATCAATTTTAGTTTCCATTTCATTTATGGCTTTAATTCTATCTTTGATTGTTGTTTTTAGTTTTATTATGAGTAGCTAAACTTTTCATAGCCAAATTATGTGAAGGTTGATGAAATCACCTCAATTGATGGAATTGGGAATGGGTAGTGCTTAATTGTTGTTATATTGGCCAAATTCATGTCTTAAAACTTGTTATCAATGCTTGAATTAGGCTGTACATCTAGTTCATGAACAAACACACCACTTTTATAAATGTATGTTGCGAAGGGGTGTGGGAAAAGGGTTTTAAGATCATTCCTTATAATCAATGAGTTGTTTAGATTGATTAGGGAGTGAGTTCAATCGGTTGTGAAATCGGGCAACTCTAGCGCGTTAATCTTGTTTCGGTCAATTAAATTCTTAAAGCGGATTTGTTGAACCGGGCAAAGGGTGTTCGATTGTTGCATGGCGTCTTACA
Organism: Gentiana macrophylla; assembly: GCA_026214975.1. Taxonomy (NCBI): domain Eukaryota; kingdom Viridiplantae; phylum Streptophyta; class Magnoliopsida; order Gentianales; family Gentianaceae; genus Gentiana; species Gentiana macrophylla. The sequence goes on from CM047806.1 coordinate 105,725,600, forward strand.
ACCCAGCTTAGGAGTTTGCACCCATGAATGAGTCGATATAAGTATAGGTTGGTAGGTTGGTTAATCCCGTTCGAGCTAATCGATTAGAGGCGAAAGTAATCAATTGGATCATAGTTTGGTATGTCTCTTTCTCTTTTAATATATTTAGTTTATATTTAGTTTTAGTGTAATTAAACTTGAAACATCTTGGTTAACTAAACTAAATCCAAAAGCGACTTTGTTATTCGATAAATTCCTCGTGGGATACGACCTTGCTCATTCTTATAGTGCATCCGACTCGATGCACTACCGATTAAAGTTGGTATCCTTATTTTGGCCATCGATTACTAAGGTACACAGCACCGTCTCTCTCCGCTTTTAATGTCGAGCCACTTTAAGAGAGGTGCCACGTGGGTATGTTCAAATTACGGCATCGTCGGTTAACATGTGAATGATTCTACTAATTAAATTGACATAGCTCAAATTTACTTTAAAAGGCTAGAACACTTTCAGTTTATGCTTTTTTAGTTCGGTGAGCAAAATCAGAATTTGAATGAAGAACTTGTATAAGTAATATAAATAATAATTGAAATGAATCCCGTGGATATGGCCTAGTGGTGAGCGGGTGAGGTGGTGTAGTGCCTTGGTATATCTAAAGCCGGAGGTGGGGTTGAGTCTGTAAAGGGCCGGCCGCTTTTCGATAAGAGATATCTAATGCAAAAGTCTACGTCCACAGCTTCTGGGTCCCATGATTGCTCTCACCAGCGTTCTGTGGGATCGGAGCGAGAGGCGCGCTGAGTTAGGGTTTAACCGTTTTTTTTTAATAATAATTGAAATGAGGAAGCAAAATGGAGAAGGATATGGGTTATATAATGGTGACTCATGACTGAGAAAAATTTGATTGAAAATGAAATATGAAAGAAGGATGGCAAGAAGGGGGCGGCAGTGTTGGGTGTCAGTGCTGGGGTGGTGGCTGAAAAGACATTAGGGAAAAAATAAGGTTATATATGTAATTATTTTGTTGGAGTGGATTATAGTAATTACGGTGTGGTGGATTAGGATATATAAAATTAGGTGTGGTGCCTTGGGTAAATTAAGAGATGAAGGTGTAGTGCCACTTAATTTAGGAAAATACTTGTGTGGTGAGGGAATTTGAAATTGTAGTGATGGGTGAAACCACGCGGTTTAAATCTGAGAATAAAGCGTAGTGCACGTATTTAGCGCGATGTCTCTCACGCGTGTGTGAGAACACCACACAAATATTACTCCTTCATTTAGGTGCCCGAGTAAAAAGTGTGTGGTGCTTTTAAAGACATCCAAAAAAAAGCTTTTGGGTTGGACTCACATTTGTGTAGTGCACTTTCCACTACTTACTTTATTTTCATAGATTAAAATGATGAATTATTTATTGTGATAGGTTCAACAACTTCAATGGTGTTGATTGTATTGTGTATAATGTTGTGGTAAAAAGATTAGTGAATGTATCACTACTCTTCTAATATCTAATAATTCTAATAATTGAAACATGACAATGCGCATACTGTACATGTGGCTTTCTCCTATTGAATTCTGTCATAGGTCTCTGTCACTCCGTTGGAAAGTTCGTCGTCTTTCCTCCTCAATTTAAACCCGGGAATTTGAAGGTTTTTTCCCCTTGATTTTGATTTTGAAAATTTATGGTGTCCGGCATACCTGTAATTCGTCTTCTTGCATCAATTATTATTACATAGTGGTGCGTTTTTGGATTTTGAGTTTTTTTGGGTGGTATCAACAGGAGGGGGAGAGATGAGTTTTCAGGACCTGGAATCGGGTCGGGGAACCGGGTCGAGGCGAGGTAATGTAAATGGGAATCAAGATCCTACACAAGCTGTGGCTTCTGGGATTTTTCAGATTAACACGGCGGTCTCCACTTTCCAGAGGCTAGTTAATAACCTTGGTACAGCTAAAGATACCGCCGATCTCCGCGAGAAGCTGTAAGTTTTTCATCTAAATTTTTATTAAGTATGAGAAGTAGATGAATATGCGTTGAATTTTTGAGTTTGATCAATCCAGGATTGGAATTTTGATTGACTGAGGTTTAATTTGAATTTACAATGTTGTTTCTGATAAAGGAGGTTACTTTAGCTGAATTTGAGTTTTATGTCCATGAATTTGTGCAATTTCACAATTGCTTAAGCTGTCTAAGTTGTTTTTCTTGAAGTTCGTTTTTTGAATGTATTGGCATCTTATTCTGGTGTAGATGAGAGGAAAATTAGAACTTAGTAATAAATGACATATTGGTATTCTAAAGTGACTGTTAATTGGAAACAACAAAATCCCCTGAATGACACTTAATTAGGAAAAAGTAGTATCCAGGTCCCTCTTCAAAACATCTTCTTTAGGGTATTTGAATCCTTAAGCTTTACCACAATTAGGGGTGGCTGCAGGAATTTTGACATGAGGGTCATAAATTTGTCAATTTTTTTCCCCTATCATACATATATTTGGATATTCAATTCTATACATGTAATTATGGGTCAATAGACAAAAACAGGGGGTCATTACATGAAAATAAGGAGGTCATTTTCACATATATGTGTGTTTATAAAAAAAATTGTCTACTATTGGTACATAATATTTTTATTTTAGGGGGTCGGCCGCACCCCTGGGTATAAGGTAGAGCCGCCCACAATCCAGTAGTTTGGTAGTGATAGGATTCAGCCGGTCTAGATCGGGAATTACTGTCTTCCAGGTTGATAAGATTACCATCCCAAAATGATAAAACTAAATACACACATTCAGCAAAATTGAACCTCAATTGCACAAGGCTCGGACACATCTCAGAGACTCAATCTTGATTTTAATGGTTGAGAATTCATCTACATACACACAATCACTCATGTGATGACATGTGCCCATTGAGTTTGGTACTTTGGTGGTCATTGACCACCATAAAATTTGAATATTTTATTCTCCATGAGGGGCAAAAGCAAGCATCTGCCTCAATGATGCAAAAGACAGACAGGAATCAAAGCGGGTGAAAGGCAGTGTAGAAGCTTGTTCTTCTGGTACCATTTCCTTTTTCTTATCTTGTTAATTTTTGTGGGCGTGTCCATGCTTGTTAGTTGTTATCCAATATGTCAGAGGCGGTAGCATTGGTAGTTCCTGGGACGTTGAGTGTCAAACCTAAGAGTTGTGGTGTTACTCTATATGACCTGTTTCTTTATCTTATCCCACTCTTTCTCTTTAGTGTTTAGCAGCTTCCTCCATATACATGACATTCAGAGCTGCCCAATTATAGTGTCTTCATAACCGCCTTATAAGTAGACATTTAAGTAGGAAAATTTATTCTATATTCGTTTCATGAGGATGGAGTGCCCTTATCTTAGATTTTGTATCTTTAGTTGCACATATATGCTTTGGATTGCCTTCACTGTGTAGCTTGAAAATTGAAAAGTGGTAACTAGCCTTTTTTCTAATTATGTATTCTTATCGCTTTCGTAGTAAGAACCCTTTGTTTTGGTCCTCTTGAGTCTTGAGCACCAACAATGAACATGTCAATTTTCTGTCTCTTGGGAACCAACCTAGAAGTTTGCTAATATGATCACAGTCTTGCCTGTTGGTTATTAGAAGTTAATTATACAAAGCTTCACTCACTCGATGGATATATTCTTGATGTGCATTCTATTCTTGACCGTGACTTGAAAATCCCACTTCATGGCGACATGGACTTCGTAATGCCCTTTTTGTTACGCATAAAGCTATTTGTCTTTGTTTGTAATAATCCGTAATCATGACATGCATGTATATTACTTGACTTGAACTTTCCTCGTTTAAAGGAATGATATCCTGTCTCAATCATTATTCTAGGGGTGCATGTGATTTCCAACATCACTAGGAGTAGGTCTATTGTAGCACCCCTTCCTACTATAGAATTGAGTGAAAGAGTGGTCTTAAATTAGTTGGCTCTGCGTATTTAATGTCAGCCGGATTAATGAATTTAGGTCAAGTGGCAATGGGTTTAAAAGTTGACATGTAGTGGTATTAGACTCATGGCGGCGCCGCCTGACCCCAAGTTTTATCGGATCCACAGGTTACCAACTTTATCTAAGGGCTATGCCTTTGTAACCTCCACTTCCCAATAGAAAATGAGAGAAACAATGGATTGATACATAATTCGGGCTTAAGTATTTGCCTACCAGTTTCGGTCAAATAAGAACTGGCATTAAAGATGACACCTAGTGCAGACAGACCCACTTGTGAACTAAGGATATTGCTACTGCTGCTCTAACATGACATGCTTTTATGGAAGAATCCTGCATCCCTCCTTGGTCTGTTTTGATCCTTTAGTTCAGCTCTATATAACAGGCCCTCACCTGTAACATGCCTAATCGATTGGTGCTTTCTTCTCCTTTCACAGTAATCATGGGTTAATGGGCTTTGGTTGCAGTTTCTTTGGTGAAATTAGTGTAACTTTTACGGAGGACATTTTGAAGACTTAACTGCTGCAACTGGAAAAACTTGATTATTCATAGTGTTCTGGTGCTGTAAGACATATCGGTTGTTCGTTTAATGAGATTGTGCTGGCTAGTAAGTTGTCAGGAACATGAACCTTTGAAGTTTCGAATCGAGCTGAGCTTAGTCGACTAGCATAGTTTAACTAAGGAGTAGTATAAATACTAGAAGTAATAATGTAGTAGGTACCGAAATTGTTATCAATAAACTCTATTTTCTCTCCCTGTCTAATCTCTCCTTTCTCTTCTGCTTTCCTTTTCCCTTTCTTCGATTTCCTCTGTTCTTCCCCCCTAATTCCTCGCCTCTATCCCCAAATTTCATCTCAAAAATCCTAGTTAGGATCGAATCCTAACATCTGGTATAAGAGACAACGATCTCTTCCTGTGTTCAATTTCTCTTCTCGATTGAATTTTTCTTCACGTTCTGTTCAAGCTCCGCGCAACTATGGATTCTGGTTTAATGGCTTTATCGATCTACTGTGTTGAAATGGTGCCAAAATGGAGCTGTGTTCTCGATTCTCAGCCTATTCAAGGAAAAGATATGAGTGTTCAAGTTTATTACGATCAATTCTGCAGTTGGAGGCAGTCAACTATATCGGTGATGAAGAATCATATATCGACGAATTCCTTTGTGGACTAAAGATGGATCTTATGGTGAGAGTGTGTGGATACAAATGGAAGCCACGTACCTTATATGGTGCATTTCGTAGGGCTGAAATTGAAGAAACCATGTTTTCATGGAGGGAGCTTTCTAGGAAGAATGATGCAGACAAGATGTTTGAAGAAATGTCCCATCCAAAATCCTTGTATAGTGCTTCAAACCAAGAAGTTGAGGGTGTTCCAGATGAAGATGGTAATGATCTGCGTGCTGCTCTAGTTCTTGCCAATGGAAAATCACAGGCAGACCTGAAACCAATTGAGCAACTACAAAGTTCAACAAATGGGGATTATCAATCATCAATAGCAGTAGAAAAATCGTCCGATGTGTTGATGGAAGTCAATAAATTGCTGGATTTCGAGGATGAAGTAACGATTAAACAAATTGCTTCCAGCCAAAATGATTCACAGAATGAAGCCCGCAAGGTACTCGACGAAATGCCGAAGCCATTTTCGACAGATGTGCTAGCGTTTTCTCCAATTAATGTTGCAGCTGGTGAGTCTTCTTTTCTTCACTGGATGGAAGATGAAACTGTTCGGAGGATTTAATGTGGCTGTTTGAGGAGGTTGATCAGTCACCTCCGTTAAAGTTGGAAAGTGTGGGTGACGCACATCAGCTGTTTGATGAAATGCCAGAACAGACTTCAGTGGAGCAGCATAATAAGAAGTGTGAACTGAACATTTCACACCTCGTATTATTTCCCAGGCTTGACATTGAATTCTGGTTGGGTGTGATATCGAGGTTCATATTCGATCCAGGAGGTAGTTCCTTGTACCATAGGGGTTGTTCTTCCCTCAAGCCTAATGGTGATAAGCAAAATTGTGATTTTTGATTAATGAGTTGACTAGTGCAAAAGCCGACCTGTGTTGGACTGACCTATATTCACGTAATGAGAATAACCTGGTGTATTCAGCTTTTGGAGAGTGTAAGAATGCCGTTTACTTTACAATGGTTGTGATTCATTTGAATCCTTTGATGACAAGCAACACTTTGACAAATTCTCGGGAATTAAGGTTGACTCTCTTTTGGCATTGAAGAATATACTGCCTATAACAATGGTTGAAGCATTTGAACAGCCTAAAGTTTGTTCTGATTTTCGTATTGGACCAAGTTTTCAGAGTCTGCTCAATGGGGGTGAGGGTCCGTGTGAGGTGATATTTATGGGATCGGATTTAATCAAAGAGGTAGTTTTAGTGGGACAACTAAAAAGCGTGTCCGGCATTTTTGAACTTTGGGCAGGCAGCGATCGGAGTCTTCATTGAGTTTGAAATGGTTGTTGAAGAATATAATGAAGCCATCTTAGCCGCAACCTTGCAGCCATATAACGCAGAAAAGGTTAGTTCAACTAACATATCAACTCAGCCAAAGTTGATCGAAGTGTCGAGGGTTATAGCGACTGAGAACCACGAGTTGGATGTAGAGTTATGTCTTGGTGATATAGTAAGGTTCATGTTCAACCCAGGTGGGAAAATCAAGATGTTTTATATGTTCCCTCCCATTATACCTAATTTGCAGGCCTCTCATTGTTACCTAATTTGTTTACGTTGTATATGTCTTGGTGAGTGGCAATGGCAATTTGCAGTTGCTTTTCCCGATTGTAATAATACCCCAAATGGATGTGCCATTTCGGTTGCTGCACCAGTTCGGGCTTCCAGTTGTACTAAAGAAGAGAATACAGCATCGGGGTCCATTATAAATAAACAAGATGCTCTGGTGTTTTTGACAGTCCTAATTGGGAGGTGAATGACTTATCAATGTGTCCATATGTTGCAAGTAGCACTATACACAGAGAAATCAAGAATTGGGTATTGATTAGTAATAAGGGTTGGATGTTTCCTTGTCGAGAATTCAGAATTTTGGCTGCATTTCAACTGCAAAATGGTACAGCAGTTCCAAATATAGTTGCTATTAAAGTTGGCAACTTTCATATGGGATCTCGGTCCATCTGCAGTTCTGTTATACATCCTTGAGGACAAGGATGTTCTTGAGGGGGTGAGAAAGGATATAGTACTCATGGATACTACATTGATGATAATTGGATATGACAATGAGGTACAAATGAGATGTTTGGAATGAGTTGAAGAAAGAGTACTCATGGATACTACATTGGTGATAATTGGATATGACAATGAGGTACAAATGAGATGTTTGGAAAGAGTTGAAGAAAGAGTTGCTGTGGTCTGCTGAAGAAAGAGTTGCTGTGGTCTGCTAAAGATTGCTTCAGATTGGGATTTAAGGAAAGATTGAAGAGAATTGATAGTGAAAGATTTGAATTGTGGGCTGGGATGAGGATTTGGGAAGGGAGAAAAGGGTAGAAATGGCACCATCAGTTTGTGCAAGAAAGTTCCTGTTTTGTGGGTTGACTATTGTGATATTATTAACAAGGTTTGCAATACTTGGTGTTTGAAATTTTATGTATCCTTGAGGACAAGGATGCTCTAAAGGGGAAGGAGATGTCAGGAACCTGAACCTTTGAAGTTTCGAATCGAGCTGAGCTTAGTCAAGTACTCGACTAGCATAGTTTAACTAAGGAGTAGTATAAATACTAGAGGTAATAATGTAATAGGTACCGAAATTGTTATCAATAAACTCTATTTTCTCTCCCTGTCTAATCTCTCCTTTCTCTTCTGCGTTCCTTTTCCCTTTCTTTCCCGATTTCCTCTGTTCTTCCCCCCTAATTCCTCTCCTCTATCCCCAAATTTCATCCCAAAGATCCTAGTTTGGATCGAATCCTAACATTGTGGGTTTGAGTTGATGCCAGCCTAGTGCACTAGTTGTCCCACTTGTGTAGAGTTTTTTTTTTTAGATAAATCACATGTGCAGAATATGTGGAAGGGTTGAGCCCCTTCAGCTTTCACATATACACGATCTTAGTGTATACAAGTGTTATCTTTGACTTTTCACTTGGTTTAAGAAATGTGTGGTTAATGCATTGATTCTCATTTATTGATGCAAGATTTTACATTTATTCCTTTTAAGCAATTGTGGGAACATACTTTTATTGTAAATAATGTAAATGTGCAAGGGCATTTAAAAAAGAAGTTAATTAATGCACAAAGTAGACATTTATTTTATAGGACATTCAAAAAGTAAAGAGAGACACTTAAAATGAGACAAAGGGAATATTTCTCTTTAAAAAAAACTGTTTTGCAACTTCAACCTGTGACCTTAGGGTACATAGTGACAACTTTTACCATTGTGCCATGGTTCCCTTTCAGGTGCTGTTCTTTTATGTCAAGAAAAGGGGATTTTTTTTTTTTTTTTGGCTTCCTGTGTAGGTTTCTTAACTTTCATTTATACCCTCCTCGAGTTTGACAGCCATGCCAATGAAGTTTCCATATTTCCTAAAATGATATGGATCAGTAATTTCTCAAGTTTGAGGGGCATGTGTAGAAAAGTAAGAACCTTTAAAGGAACAGTTTTCATCTGGTTTGATAAAGGAAAAAAACTGTTTGAAAGTTTTTTTTTTTCAAGAACTGACCATGAAAAAGATATTGCAAGAACACATGATTTCATAGATGTTAAAAATCTAATGAACATCTATGCACGAAAGTTGTATGGCTCACTTTCTCAGCTGCCTTTCAGTAGTTGAGAGATGACGTTACTTATGATAACTGGCTCTAAATTGATTACATTTTGCTTTGTTTTGTTTACTTTCTGGCTTTAATCCTTGTGATAAATTTAGCAATTTAAACTATAAATAAACCGTTGGATATATCACAGTGTCTGTCCAGCTAATTTCTTGGAAACACTTATAATGTGTTAAATCCTCCAAATGCAGCCACAAGACAAGGCTGCACATTGGAGAATTAGTGAAGATTACCTCAGCAAAACTTAAGCAAGCCAGTGAGACTGACCAACGTGCTGAAGTCAGTGTAAGTTTGCATCTGTTGTTTAATTTTCTTAACCACACAAACAATCATAGGTTTCTGTTACTCTGGATTCAATGTTCCCTTACTTTTTCCCTTTGTGTGGCTTGTTCTTCATGGCTCATATTCTTTGTGAATCTTAAGACATCATCCTTACTTGCAGACTAGCAAAAAGATTACAGATGCGAAACTTGCTAAAGATTTCCAGGCTGTTTTAAAAGAATTTCAGAAGGCGCAGCGTCTAGCAGCTGAAAGGGAAACAGCGTATACTCCTTTTGTTTACCAAGAAAATTTTCCTTCAAGGTATTGATTTTTGTGAAAGTGAAATTGTATACTATTGAAGTATAGCCCCTGGTTATTAAGCTATTCGACGTTCCTGGTGTCTAGGGTTTTCTTTTACTATTTGTCGGTTTTAAAATTTGATGCTGATTTCACATCCTTAATCCTTTCATGGGCAGAAACACGGCCAACGATGGAGATATAAGTTCGGAGAGATATCCAGAACAACAGACCCGTCTTGTTGAATCTAGAAGGTATGCCTGCTTTACATGTCTTGACTTGATCTTTTGAAGGGCTAGTTCTTTTGCTACCAATTATTTTATCCTACAGGCAAGAGGTCCTGTTGTTAGACAATGAAATTGCATTTAATGAAGCTATTGTAGAAGAGAGGGATCAGGGTATACAGGAAATCCAGCACCAAATCGGTGAAGTTAACGAGATATTTAAAGATCTTGCAGTGCTTGTCCACGATCAAGGGACAGTGATTGGTAAAATTCGAGTTCATCAGTGTGACATTACGTTTTCATATTCTGTTGGGTATTCTGTTGTTAACTTTTGTGGTGTTTTGTTTCCAGATGACATTGGTTCCAACGTCGAGAATGCTCACGCAGCAACTGGACAGGGAAGATCACAACTTGCTAAAGCAACAAAGAATCAAAAATCAAATTCTTCTCTAGTATGTTGCCTATCTTTTCCAATCTTGTCAAATATTCTAGAGTTGATATGGTGATAAATCTTCTTATCATGTGTTCATCGGTTAGCGCACTTGCAGTAGAACTTTAAAAAAAAGGAAAATCTGTATTTTACAACTGTTCTGATCTACCCTAAATGTGCAAGTGAAGCCGGATTTCTTGAAGATTTTCAAAATCTGTGAAATTTGTGCTACATGTAGTGCTTTTCATATACATTTACAGATTGTCAATTACTCTCCATGAATAGAGATTCCATTTGATTCTAAAATCTGAATAGAGATTTTGTAGATTAAGATGAAACCAGAGTTTTAGTCAGTAAAATTGAGAATCTTTTTTCTTGTTGGGGTTTTGGGGGGGTGGGTTGTGGTGTGTGTAAGGGGAAGAGGAATTTTATTCAAGATTTTAATGAGAATCGAACCCTGGTTCTCATCAGGAAGTGCAATGGCCTGTACCATGTTATGTTATCCTCATATTAACAAGTGTTATTATGTACTAATGCAGGCATGCTTGCTTCTGTTGATTTTCGGGATTGTGCTTCTGATAGTAGTCATTGTACTTATCGCCTAAGCATCGACATTTTTGTGTATATTCATGAAAGTACTATTGGTTTGTTTAATGGGGCAAAGCGGTCTTCGTTCGTTTGTTGTGCTAAACTCGTTTCCCGGAGCACGATTCTGATTCAATCATGGGATTTGCTGCAATGTGTGCCTGAGGGAGAATAATCACAAGTGTGTTACAAGTTCTACATACTGAGCCATTGGTTTTTGTGGTATATTGATTGTATAAAATAATGTCTATTGGTTTTGAGATTGATGAATGTATTTTATTTTTTATTTTTACTTTTGGGAATGTTAGTTTTCAAATTTTAAAAAAAAAAAAAAAAAAAAAAAAAACTATGTTGGATTTCTGGGTGTGTGTGTTGTGTGTTTTTTTTTTTTTTTTTTTTTGATAAATAGTGGTATTGTATTGATTGTTGAATAGATTATTATTTCATGTTGTGTGATCAGACAATTTTTTTTCAAGACCTTTTTGTTTAATTATTATCTTTCATGCAAAAGGTGTGCAACCCCACAATGATAAAGTGGTTAAAATGCGGATAAGATGTAAGTATAAGTGAAATTTTTGGATAGTACGTACCTACGTGTGGATATGTGAGGTGGCACGATCAGAACCACATAGTTTAAGTGCAGTTTGAAATCGTGTGGTGTGTGGTGTGTCACGGAGGCTATCCGCACGTAGGTACAGTGTATGCAAAAACTTCCCTAAGTATAACACTTGTTAGATCTTGATGTAACATAATACAAGTCTAGAATGACTTTGGATCGACACAAATCGATCGGACAATACAATGCAGTGACGGAGTGATCAGTGCAGTGACACTTTGTAGCTTTGCAAGAGTTGGAATATATCAATGTAGCATAAAGTAAACATTCACACAGCATTCAGATTGACAGTATAAAAAGTGTAGAAGTAGTGAATCTTTACAAAAATAGAGAAAATCCAATTTCTTTTGAAAATAGAATTTCCGATTTAAAAATAAAAGAAACGAAAAATATCAAAGCTAAATTTATCTCGGGACAAAAATACTCTCGTAAGAAGTACGAGTCGTTACACTATATCAGGTTCAATTGATCATGGACTGCATCCTCTGTCCTGTAATAACATCAGACTCAACTTTTTGAATATGTCGACAACATCAGCAAAAGAGTTCACAAGTTACCATTTAAATGGCACGAGAAACGCATTATTGTTCCCCAGAAAGACGAAACATTTTATTAAAAGCCCGGCCGGAAAATACAAAGAAAAGCGGGAATACCACGGGAAACAAACAACTGAATTTTCATTACTACAAAGTGCTCAATTTCTTCAAAGATTGCTTGGAAATAATGTAAAAAAGTTTTAAGCTTACATGGATACAAATGATTTGTAAATTGCCTGATCTAAAACAAAAGGGCTGTCTGCAAAAGATTGCATGTCTTTAACCTCATGAAAAATTTGATGTGTTTATTCAACAAGTAATCTTCTTTAATTCACTTTTCTTCTCAGAATACACAAAACAATCATCTCATTTGACAATATCCTAACCAAAAAAAAAAAAAATCCAATGAATAAGGCTACAGAATAGACAAAACAAACAAACAAACAAACAAACAAAAGGGCTAAAGACAAAATCGCTTATCTGAAAAGGACTAGAAAGCACCTGTAGATGGGGGAGCTATTTTGCTGCATCGCTAACCAAGAAGTTTGAATGCCGAAGAGATGTCAACACAATTAGAAATGCAGAGACAATTGCTGACATGAAGGTAACAAATGATACCATCCCAGCATGTTCTTTACTTCCACAAGGTACTTCCCATTGAATCTGTACAGATTCGGACTTGGAACTGTAATCTGCTACGCAGCTCTGATCAGAAGCACTTCCTTCCCTACAGCCGCGCAAGAATATGATGGGATTCCCGAATTTGATTGTTTCAAATCCTTGTCCGAGAGGCTGCACATATACATAAGGTCGTGAATCGTATACAAACTAAATAACCATGTAACAAGCAAATTAACTTGGATTTGGATACATGGGCAAAGCAAAAGCCATTCCTAGACATCTTTAACATTATGAAATGTAGGATAGCATGAATTGAATTGGTTAAAAGCTAGAAAATGGATATTTAGAAAATCATATGCCATTCTGTAGACACATCAGTCATTGAACAATGTCCCTACTAGTTTGAGTGCAAATTTGCTCTCTACCACCAAAAATATACAGACTTTATCAAGGGCTAACTATGAGACATCTTATTAGTCGGTTATTAACAGATCAAAGTACATAAGATGGGTAAAAGTGAGGGCAAATACTAGTATGAAGACTCTGTAACTATATGACGGCCAGGTGTGATAGAGACTCCCGACCCTTAAATCTTCCAAAAGTGAAAACTCATTCCACAACTTGAAATCAACATTCCCCAGTGGGTTAACTTTTAACCCAGGAAAAGTGACAACTCAGTCCCCCAGATACTACATTCATCCTAACAGACTTCCTTTAACACCTTTTTGGATCTTTAGCTCTATTTTCAAGGGTCAATAATCAAGTGAGTGTCGATCAGTGTGCCGTGGAATATCACAAAATCCATTATACAATGACAAAACTAGTCATAAATTTAATGTGAAAGATAATGAATGGCATACCGCATAACGAGCATGTAAAGGAAGCTGAATCTCGACTTCTAGCTGCTTATTCTTGGCTGATAAATTATCAAGATTAGGCTCCACATGAATCTCAACCAGTGACCTATTTGATCTAAAGGATGGCAATTCTAAATTTGTGTCTCCAAAAACAGCTGCATCATTGAATACTGCATATCCACCAAAAGCGATAATCAGCCAGAAAAATTGAACATTGCTGTGTAAATTGCCGGGGAATTTAACAACTTAATCTCTTCTTTTCTAATCTCTCAAATAAAAAGGTAAAGTAAGTTACCTGAGCGCAGTACCAAATGCTGCAGTTCAAATGGATCTGCAAAAACTCCAGAGGGAAGCTTTTCAACTATAACTACTTCACAAAAACACTTGGACAACTCGAATTCGAGCCTAATTACTGAAGATAAACGGCGATGGGAACCTTCACCAATTAAATTCCGCTGCAAAGATGTTAATTTCGGAACATCTGTCTGTTCATCTACACACGAGCTAAGCGAAATTTCATCCCTAACAAAATTATCAAATTGTAAATCATCCAAAATACCATGCTTCTCAAAATAAGGCTTCGAAATGTATCTTGCAGATTCAGTTTCCTGCCCCTGAAATATTCGACATTCTTCATCAATAGTATTGTTAAAAATAAAATTTATAACAAGGATTCACCACTGTCAGTAAAAAATTTACAGAAATTTAAATCGAAAACCCAAAAAAATCAGAGAAGAATTTCGCACTCACCTTAACAAAATAGAGCATTACTATGAAGCATATAAAGAAATGCCAATACATGAATACAGCAGAGCAGATTAATGGGTTTTTTTCTAAGAGACGAAAATGGAAAGTTATAAGACGAAGAGGGAGCTGTGGATTTTTGTTGAGATAAATGTTTAGCTGTAGCCGAGCTTGATGTCCGTCTGTCCAATTTAGAGGAACGTCGATCCTCTGAGCATACGGAAGAAAGAGAAGAGAGGAGAGATTCTTTATGAAAAGCAACAACACAAATGAAGGCTCCTGGTAATTGGTATGGCCAGGGCTATAAAAATAAAATAAAGAAAAAAAAATATCCGTGAAGAAAGAGTCTTTCGTAAACTTATACTTGGAAAATGACTAATTTCACATTCGGTAAAGAAAGAAAGGGATTGACAACTTTCCGAATTAGGAACGGTCTCCGCACGGCCGGTCTTGGGAGTCGTCGAATTAAATTTTTTAGTTCGAGTTTTTTTTGTTCGAAAACATACATATAAAATATTATTTTAATATTACGTTTCTAAACATTCATAGATACAAAATTAAATTCATAGATAGTCTGAAATTCAGCATCTATTTTCTAGAATATTCCTACTTTCTAAGACTGGCATTAACGCCAAGATCACCGCGATGTTCATTCTCGATAATAACGTTAGTGACTAACTTTTCACTAAGATACATTTTTTTTTCGTTGAAAAAAACACAGAAGAAAAAAATAATATATATATATATATATATATATATATATATATATATATATATATATATTATTTTTTTTCTTCCATGCTCTTTTTCAACCTGAAAAATAAATGATGTTATTATCGAAAAAGAATATTAGTATGACCGACGTTCCTAATGTAGTCTTTGAAAGAAAAGAAAAAAATACACATGTGTTGTCGTGAGTAAATGAATAAAGGGTATCAGTAGTAATTATGTGGTGCCAATAGAAACCGCCTATATATATTGGAGGGTGCTAATATATCATGGTCCTTTCAAAAAAAAAAAAAAAGATCACGGTTTAAAAACCACCAAACGTTAGACCTATTTCAGAAAAGACGCCCAAGAGAGGTTTTAAAGCTATCAATAAATTTACTGAAATAATCAAGAGGTTTTTTTTTTTTTTTTTTTTTTTTTGAAGTAACGAAAGATGTTTTAAAGCTGTCAATAAATTGAATGAAATAATAGAAACAAAATAAGAAAAGGCCCAAAAGAGATTTTAAAGGAATCAATAAATTGACTGAAATAATAGAAACAAAACAAAAAAAACTCTGTTGTCGTGACTCAAACCTAGGTTTTTTAGGTGAGCCGAATATCCTAATAAACTAGTCTACAAAGGATGATGTCAAAATGTTTGCATACGTATTAATTATCGTTGTTAATTATTGTCTTTTTTATTGTTGCAAAACATGTAATTTCGGGTCCAGGACGGTTGGGGCTTCGGCTAACGCCTCCTCCGCCTATATATTGGGCCGGCCCTAGGTCTCCAACATCAATCCGGAAATCTTTGAAAACTAAGAATCCTACGGGGAGAAAAGAATAGAAATTATGCAGAATTTTAGCTTTTTTGCAAAAGAAAATTATTAGTTGAGTAATGATGATAAATAAGGGGCATTGGGTTATTAAGACTATTTGACCAAAATTTTGGTCATATAGTTTTTTTTGGAAAACAAATAGTATTGCTTAGAAAGTCTTTTCAAACATTTTCCTCTTACTTGCCTAAAATATCCTTGAAAACGATACGAGTTTAAATTCGTTACTTACACGAGTTTGAACTCGAATCACCCATCTTCTTCAACCCCAATTAAACACGAGTTTGAACTCGTTTCAACCCCAAACACGAGTTTTGGCTCGTCACACAAATTGAACTCGTTATTCGAACTCGTTAACGAGATTGAACCCAAATCACCCATCTTCTTCAACTCCCAAATCCATCGCCGGAGCCCACGAGATTCGAACTCGTTACACAAAGCAAATAATAAGATGATAATAATTAGTCATTTTTTATTAATAAAAAAATACCAAAAGCGTCTTTCGGGCACTATATCTAACACCTTTGTGTACGATTGATCTAAGTTTATTAAGGAAGTTACTTACAGTCCTTGTGGGATCGGGTCTTGCTCGCTCTACGCTGCGATTGATCTAGTTCTCGTGCTAGTATAAGTGTGTTTCACGCGGTCAGTAAAATATTGTTATACAATTTTCTTTGTTCCGGTTCATTTTATAACGATCAATGCAATTGTGTTATTCTTTATTATGTGCTTGAGAAATAGTAAAATATTATTGAAAATGCAATCTTTCTCTGAATTGAATGTGGCCGAACTTCTGTTTGGACATGAATTATTTCGACTTAAATAGTATCAGAGGGATTAAAGTGGAATAAAATTAAATAAATTAATTATTAGATAGTTGGGAATCTTTTTTTGAAATTTGTATACATTAAGAAACGATTGGTGAGATAAATTGTAATGAAATACCCCCTCCGTCCCAAATTATTTGGGACATTTTGAAATTCACAATATTTAAGGAGACATCAATTAATATGTTGTATGGTCATTTAAAACTTGACAAATTTAACTTTTTGTCATTTTATTATGTAGCACCATTTTCACTTTATAAAATATATTAGGGCAATTTAGACAATTAAAACGAAACTTTAAGTCTAATTAGAATTATAGGACTTATTTTAAGACAACCATACATAGATTAAGTCCTAAATAAATTAAGACGGAGGGAGTATTTATTAATAAAATAATGATAAATAAAGTAGTGGAATGAATAAATTGAAGCGGTTAAAAATAATTCCATCGGAGGGAGTTGGCTATACATATCGTCTTATTTCAACAATCTCTTGCTAAATAAGTCAATCTTGTTAAAACCATGAAAAGAAAACTCTATTGCCCACATCTTCTTGGCAACAACCATTTGTGTCCATTAAAGTTGTCACAACACAGTTCATTATGTGGTGGTTCCGGCAACCGAAAAATCATTAAAGTGTACCTGCTCAGGCTAGAAATGACCAGAAAATCGTGGCTTTGTTTGGGGAAAGCGGTTGGAAATCGCGGGGTTCTGGTTGGAAATCACGTCTCATGTACCGTTTCCGGCAGGAAAATGCCGGAAAATCACATCACCTTTTTTTCGGTTGTTTCAGGGGGTTTCAGAATGTGTTAAAGTGTCTCACATTGGGCACTTGCTAATGTATCACTCATCATATTAAAAGATGAACTTTTCTCACCATATTAAAAGATGGACTTCCCTTCCCGTACTATTACCACTCGAGCCATGCACGGCATTTTTAAACCCAAACGACACTACAATCTCTCCATCACTGTGACACCATCCCCCCTCCCTCGCACACCAAAAAACACCTTGTCCTACCCGAATTGAAAATCTGCTATGACCGACGATATTAATTAATGCTCTAATTAAAAATGAGACGTGGGACCTCATGCCTCGTCCACCTAATACTAATATAATTCGCTCTATATGGATTTTTCGCATTGAAAAACACTCTGACGGTTCTTTTGAGCGGTATAAATCCCGCCTTGTTGGTGATGGCAGGTCTCAGCAGATTGGTGAGGATTGTGATGAGACTTTCAGTCCAGTGGTCAAACCGGCAACCATCCGGACCGTGCTTAACATTGCTTTATCTTAGTCATGGGCAATACATCAACTTGACGTTAAAAATGCGTTTCTTCCTAGTCAACTTAATGAAACTGTGTATATGCACCAACCTATGGGATTTCAGGACTCTCAGTACCCTGATTATGTTTGTCGTTTGAAGAAATATCTTTATGGCCTCAAGCAGGCTCCTCGTGCCTGGTACCAACGGTTTGCTGACTATGTAACCCGCATTGGTTTCTCACATAGCAATCGGATCACTCCTTGTTTATCTATCGCAACGGCATGGATATGGCTTATATTCTTCTATATGTGGATGATATCATCCTTACGGCTTCTTCCGACATCCTTCGCCGCACTATTATGTCCTTATTAGCATCCGAATTTGATATGAAGGACCTCGGTCCTCTCAGCTATTTTTTGGGAATTTCCGTTACCAAGCATTCGGGCGGTTTATTTCTTAGTCGACGCAAATATGCAGAAGAAATTATTGAGCGTGCCGGAATGGCCTCGTTCAAGCCCGTCTCTACGCCCGTGGATTCTCAATCTAAGCTTCCACGTCAGAGAATCCCTATGAAAATCCCACTCTTTATCACAGTCTTACGGGCGCATTACAATACCTTATCTTCACTCGTCCTGATATATCTTATGCTGTTCAACAAGTTTGCCTACACATGCACGACCTCAAAGACATGCACATGCACGCTTTAAAACGAATCTTGCGCTATCTCCTGGGTACTTTGCATTTCGAGTTGCATTTATACAAACCCTCGGTTTCCTCCCAATTTGTTACACGGATGCGGACTGGGGTGGTTATCCTACCACTCGCCGTTCCACTTCCGGCTATTATGTGTTCCTCAAAGACAACCTTGTCTCATGGTCTTCCAAACGTCAGCCCACTTTATCCCGATCCAGTGCAGAGGCTGAATACATGGACGTGGCTAATGTTGTTTCCAAGTCATGTTGGCTTCGTAATCTCTTATTGGAACTTCATTGTCCCATTTCTAAGGCCACTCTAGTTTATTGTGACAACATAAGTGCGGTATATCTTTCTGGTAATCCGGTTCAACATCGACGCACCAAACACGTTGAAATGGATATTCACTTTGTCCGAGAAAAAGTGGCTCGTGGTCAAGTTTGAGTTCTTCATGTTCTATCTTGTTATCAAATTGCAGATATTTTCACGAAGGGCCTCCTGCGCGTTTTATTCAACGACTTCCGAGCCAGTCTCAGTGTTCGCGAACCTCCAACTTCAACTGCGGTGGTGTGTTAGAATATATTTGACATTTATTGTATGGATGCCGTAATTATGTAGACAACGATCTAGAATATTTCCTTACTGATTTGTAGCCTAAAATCAAGGCATTTGTATCGTACCACAATTGTATATATTACGCAGACATTAATTAAAATAGACACGAGATTATTCTCTTTCAGTAGAAAATCTAGGTCCAAGCACATATAAGATGAGGGACCTTATCCTCAAAACCTAGGTTGAAAGGTGTGGGAAATCCATCTCTTAATATGGTGGGTGATACATTAGCAAGTGCCCAATGTGGGACACTTTAACACACCCCCTCAAGTGTGGCCTATAAAGAGCCTGGGTCACACGACACACAAGGCATATAAGGGGCACTCTTAAAGCCAACAAAGAGGCTCAACACTTGCACAATAAAGGGGTGGCTCTGATACCACGTAGAAAATCTAGGCCCAAGCCCATATAAGAGGAGTGACCTCATCCCCAAAACCTAGGTTGTGAGGTGAGGGAAGTTCATCTCTTAATATGGTGGGTGATACATTAGCAAGTGCCCAATGTGGGACACTTTAACAGTTTCAGTGGGTTTCAGGGTGGTACGGTGGTTGAGAAAGTGGTGGTTCAAGAGGGTACATGGGTGGTGGTTCATGGTTCAGGGTTTTATAGGGGTTTGAAAAGAATAAGGGTATTTTAGGGATAAAAAGGGAACAACCTTAGTAACCAAGATTTGTTTTCACAATATTAATAACCAAGATTTTTTTATATAATCCGGACGCCCTAAAAAATTATATGTTGATGAAGAAATAAATAGTGATAGAAATTATAATAAAATAATAGAATGAATAAAAATAATGAGTACAGAAAGTAGTGGAGTGAATAAAGTGGTGGGATGAATATGAATCTTTTGTTGCCTAAACACAACCTAAATGTATCATATGACACAAGTCCAATCTTAAAAATGAATACGAGTTTGTTTCTAAAATTGATTTTGACAAAATCTAAATAAATTAGATATACTTGTTATCGTGGTTAAGTTGCGTTTCGGTGAAAGTCTTCATGATAAATCCCACTGGTAGTGAGTTGATGACGCTAGAATGAAAGAACATTGCCATGACTTGATATATTCTAAATTTAAATTTACCATAAAACATATGATTTTCATTCCTCATTTTGATCGAGTCGTGAAGGTTGAATATTGATGGACAAATTATAGTGATCCAACCTTCACCGACAAGGTACCTGTCAGTTGTACTATAAGGTGAGCAATGTCATATCCCACGATGATCGATCAAGTATCAAAGTCACTTTCGTAATTAAGTTAGGTCAACAATATTCGGGATGGACAATCTTTTACAATCACCAGGATTTATAAACGGCTAATAAAACGTGGATAACATTAATATTAAGAGAATGGTTAAACTATGATCGAGTTAACTACTCTTGACATCTCATTTTTGACTCTTTGGAAAAACCAATTGTATTAAATAACGTGTTTATAAGTGCAATCTCCTAATGTGGTAACTAAGCACTGATACCGCAACCTAGTATCATATGCTTGGTTCAACAATCACTTAAATGATATTTAATTAGCCTAACATGATTAAGCTCTATATATAGACACTCGACTTGCATGCATCGAAAACCTCATTGAAGAAAGCGAATTCCAAACACTCGGTCAATTTTACCTGACGATTCCAAAACCCATTTTCCTACACTCTCGCATCATACATTTATAAAGATCGTGTGTAGATTCATAAATTGGGTGATCAAACTAATTCAAGCATTTAACATGAGTTTTAGGTCACAAACAGTTCGAAGACGGCAATTTTACGCACAATTCATCAATCAAGGCATCAATATCGTAAACTATCACATAATTTGGCAATAGAAATTTAGCTATTGATAATGATGCAATCGATAACACAAGAAACAATCATAAAGTAAATCATAGACATATTGAAAAGATGAAATAAATTACCAATAATGAAAATCATAGAAAAAGACAGTGGTATAAAAGAACAAAAATATAGCTCAAAATAGAAAATAGGACATTAGGAAAGAGAAAATAGGCTATATGGACATTCCACATTTTCATTCTCTAAAATACCTCTAATTATATATACATTTTATAATCTCTCAACCAATTGCCGCACTTAATGCGCATTTATTCCGTCTCTTGTTTTTGTGTGGAATTTTTCATAAATAAATAAATAAAATCCTAACCCACAAAATCTGTCAAGAAATCTATGAATCTTTCCTCTAATATCGAGTTCACAAAAATCGCGACGGAAGGTTACCCCTTTTTTTAAATTATTTTGCTGTACAAATTGTGCTTAAAGTTGAATAGAGGATTTTGCTGTTAAATCCCCTACTCACATTTCATTGTATGTAGGTTCCGTTTTACCCGTATTCCATTATTCGCATATTCTGCTGTAAATATATTCCACTGTTTTTATTCCACTTTACGTATATTCTGAATTTATTCCACTTTTTAATTTGCGGATTCATGCATGCGGATTCAGAAGATCGATAAATTCATAAGAACCGGGAGAATTACCACGCAGAGAAGTTAATTGAAGAATAAATGTTGATGAATCAGTGACAATTCCAAAAAAAATGGAGACACACATCTGCAGTATACTATTAGATGAAAACGCATATGATTTTGATAAAAATATACTTATAAATATTTGCGGTTACACCAAAATCATGGATCATTTAAGAGAATAAACAAGATCCCTAAAATCATGCCATATTTTTCAAAAAAAAAAAACTAAAACTCCGTCACATTAAATAGCATTTATTAGTCTGAAATTGGATTGAAGGGTAGAATTGTCTAGTGTAATATATTATTGTCCTTATCATCAAAAAAAAAATATTCATCTAGTTTAAACACTCGTTTCTAGTGTTAAAAATGTCCTTTTTAACATTAAACCCCCAACATAAATTCATAAAATTGAACAATGGGATGGCGAGAAAATTCAAATTCTTGCAATCTAGGTCAAGTTTCGTATCAAAAAAAATTCAGTAGTTTTATGGTGGTCCAGGACCAACCAAATACACACCAAGTTAGCAATTTCCAGCCAATCATATTTTTTAAATAATTATATTTTTCCTACAATCAAGATAAAGGTTAATTTCTGTTGGTTTGGCTTCACCATATCATAGTTGAAGCAGGACCAGGATAAAATTTGCCAAAAAAATTAACTATGTCATATATATATATATATACACAATATACGTTGCATGTACAAAAACTCGTTAGCACTCTAAAAACCATAATCACATTAATTAACTAAAAAAGTTTGCTTGCAAACTGCTCAATGTGGTCAGATTGACTTGAGGACTGAGGAGGAAGAAGAAGATGCAAGATCTCTCAATTCAGACAGACTCCTTCCCAACTGCAAAGCCACCTTCAATTCCAATAATTCACCGTTTTCTCTCTTTGTCACTTCTTTCTCCATATAATTGTTTTCCATTGATTCTTCCATGAAATCGAAGAAACCTGCATTGTTTCTGTACATCTCACACACCATCCCAACTTGTCCTCCATGTTCTAATGTATTCACTACGCTTGCCAATGCCCCTCCAACGATTCCGAAAATCGCTGCCCACGAGTTTGCAGAAGAAGAACCCAAGAAAGCTGAGCCAAGAGCAGCCATGGCAGTCAACAGAGGACCTGCAAAGGCCAATACTTTGTTCATTTTCAATGCTTTTCCACCCAATCTTAGATATTCTGCTTTATCTTTTTCCTTATAACCTCAACTATTTGCCTCATTTCCTCCTCCAAACTCCCATTCCATCCGTTCTTTATACTACTATTTGCTACTTTTGGTGACTGCTTTCGTTTTGGCCACCATACTGCTGGTTCAACACAAGAAGGGAACTTTGGGAGCATTACACCACCAAGTAGAGGAAGTGGGTAGGCCTTATCAAGGGCCAAGACTTTGTCCATGGCATCCTTTACATCTTTATCATTGATCGGTGCTCCAATCTCTAAAGTTGTTTGAATGTGATTGTGTAGCTGTTGAAACAATCTTACTGCATTTCTTTGCTCTTCAACCAATTGGGATGGCTGAATTTTGTTCATTATAATCAGTAACCCTGTGGCTGAAATATAGATAAGTGTAGACGACAGCTTTAAGGCTAATGCTGCCGGAGCTCCGAGAATTATACCGGTAGTTGCGATTCTGGCCATTGTTGCAGCTGCAAGTGTGATTGCATTGATAGATGTCAAAAGCTGAGTGTTCCAATTGTTTCTCTGATCACCAATATTTTTATGCATTTCAACTCTATCCGCTACAGCCTCCATAATTGCATAAAGTTTCTCCACAACTAACGAATCAGAAGGAACATTAATATTAATGGGCATTGCTTTTTTGTTTAGATGAATTCCAGAGGACAAACCCACATCCATAAACACACTTCTGGTCCCAATATTATTTGTGACGGAAGCTTTTCTTGGCATTTGAATATCTGGGATACTCAGAGTTGCCATTATCGGCTTTCTTTGGTTGAGCATTGGGGCAGGGGTGATTTGGAAAGAACAGACAGAAGCTTGAAGAGTAGCCATATAAAAAATATATATATAAAAGTTTCAAAATATATAATTCTGGGAAATTTTGCTGGGGATATGATAATTTTCAAGATGGAAGGTTGAGGGATGGAGGTTGGATATATATATAGAGAGAAGGGAGAAGTAGGCAGCAAAAAGTCTAATATTTGAATGAGTTAACGGTACAGACCGGTTCTGGTCTTGCCGGTTATACCTCTCCCCTCCCATTATATACTTTATATTTGTTGATAACTTTGACTATTATTATCTTAAACAATTGATTACTGTTGCTGTTTGTTATTGTGCTACCGTGTGAAAATCTAAGCTAGATTTTGGTGTGGACACCTGGCATTATCTTAGTGAGCCAAGTGTATATAGAATATCTTTGTAATATCTATATAGACTGATATACCGGCATCTCATCAATCAATGAAATAAATATTCTTCTGTTAACTTTCTTTCTTGGTATCGGAGCCAGGTTGGCCGGAAATGGCAACCTCCGGTGCTCACACCACGGAGAGCTCCACCATCTCCGGAGCTCCAAGCACTGGAACCGAAATACCACCACAGTCTTCACTGCTCACACCACTTTCTACTGCAAATGCTGGTACACAGCCTCAAATTCCGTTCTCAATTGCACATTTTACTTTCTTGTCTGATGGAGTAGCAACCGGTATTCCAGTCATGAGCTCAAACTCAACTTCGATTCCTCATCCTGGCATAAGCTTTGGCCGACCAAAACCTTCTTTCACTACATTCCACTCATCTCTTCCACCACCATCAATTCTCAGATCTGTCAGTCCGTCACCAACAACTTCAGTTTTAAGACCTCCCGTCTCCGGCAACCTCAATCAAAGTTTGCACTGTCAAACTAGATCGGATAATTATCTTCTCTGGCATTACACAATGTTGCCTATTATTCCTGGTCATCGTTTGGAAGATCATCTTCTCCATCCAGCTCCTTCCATCCAAGACCCTTTTTCCAGATTTAACACCACTACTCCTTCTTTGAATCTAGTCCCCGATGAATGGACAACAAAGGACAACCTGTTGATGGGTTGGTTACTCAACTCCATGACTGAATCCATCCTCACAGAAGTTTTTGGCTGTTCTACCACTTATGAAGTCTGGTCAACATTGGAAACTCTCTACAATAGCATATCAGAGGCTCGAATGTTGGAATACGAGGATGCTCTTGCCAAAGCAACAAAAGGATTGAAGACAATGTCTGATTATCTTGATCAAATGAAATCCTACTCTGATAATCTCACAGCTGTTTGTTACCCGATTACCAAATCTGAACTTATTTTAGCTACCCTAGGAGGTCTGGACCGTGATTAAGTCTGCAATCGTGAATATCACATCAAGGGTTTGATCACTGAGCTGGCAAGATGTCCAATCTTAGTTGATTACACATGAAAGACTAATTGCCAGGCTGAATCTATCATCTGGTCATGGCCTTCAGAATCCTACTGCCCATTTGGCACAAAGATCCCTGCCTAGAAACTACTCGAACTATAACAATATCATTGGAAGGCCACCCTCTACTAATTATATCGAGGAAGAGGATCTGGAAACTCAAGGGGTGGTCGAAGAAGAGGCATAGGGGGAAAAGGATCAGGAGGCAGATCATGGAACAAATGGTATGCCAACTATGTGGAAAAGGAGGTCATATAGTGACACCTTGCTGGCACAGGTTTGAAGAAGACTTCATTCCCCTCATCAATATCAACAGCAATCCCAATCAACAGGCATATGCCTTTGCTGCTGCTGCAACACCTCAATCCGTGGGAGATGCAGCCTGGTACATGGACAGTGGAGCCTCCAACCACCTCACAGCTGACCTTAACAATCTCCATCTCAATGCAGGTTACAATGGTTCTGAGTCTTTGGTGGTTGGTAATGGTTGATACTTAAATGTTTCTAGTCTTATGTACTATTAATTAATAGTACGGTTAGACTAACATGTATTGAATGTCTTCTATCTTATGAAGATATGGATAGATCTCGTCTATCGAAATGTAGGGACACTGGGACTGTACGTGGACGTGTATTATAGAATGCGTACGTTAGACCGACCCACTAACTTTATTAAGTGCCGCAATAAGTGGCGGTTGTGTAATTATCCTAATACCAGAGTCTTCATGACATCACGATGTGGATTTTCATGATTTGACGCTATTAAGGTTTCCCCTATTCGCGAGGCGATCATGCAGTAGTGCTTGAGGTGTGATATTGAAGCATGCGTAGGATTCACGTTGCTCGTCCAGAAATCGCGTATCCTAATGGTAGGAGTAAATATCCGAATGAGCCTTATTATAAGGAATTTCTAGCTCTCGTGAATATTTGCAAAGTGGGAGTAATTAGTTACTTCGAGAGAGCATGATATCCAGATTATAAGATACAGTCGATAATGTATTGACACTCGAGATACGACCATACATATATTATAACAGCGATAGGATTTTATTTTACACGGAAACCGTTTCACATGAAAGGTAGTAGTCAATGCACTTGACTCTTCCGATGATTGGGGGTCATGACGTGTTGCTAGACGCTTTTCATGATCTTTAGGTATAAAGGCCATTTTAATGAATGTACTTTGTGCCTATGACCAACATATTTGGAAGTCTATCGGGCCACACACATAAGAACATCTAGCCGGATTAAAATGTGGTTATAGTGATAACTGAATAAGAAAACTTTTATCTCGATTATAAAGTGTTATAGTGATAAATTAATATCGTGGTATTTATTTATTATGAATAAATAATACAAGATATTAATTATGTTGATTAATTAAATATATGTATAATATATGTGTATGAGGCACATGAGATGTGTATATGATACACATGGACTTTGCAATTTAATTAATGATTATTTAATATAAGATATTAAATTAAATGAGATAAATCAAGAATATATATTTTCCTTATTTTATTAGGAAAGTGTTTTCTTTCTGCCTACTCCACACAAGAAGCTTCTCCCAATAGGATTGGGCACTACATGAGGCGCAGGTCACCAATATAAATGTAGTGGTGTCAAGCTCTTTTGTATCATAATTACAAGAGTCTTATTTTACTAGAAAATAAGAGAGTTTCCTAGAGGGAGTTTCGAGAGAAAGGAAAAGTCGGTCTAGCAACCGATTATTTCTAGTAGCAATCCAAGGCGGGATTCTGGCGGGAAGTTCGTGTGGATATCGGTAGAGGCCGAACGCTTGGGCGGCTTTGCGCACTACTACTACTTCATGGACGAATAGCTTCGATCTGGTATGTTTCTCGTCTACTTATTTTATGCTTGTTGTTTGAACTATGTCGGTCCTGAAAAAGAAATCAAATTTTAAATTCTGCTGCGTAAATGTGTTGATTTCCTAACAGTGGTATCAGAACGGTTTTCGAATTAAGCGATAAGTTTGCGTAGTAATTTTTTGGATGCATGAATGCATGATATCGATTCACGAAACGAAACACAAAAAAGTAAAAGAAAAATAATTAAATAGGCGGCGGTTAGGGTAGCTCGGCCGATCGGCGGCGGTGCCCCACCTAGAACGCTCCGGCGGCGGCGGCAGCCCCCGGGCTGTCGGCGGCGGCTGGCAATGTTTTTTTGGTGGAACCCTAAGTTTTTTGTGATTCTTTATGGTACATAAAATATCTCTTTTGTTTAATTGATGTGATATAACTAATCAATGAATCAAATAGTTTGGACCATTGAAATACCAAATGTCATGAAAGTGCTATATTTCAATTTTTTGAGTAAAAATGTTGAATCTATAGTCAAATATTGTGGATCTAAGGTTAACCTAGGCAATTACAATTTTTTTTGGAAAAGACCTAAGTTGATGCCTTTTGATTTAGAAAATAAACCAAATGCATCACTTTTTGTTAGGGAACCAAAGACGAAAGAAACATACGAGACATATTATATTTTGATTTTTATTTTGGAATAATTCTAAATAATAAAATTAAAATAGATTTTGAAATTAATAATTAATTTTAATTTCTGTTAATAATTATTTAATTGATTAAATGTTAATAAACTAATTAATTGGATGAAAAAAGACGCAAGTTTGTAACTTTAGATTTTCTTAATCTTTTTTTATAAGATTTATTGTATGGATTAGATGTTGTAATCGATATATTATGATTATATGGATACCGATTGATCATGAACTCGACCAATATGATAGAAGTTGAATGATTTAATTTTTTGTTGGTTTAAAATTTGTCCCAGGCCGTTATGAAAAACGAGTTTAGTTTATTTTTTGCATTTATCTCATTCTTGTTAGCTCCCCCGTGTGCGGCGGATGTAAATTTTATTTGATAAATTTTATGTAACAAGATGGAGCAGAAGATGGAGGCCAAAGAAAGACGACATAAAGATCCTGTTGGTAGTTGTAGCTGCGTTAGATTTTTGACCCACGGTTTCGTCGGTTTGTATTCGAAACCGCACATAGGAAAAATCCATGATCATACCGGTTATTTTTGTGATGTATGTTTTACTTTATGTTGATAATATAGAAATATGCACGTTGTATGATGAGACAATAATTAAATAAAAATTAGTTAAGTGAATTAATTTAAAATTACTCCTACGACATAAATCAAGTCATAATTTCGTCTCCCAATATTATAATAACGGTGAAGAGCCTTGTTCGTATCCAACTGATCGGCCCACGTCGGGAGTTGACCTACCTCGGGTATATTGTTATTATCGAGATATGATCGTTATGAGATCTCACAAATATTGGGTTGTGACTTGACTAAAGTTTTTGGTGATTGGCCCGTCAAAACCGTCTAATTTTAAAGACAAGAGGTTGATACCATATAGAGGTGTGGACTGTCAAAGAGTTCACTAGTAAACCAATGGGTGCCGCATGTGATGCGAACAGTAGGTGTACCCACCTTTCAAACTTAACAAGGTTGATCTGCCCACGTCATGGATAGGTCCAACCAGATTGGATCCCAGCCACAAAGAATAATTAGAATTCTTGAAAGCCAATTGAGAACATTTGGATAGTGGGAGCAAAACTTAAATAAATTTTAAAGGTGCAATTTTGTGGTTTTGTATGCATGAATTAGTACTTATACCATTTTCACTTTATTGTTGTAGAAATGTCGAACAAACCGAAGCTACGTTGTATCATTGAAAACAAACTTGACGAATCGAACTTTCTCGAATGGAAAAGAAATCTCAGAATCGCTCTAAGGCACAAAAAGATTGGCTATGTTTTGGACACGCCCTTAACTAAAGAGCCTGAAGATACTGATAATGAGGAATCAATTGAGAAGCATAAGAAGCACTATTCTGATAGTGTTGAGGCTACATGCATCATGCTTGCTTCTATGACGCTGGAACTTTAGAAACCACATGAATCTATGAATGCTTACACCATCATTGGTCACCTAAGGGAACTCTATGCTTCTCAGTCTCGCACTAGAAGGTACGAGGTCTCAAAGGCCCTCGTTGGTTTCAAAATGGATCTAGGCACTTCGGTTGGTTCGTGCTTAAATGACCGGGGTACATAGAGAGGCTTGAGAATCCGGACCACAAGTTGGAGCATGAGTTACGTGTTGACTTGATTCTGCAATCTCTACCCGACTCCTACTCACAGTTTGTGATGAACTATCACACGAACAAGATTGATAGCTCCCTTGCAGAGTTATTGAACATGCTCAAAATTGTTGAGGGCACTATGCATAAGGGCAAGCAAGTGTTTCTTGTAAGTTCTTCTAAGGGCAAGAAAAAGGACCACAAGAAAACAAAGAAGGCTAAGGAGGCTCCCAAGCCGAAGCCTAAAATAGCCAAGGACAAGACAAATGATGTTTGGTTCCATTGCAGCCAGACTGGCCATTGGAGTAGAAACTACAAGGCCTTCTTGAGTACCAAGAAGAAAAAGCATGGGGATGCTTCGACTTCAGGTATGTTTATGATTAAGATCAATATTGCTTCTTATAAATCAAACCACTGGGTTTTAGATACTGGATGTGGTTCCCTCATTAAAAGTCATTTTTCTTGTAGTGATAATTTTCTTATTTTATTAGGAAAATGTTTTCTTTCTCCAAACTCCAAGCAGGAAGCTTCTCCCAATAGGATTGGCACTACAGGGGGCGCAGGTCACCACTAAAAATATAGTGGGTGCCAAGCTCTTTTGTATCATAATTACAAGAGTCTTATTTTACTAGAAAATAATAGAGTTTCCTAGAAAGAGTTTTGAGAGAGAAAAAGACAGTCTAGCAGCCAAGTTTATCTGGTAGAAATCCAAGGCGGGATTCCGGTGGGAAGTTCGTGTGGATATCGGTAGAGGTAGAATGCTTGGGCGGCTCTGCGCTCTACTACTACTTCGTGGACGAAAAGCTTCGATCTTTTTGATCATATCTGGTATGTTTCTTGTCTACTTATTTATGCTTGTTGTTTGAACGAAGCCGGTCCTGAAAAAGAAATCAATTTTTAAATTCCGCTGCGTAAACGTTTTGATTTCCAAACATACCAGACCTGACATAGCCTTTGCAGTTTTACAGCTAAGTACGTTTTGGACTCACCTAACTAAGAACCATATTAAGGCTGCACATAGGTTTCTAAGATTTTTGTAAGCTAATCCAAACCAAGGCATATTTTTCCTAGCTGAAAATGACCTTGTTTTAAAAGGAATCACAGATAGTGATTGGGCTTAATGTAAGAAGCAAGAAAGTTTATTTCTGAATATATGATGTTTCTAGGAGATGCTCATATTTAATGGAACGCTAAAAGCAAACAACCATTGCAAAAAGCTCTTCAGAAGCTGAGTACATGGCTATGACCAATGCTACATGTGAGATTCAGTGGTTAGTGTACATTTTACAAGATTTGCAGATTCATGTTCAGTTGCCTGCTGTGTTATTTTGTGATAATAACAGTGTCAAGCACATTGCTCATAATCTTGTGTTCAATGAAAAGACCAAGCATATTAAGATTAATTGTCATGTTGTCAAAGACAAAGTCAAGTCTTGTCTCATTAAATTGCTGCATGTCAATACCAAGGAACACATTGTTGATATACTCACAAAGGCTTTAGATGCACCTATCTTTTCTTATCTGTTGGATAAATTGGGGATTTCCCAGATATTTCAGCCAAGTTCCAATGGTTAAAGAAGTGCTGAGTGCATGCTGATTCATTTACCACTCTCAGCTTGAGAGGGGGTGTTATAGTATATGGATAAATAAGTGCTGAGTGCAAGATGATAAGTTGAGCACATGCTAAACACATGCAGGATGGTCAGCTGAATACACTGTTAGCTGAGTGGCTTAGACTCACATGACTATATATAGAAGCTTATAAGAATTGTGGATCAATGGTCGACCAATTTTTTTGGATTCACTTAAACGACGCCGTTTCTGTTGCATATCGTTAAATCTTCCCACGCAAATCACACCTCTGTCATATATGAACCAATTACGCCTAATTTATTTTTTAAGAAATAAATTACGCCTAATTAAATGACTGAATGAAAACGCTTGGCGAATCCCTAATCAACGCGCACAACAATTGCTTCGTCTACTTGTACCGCTTGGTGTGTGGAAGGCTATGGGTTTTACCCTATTTATTCGGAGGCTTGCAGTTATGGTTTTACTCTATTTATTCACATTATGCTCCTGTGTGTTTCTATGATGCTTAGTTCTTCTACCTTGATAGTATTAATGATTTCGTTCTGTTTGTGTTGCATTTCTGAAGCATTTATTTACTAATTTGTAGTTTCTTTCTTGATTTAGCCTGAATTTTGTGATTAATCGGTTTTTATTTTGCCACCCTAATTCTTACAATTTCATTCTTTGTTTGTGCAGTGTCATCCTGCACTTATTTGCAACTTCAACCATTCAATTATAAGGGAAAATGCAGTTTATTGCTACATAAGAAAGCATTGTATAATAAAATTCTGCATTGTATTTTGTTGTGTTCTACAATTTTACAATTTCAACAATATATGGGGAGGACCATGATATAACATTGATGAACTTTTTCCGATGCATGATTTTATAAAAGACTTCGTTTATATAAAAGAAGAAGCAATCCTAGGCAATAACTGCAATTCATATACTTAAGTTGTTCATCATTCGGTTAAGTGATATTACATCGGTCTTTAAATAAAAATTGTTTTAAAGATTTTTAAAATACAATTTGAGCATCGCAAATTTAAGAGTTTTAATATTTAAGAAGTTTCCGGATGGATATATAATAAGAATTCTGAGTTGAGGCATAACTAGATAGTGGAAGAGAAAGAATATTGCACTACAAGAAAACTTGTTTAAAGGGACAACATTTTGTCGTCCCTTTAAAGCCTTTGTCGTCCCATAAAAGGTTTAAAGGGACGACAAGTCGTCCTATATAAAGACGTCCCTTCGCTTTGTCATTTAAACAATTGACTTTTTGAAGGGACGACAAAATCGCCCTTTTAAAGGTATCTTTGACGTGGCACGGACTTTTCTAAGAAATTTCAACGTCTTGACGTGGCGTTAACTTTTTTAAGGGACGACAATGTCGTCCCTTTAAACATAATTCATTTTATTTTATTAAAAAAAATTATGAGGGAAAATTTTAATTTATTTATTAAAAATATTTAAAGGGACGACAATGTTGTCCCTTAAAAGATTATACATTTAATTTTTATAATAAAGTTTAATACGAAAAAATTAATTTTTTTTATAAAAAACCATTTAAAGGGACGACAATGTCGTCCCTTAAAAGATTATACATTTAATTTTTATAATAAAGTTTAATACGAAAAAATAATTTTTTTATAAAAAACCATTTAAATGGACGACTTAAAACATATTTGGGAAAAAAAATTATTAAAATTCCAGAAATTCATTTAATAATTTTATAAAAAATCCAGAAATTCATTTAAAAACCGAAAAAAAATATATTTTAAAATAGGAAAAAAAATATTGAATGAACCCATAAAATATATTTTAAAATAGGAAAAAATATATATTTTAAAATAGGGGATTCAAAACAAAAAAGAAGTAATTTAGCACCAATTTAATTATATTTCTAAACTTTTGAAGATAAACTTAAGCACCAATTTACAATGAACTTTAAAGAAGTAATTTA
Source organism: Gentiana macrophylla (assembly GCA_026214975.1). Lineage (NCBI taxonomy): Eukaryota > Viridiplantae > Streptophyta > Magnoliopsida > Gentianales > Gentianaceae > Gentiana > Gentiana macrophylla. Next base: position 105,758,022 of record CM047806.1, read on the forward strand.
GCAACACAAATTACACTAGAGAAATGACAACTTGAGAAATGGTGAAAGACACTTACAGATCCACAAACATTCAGTATAGCCTCTTGGCTTCTTTCACACGCCCATTGTTGCTAATGCAAAGCCACGACTCCTATCCGTAACTTTATCATACACAACCTTAAGAAAATAAACAAATCCAACACTGTAATGTTTAAAAAAACTCAACCATTCATAGACTTAATGCCCATTTTACCAACAATCCCTTATATGAAAGGAAATCGAGGAAGAGAACACAGTAAGGGTTTAGAAAGAGCATACATTTTTTTCGAAAAGAGCATACTATCTCGTACAAACTTCAAAAATATCAAAACTATATTTCTACAAACCTAACACCGCCTCATTTGAAAAGGAAGAAGCTTTGAATCGATGCTTTCAGAATGAAACGATACATGCGGAGAAACATGTATAACTTAGAGAGAATACTCGAAAAATCAAAAGCATATGATGTTAACAAATTCAATTTGCTATTAGGCGTATTATGATGATAAAGAAACTAACTAGTGATATAAAGATATCTTCCTGGGAGAAGCAATTTTAGTTCTTTTCAATTGAATTCATCATAAGAACTTCAATCTAAAGCGAGAAAATCACCTTGAAGATCGTGAATCGCAGACGCAGCAGAACAATAGCTCGCCTTACTAAAAGATCCAGATTCTCCAACTAAAATGTCAAACAAAAACACGAATGAAGATTTGTGCCCACCAGCACATCATCTGCAAACTCTGCAATATTGTAAACGAGAAGATTTGCATACATTATTTCCATGATTGTCGCTAACCACTCAATTGCATACATGATTTGCATAAATGACTTCACTTGCCTTTTCTACACATCCAATGGTGATATATCTACTCTCTTCTGCTCCATATCTCATGTACTGAATATTAAACTTTCACGCTCGTTTCATTCACCTCGTTTAACTAGAATAACATTCAACTCATTCAAAAAATGGCACAACACACAAATTTTTCATTCATTAGAAAATGGCACAACTCAATGGAAGTCCAAATCCAAATCCAAATCCAAACTACACCATACTCATACACTACTAGCATCAACTCTATACAAAAATGTCACAACACATGTGTTTACATAAAAATGGCACAACACAACTATCTTCAACTTCTCAATGATCCAAATCCATACACTACTATCATCAACTTATTAAAGATCATTTATGTACCATCTAATCATAGACTAGCTTATTTTCCACACAAAAATGCACAACACTTAATCTACAAAAATGGCACAACACAATCTCGGTTTGAACTTGTAACTTGTTACTACCGTCATCTAACCGAATCGAACCCTCCCATAAACCGAACCCAACCATGTACACAAATGGCACACATCCTCACTATAGTTTTAACTACAATTGCATTTATACACACACACACACACCAATGTTAACTACTAACTCAAACGAAAATCGAAAATATAATCCAAAATAAACGAATCAATAACTCATTACTAATCATACTACAACTATCCAACCTAATTGTCGAACCCTCCCATATAACCGAATCGAACCTTACCATTATAACACCGAACCGAACCCTCCAATAAACCGAATCGAACCCTACCATTATAACCAAAAAGCAAAAATGGTAAATTTGAAACCGAATTGAACCTTCCTATAAACCGAATCGAACCCATTGGGATGAACCGAATCGAGCCCATTTGAAACCTTAACCCACAACATGATAACTTCAAACTTTAACACAATAATTGCATTTACACACACACAAGCATGTTGTATTGCAAAAATAATGGAAGAAATTGACGAAAATAATAAGAAAAGATGATTCACCTTTGATTGGGATGAAATTAGACATGTTTTTCGTTGAAAATGGTGAAGAATCGCCGGAAATCACCCCAAATTCGCCCAAATCGCCGGAGCTATGCCAAGGAAGAAGAAAGAGACTGAAAGAGAGGAAATATTTGACGAAAATAAGATGAAAATTGGTTTACCTAAGTTTATGGATGAGATTAGAGGTGATTGGTTGTTGAAAATCGTAAACAATCGCCGGAAATTTGGTGGAATCGCCGGAAATATTTGAGGAAAAACGGAGAAGAAGAAAAAATAGAAGAAAGAGGGAAAAAAATGAGGCTGCCCGATTATATTATCAGTGTCTTGTTTAAAGGGACGACATACTCTTTAAAGGGACGACAATGTCGTCCCTTTAAACCCAAAAAAAGTTTTGGCGGCCAAATTTTCCCCTCCAAAATTTCATACAATTTTTGAGTTTTTTGTTTAAAGGGACGACAATTTAGTCTAAAGGGACGACTAAACCCAAAAAAAGTTTTGGCAAATTTTCCCTCCAAAATTTCATAAAAATTCTGACTTTTTGTTTAAAGGGACGACAATGTCGTCCCTTTAAATAAACTTTTATAAAAAAATAATTTTATGAACTCTAATATTACATTGTTATGATTAAATACCTTAATATTATATTTTCGTTCATATATATATATATAAAACACTATTTTCTTCGATAACGATAACGATCTAACTCATTCGCTCGATAACGAACCCTTAGATTCAAATCGATCTCTCAATAACGAACCCCGACACTTAACTCATTCGATCGATCGAGCCATAGTAGATACAACTATCACAATGATTGATAACGATAACGATCTAACTCATTCGCTCGATATCGAATCCCGAGATTCAAATCGATCGCTCGATAACGATCGATCAAGCCATAGTAGATAGTACTATCACAATGATTGATAACGATCTAACTCATTCGCTCGATAACGATCCCTGAGATTCAAATCGATCTCTTAATAACGATCCCCGACTCTTAACCCATTCGCTCGATAACGATCGATCGAGACATAGTAGATAGTACTATCACAATGATCGATAATGATCTAACTCATTCGCTCGATATCGAATCCCGAAATTCAAATCGATCGCTCAATAACGAACCACGACTATTAACTCATTCGCTCGATAACGATCCATCGAGACATAGTAGATAGTATTATCACAATGATCGATAACGATCTAACTCATTCGCTCGATAACGAACCCTGAGATTCAAATCGATCTCTTAATAACGATCCCCCACTCTTAACTCCTTCGCTCGATAATGATCCATCGAGACATAGTAGATAGTAATATCACAATGATCGATAACGATCTAACTCATTCGCTCGATAACGAAGCCCGAGATTCAAATCGATTCTTAACTCCTTCGCTCGATAGCGATCCATCGAAACATAGTAGATAGTACTATCACAATGATCGATAACGATCTAACTCATTCGCGATATCGAATCCCAAGATTCAAATTGATCGCTTGATAACGAACCACGACTGTTAACTCATTCGCTCGATAACGATGGATCGAGCCATAGTAGATAGTACTATCACAATGATCGATAACGATTTAACTCATTCGCTTGATAACGAACCCCGAGATTCAAATCGATCTCTTAATAATGATCCCCGACTCTTAACTCCTTCGCTCGATAACGATCCATCGAGACATAGTAGATAGTACTATCACAATGATCGATAATGATCTAACTCATTCTCTCGATACCGAATCCCGAAATTCAAATCGATCGCTCGATAACGAACCACGATTGTTAACTCATTCGCTTGATAACGATCCATCGAGACATAGTACTATCACAATGATCGATAACGACCTAACTCATTCGTTCGATAACGAACCCTGAGATTCAAATCGATCTCTTAATAACGATCCCCGACTCGTAACTCCTTCGCTTGATAATGATCCATCGAGACATAGTAGATAGTAATTTCACAATGATCGATAACGATTTAACTCATTCGCTCGATAACGAACCCCGAGATTCAAATCGATCTCTTAATAACGATCCCCGACTCGTAACTCCTTCGCTCGATAATGATCCATCGAGACATAGTAGATAGTACTTTCACAATGATCGATAACGATTTAACTCATTCGCTCGATAACGAACCCCGAGATTCAAATCGATCTCTTAATAACGATCCCCGACTCTTAACTCCTTCGCTCGATAACGATCCATCGAGACATAGTAGATAGTACCTGTATTATCGTTCGATAAGGAATTTTTATAAAAAATAATGAATTTTATATTTTAACGCAATGTTATTAGAATATGTATATTATAATTTTATAATCAACTGAATATTATTTATTAACTCAAAAAACATTAATTGCCTTTAAAGGGACGACAATAGTCGTCCCTAACAACCCAAATTTTATAATTTATTGTACATAACATATTATTTTCTGAAAACTGTTTAATGGGACGACATTGTCGTCCCTTTAGACGTGCATTTTATAATAAACTGAATAGTATTTATTAACTAAAAGTTTTATATTAAAAAAATATTAATTGCCTTTAAAGGGACGACAATTGTCGTCCCTAAAAACCGAAATTTCATAATTTCTCGTACATAACATATTATTTTCTGAAAATGTTTAATGGGACGACATTGTCGTCCCATTAAACGTGCATTTTATAATAAACTGAATATTATTTATTATTCAAAGTTTTATATTAAAAAAAAAAATATTGAATTTCCTTTAAAGGGACGATATTTGTCGTCCCTAAAAACTCAAATTTTATAATTTTTTGTAAATAACATATTATTTTTCTGAAATGTTTAATGAGACGACATTGTCGTCCCTTTAAATAGTCTTGTCCACGTGGAAATCCAAGCTGGCACTGTGGGGTTAATATTTTATTTTTTGGGACGACATTGTCGTCCCTTTAAAGTTTTCTTCCGAAAAATCCGCCCAAAACTTTGACTATGTTTGAATTCATTTAAAGTCGTCCCTTTAAAGTTTGTCCCTTTAAACCAATTTTCTTATAGTGTTGTAATGACAATTTTATTTTTGAATTGAAGTATAAGAATTTGGCGTCTTTCGTCAGTATCTCTCAGTAATATAAGGTATACATGTAATTCCTCCTTGCACATTCAATCATTAAAACATGGGGCTATTCATTTAAGTGACCTCGCGAGACGGACGTTTTGCTTAAATAACCTTTGACCAAAACGTGTTAAAAAAAAATAAATGAAAAAGCGGAAAAGGTTTAAAAACGTGTGTAAGGTCTTAAATACCCTTCATGGGAAATAGAGGAGAAGTAACGGAGGATCCCTCTCCTCCCAGCGTCATCTTCACGTTATCTTTCAATTTAAATCCCCCCATTTATTTCCCATTTAAATGTCGTTACCTACCACGGGTCCATACGCACTCAAACCAACTTTTGACTCCTCCTATCCTCTTCAATTATTATCCTCTTCCTATTATCACGCTTCATCAATTTGTGCTTTGATTTCCCAACTTTGGACCCCTTCAATCGTATTTTCTTCCATTTTCCCATAATTTCCCACATCATCTCATCGGAATCAATCAAAGCCCAAGCATTCGATTGCTCAAGCATTTTGTGGGTGTAAGTTCTTGCTTTATTCCTTGTACGTTTGATATGAGTTGATCGAATGCATTGTGTGTCAACATGTAATCGCATGTAATGGGTTATACTATCCAACATATGGTTGGGATCTGTAATTGAAACCGCTGATTTTGTGGGTTTGGGTTTTATTTTGGGTGTGGTTGGGTTGGGGCTTTAAATAAAATTTAATTTGGTTGTGTTTGTGTTTGGGGCGATTGTTTATGGTTAGGGTTGTATCTCTAAATATTGGGGGTTTTAAGGATCATGGGGTATGGAGATTTGGGTTTCGTAGTGTGATTCAATTAAAGTCTACAACTTTATGGTTTAGTTGTGTAGTGGTCCTCAAGTCAATCTGAATTTGTAATTGAAATTGTAGTGTCCTCAATTGCAACTTTATGGTGTTAATTTGTGTTATAAGTATGTCTTAATAGTGTATGAAAGCGTATTAATTTGATTTTCTTAATTGCAATTGTTTTGAGGATAATTAATTAATTTTGTTCATTAATATTGTAGTGAGAAGATGGACAATTCGGTATATGAATTGGCATATCATCTTACCAAGGAGGATAGACATAAGCCATGTGAAATCACTAACTATTCCAATTGCATGAAAGTGAGAGAGGTCTACGGAATATTTGATGAAACCCATAGACGTAAGTTTGACAAGTGTTGCTTCAGGAATCTTTTAGAGATTTCTGATCGGAATTCATCTAATCAAATCATTAATCAGTTGATGATAAGGCAGACAAAGTGTGTCAATAAGAATGAAGTCTGGTTTGTTATTGGGAAAGATAAGAGGATTAGATTTGGCATTGAAGAATTAGTCTTAGTGACGGGCTTCAATGCCGAGAAAGATAATTTTGATAAGTCATTGGGAAAAGAGAGTCGCTTTTGTAAAGAAATATTTTAAGGATGTTGATGAATTGAATAGGATAGAATTGTGGGATGCTTTTGAAAGTTGCAAAGGGAGTGAAGAAGACAAATATAAATTGGGTCTTCTAGTCATCCTAGCATTTGTTGTGGCGGCGGTGAAGGACAAAAGTATTGTGCCATTTTGGTGGTTTGAGTTGGTTGACAAGTTGGAAGCGTTTGAAGAGTACCCTTGGGCCGAGGTATGTCTTAAGCAAACAATGAAGACATTCAGACAAGATTTGACGAACCCACTGCTTTCTCCGAATGTGAAATACCCCATATTTGGTTTTTCCCATGCCATTGTGGTATGTATGCTACAATCTTTAGTTCTATTTACTTTTTGTTGGGTATGTAGTTTTGTTCAATTCAGACTGATTTTTGATTTGATGTAATGTAGGTATGGGCACTTGAATCTATTCCGTCGTTGAAGACATTTGGGGAAATCATTGATGAAGATGTAGATGTCTTCCCAAGAATGTTAAAATGGAATCTGCAAAAGAGATTGCTTGGTGTGAGGTTGATCAAGTTTTGGAAGTAGAAACAGTTGTAAGTTATTGTTTTTGTAATGCATCGCCTTACTATTATTCTTGTGGAATTACCTTGAGTAATGTTTTGTGTCTATGTTTTTTGTTTGTAGATTATGGTTATTTCGAAATTGCAGCCTACAACATTGGAATCACAACAGCCGTATTGGGGTTCAATTGTTTGTAGGAAACAAAAGGTGATTGAGTTGCTAGAGAACGAGAAGTGTAATGGTGTTGACTATGAGATGGAAATAAAACATGAAGGAGCACACGGTTTTGCCTATGAGAAGGAAATAAAACCTGAAGGAGCACACGGTTTTGACTATGAGAAGATGAAGAAAATTGTGACGTCTGTGGTGAAAAAGAAAATGAAGGAATTTATTCCATGATGGATAGGTCAAGAAGGAGATTCAAGTGTTTTCAAGATGTGAATCATGCAAGAAAGTGAATCATGAAGAGATTATTGATGAGGAGATGAAAGTTGATGATCGGGATATGACAATTAATGATGGAGAAGGAGAAGTTGGTAGAGAGGGAGAAATGATGAGAAGGATAAAGATGTTGGTAGTGTGGGGAAAAATGATGAGAAGGAGAAAGTTGTTGGTTGTGTGCAGAAAAATGATGAGAAGGAGAAAGTTGTTGGTAATGAGGGGAAAAATGATTCATATGATTCATATGTATTTGCCTTTAAAAGTGTGGATTCATATGATTAACTAGTTTCTGATGTGTAGGTGGTTCGGGCAAAAGGAGTTTAATAGAAGAAGGGACTTCATCTTTGAAGAGAAGCAAGTTGCTTAGTGTTGAATCATATGATCCTTATAGAGACGTTGAAAAGACAAAGTGTGATGGCTTGAAGAAGTGGTTGAGTGACTATAAGGAAGGAAAAGCCGGGTATGGAAATGTTATTTCCCTATTTTAAATGAATTTTCCTATTTTTAATTGAGTTTCGTTTGTGCATGGAAATAATTATTTTATAATAATTTTTATATTTTTGATTACTCGTCATTTGACTAAAATATGTTATATGCAGGGAATTGGTTAAGTTGTGTGATGGAACTGCTCGATGCGAACTTTTGAAAACGATATTGGATGGGGGGAGTTTGTCATCCCCTGTGAGTACACTTTACCTCTATCATAACCAATTTAAGTTGTTTAATTTAGGTGACAACCTGCATTGATTCTTGAAGTCTATTTCATTTACTTTTTACTTATCGCAGATAATGAATACTTGTATGCATGAAATTCGTCGCCGTGCCTTAAAGTTTCCAAAGTTGTTTGAACAAGATAGTTGTGTTTTGGATGTATTTTTTCAACACTTTATGAAAGTGAAAAATGAAGAGTTACAACGGAGAGTGCATATTGAGAATCTTGCAAATCGTAGAATATTAAAGAATTATGTGGAAGGAAAGCATCCAGAGGACAGTAAGCCGTGGTCGGAGTGCAATTATTTGTATGCACCAATGTTAGTGAGTGATCATTGGTTTGCAGTTAAAGTTGATTTGAAAGAGGGGGTAATCTATGTAGCCGATAGTTTACCAAAACATGTGAGGAAGGATCAATTTGACAAATGTATGCTACCCTTGCAAGTGGTTATACCATGGATGCTGAATATGGATGGGGAAGATGAAGGTGGGAGGAATAGGAGGTTTAAGGTTGTGAAAATGGTGAAACTACCGAAACAATCAAATGGGTACGTTTTATTTGCTTGTAAAAGATGATGTATTTCATTATGTACTATGATTGACTAAATGATATATTATTGTGCAGGACCGACTGTGGTATGTATACCATAAAATTCATAGAGTTCATGATGGCGAAATTGAATGTGCAAACAATGGATGCTGGCTTTATGCCCTATTGGAGGCCGAAACTGGTTGCGGAACTACTTGCATGTCAATTCGACCCATGATCATTTTATGTTGATGTTGGCTTCTAATTTGTGTATGAATATTATGAGTTGGTTGAAACATTTGCTATGTAACCGTAAACTATTCTGTTGGTTGATACATGAATTTATGTTTGATTGTTATTTATTTATGAACATTATGACTTAGAGGGCACTCTATGTTGGAATGTTAGCTATGTAATCGTTGGAATGTTAGCTATTAATAATAATAATAATAATTTCAACAACATCTTCAAACAACATATCATCAACATCATTTAATTAGAAAACGAAAATACGGTACTGGAAAAAAAAACTTAAACAAACATAACAAGAAAAACAAAACATAAACCAATGTTCAAACACAAATAAAAGTTTCAAACACAAATAAAAGCATACTAAATACAAACTTCCTCCTCCCATAAATCCTCACATGTACATGTGTAGCCCTTTTCTTCATCCTCAGAGTCATAAACCAACCACAGATTGATTGTACGCTCATCCTCTTCTTGAGCTTCAATGTCCCTCATTATGCTTGCAAATTCTTCAGGATCAAGCATCGGGTCATAAACCCCCCACGGATTCCAAATTCTTTTATTACGCTCATACTCTTCTTCGATGAGCCTTAGTTCCCTTTCTAGTTCTTGTAAATCCATGTCCGGTTCAACACACCTATCCATCTTTCAATGATATAACAAGGTTTAGCAAACATGAGAAAATCCTAAAATAAATTAACAAGGCTGCAATGCAAAAATGCTTATGAAAAAGTTGCAACCATATGATAATAAATTTAAAAGCAAACATAATGTTGGCGAAATGTCACAAAAAATTGCATAAAACCAAGATATTTGTAGTAAATCTCAATGCATAAAACCAAAGTAGATAGAGCGGGGTTCCCACTTGTACCATGACTAGAATGAGAAACTCCAGATTCTGTTCTCCTTTCATTCATATTCAAACTTGAAAAACAATTACAAGAAATCAAAATAGGTTGCATATGTTAACAAATTATTACATTCTTACAACAAATACATAACAACTTATTAGTGTACATCATAAATCTCTGAGAAATAATAAGGAGCACCCATAATTCAAGATTTAATTTCTACTATTGTTTAGGATTTATCATGCTCATAAGGCAATTCAAAATATAACCGAGGATAATCCTGATAAATCCTAAATAATAAGAAAGAAACGGGCACATGAAACACCTGTTAAATGCTGGAAATAGTAAGTTAATCCAAAGAAATGATGGAAATAGTACGTAAATCCAACTTGTTTCAAACTAACTAACCCATCAATTTATTTTTAGTTTAATTAGTAATAATAATAGGGAAATTCATAATAAGTAATTAGTAATCCGGAAGCTCCCATAATATAATAACTGATGCTAATAAGTAAATAAATATAAATAAATAAAGATAAATTGGAAAAATATACATACAAAGCATTTACCAAGAAGGAGTTGACCGGAGTTGAATTGAATTGATAACGGCGGCACTTACTTGAACCCTAAAACATCACACACCAACAATTACACACACGAAATCGAACTGTACTTTACTTTAAATCCCTACATACAGTTAAGAAATTAATTAATTTTGATTACCACGGAGGAGTTGATAATGGCGCCCTTGAACCCTAAAACATACAAGAAAAACAACACTCAAGTTAACAAATCAAATAAGCCAATAAAGCAGAAATTCTTCTAAGTTTTTAAGCACCAAATACCTTGGAATATGATGTTGAAGCGGATTTGCGTATAAGAGGCGGAGGAACGGAGGAGGAAATGGATGATTCCGGTGGATGTGTATTGTGAGAGAGAGGTTGTGTGAGGAGAAAGAGAGTGAGATTCCGCTTTGCGTGTTTTGCCCTTTTGACTTTGAAAAGACAGAGCGTGTATGTATGTATAGGTTGTATATCGATAGGTGGGCCGGCCAACTTCAACTTTCCTTATTAAAAGGGAAATTCATTTGAATATGTTGAAAACGAAACGAAAAGGGGCCCAAATTTTTCTCAAGCGGGTAACTTGAAAATTAAGTTTTGGGCCCGAAATTCTGGCGGGATTGAGGGAGGGAATATGTATATAACATACATAATTTTGTACATACATTACTAATTATTATTATAATTGGGGTTTCATTTAATAATAATTACAAATAATTAATAATTAGTAATAATTAGTAATTTTTAATTTTCCTAATTTATTATACATTATAATTAATAACAAATAATTAATTTTAAATGAAGCCCTAATTGACTGTTTTTGACATGGTTTACATGTTTCAATGACTACCATGACCCTAACTCGATCGCTTGACATGGATTACATGTTCCAGTGACTACCATGACCCCTAACTGACTGTTTGACATGGTTTACATGTTTCACTGACTACTATGACCCCTAACTGACTGTTTGACATGGATTACATGTTCCAGTGACTACTATGACCCTCACCGATCGCTTTCACCTCGCTTTACATGTTTCACTGACTACCATGACCCCTCATTGAGCGAACCTCGATCTAACATCTTATTATATGTAATCAACCCTGATCACAATAATCGTCTTAAGCGAACCTCGATCTATCATCTTATTATGTGTAAGCAACCCTGGTCACAGTTTAACATCTTATTATGTGTAATCAACCCTGATCACAGTAATCGCAATGATCGAACCTCGATCTAACATCTTACCATGACCCTAACCGATCGCTTGACATGGTTTACATGTTTCACCGACTACTATGACCCCTAACTGACTGTTTGACATGGATTACATGTTCCACTGACTACCATGACCCCTAAGTGACTGTTTGACATGGATTACATGTTCCAGTGACTACTATGACCCCTAAGTGACTGTTTGACATGGTTTACATGTTTCACTGACTACTATGACCCCTCACTGACTGTTTCACCTGGTTTACATGTTTCACTGACTACTATGACCCCTAACTGACTGTTTGACATGGATTACATGTTCCAGTGACTACTATGACCCCTAAGTGACTGTTTGACATGGTTTACATGTTTCACTGACTACTATGACCCCTAATCGATCGCTTGACATGGATTACATGTTCCAGTGACTACTATGACCCCTAAGTGACTGTTTGACATGGTTTACATGTTTCACTGACTACTATGACCCCTCACTGACTGTTTCACCTGGTTTACATGTTTCACTGACTACTATGACCCCTAACTGACTGTTTGACATGGATTACATGTTCCAGTGACTACAATGACCCCTCACTGACTGTTTCACCTCGTTTACATGTTTCACTGACTACCATGACCCCTAAGTGACTGTTTGACATGGATTACATGTTCCAGTGACTACTATGACCCCTAAGTGACTGTTTGACATGGTTTACATGTTTCACTGACTACTATGACCCCTCACTGACTGTTTCACCTGGTTTACATGTTTCACTGACTACTATGACCCCTAACTGACTGTTTGACATGGATTACATGTTCCAGTGACTACTATGACCCCTAAGTGACTGTTTGACATGGTTTACATGTTTCACTGACTACTATGACCCCTAACTGACTGTTTGACATGGATTACATGTTCCAGTGACTACTATGACCCCTAAGTGACTGTTTGACATGGTTTACATGTTTCACTGACTACTATGACCCCTCACTGACTGTTTCACCTGGTTTACATGTTTCACTGACTACTATGACCCCTAACTGACTGTTTGACATGGATTACATGTTCCAGTTGACTACAATGACCCCTCACCGATCGCTTTCACCTCGTTTACATGTTTCATCGACTACCATGACCCCTAATCGATCGCTTGACATGGATTACATGTTCCAGTGACTACTATGACCCCTAAGTGACCGCTTTGACATGGATTACATGTTCCAGTGACTACTATGACCCCTCACTGACTGTTTCACCTCGTTTACATTTTTCACTGACTACCATGACCCCTAACTGACTGTTTGACATGGATTACATGTTCCAGTGACTACTATGACCCCTAAGTGACTGTTTGACATGGTTTACATGTTTCACTGACTACTATGACCCCTAATTGTGTTTTTGACATGGTTTACATGTTTCAATGACTACCATGACCCCTAACTGACTGTTTGACATGGATTACATGTTCCAGTTGACTACTATGACCCTCACCGATCGCTTCACCTCGCTTACATGTTTCACCGACTACCATGACCCTCATTGAGCGAACCTCGATCTAACATCTTATTATATGTAATCAACCCCGATCACAATAATCGCCTTAAGCGAACCTCGATCTATCATCTTATTATGTAAAGCAACCCAGGTCACGCTTTACCTTCTATTGATATGTTGTGTTACCTTCTATTATATATTTATAATTTAGGAATGAATTTCCAATAATTTATGGTTGCAATGTAAAATGCTCTTTGTAATCAGTAATTGTAATCTTATGTTCAAGACATAATAATAATAATATGTTGCCGCTTCTTATGGATAGAAACCAAACATAACAACTCATATAACATAACATTACAAATTAATAGAAAGTGAACCATACTTAAACCCATTACTCATCACATCAAATATGTCTTACCTCAACTCCACACCAACCATATTTTATTATACATTTACATAACATTACTAACGCAAGCACAATCAAAAGATAGCATAGACCATAAAATGTTGTAGCTCACATGTTTACCCTTACAACAAACTAAAAACATCTTGTACCCCATTATTGAACACTAGCGCTAACTTTGGACATTTCCCCGGTTATGACCACGACCCTTGCATCTACCACATACAGTCCATCCCGTGGTTCTCCTGCAGATTTTTTTCCTCTTCTTCTCGAGGTCTACCACCGCTTCTTCTTCTCCGATGGGGCAAAACTTTCCTAGCAATCACATCCTTAGAAATGCAACTTCCTCTTTATTCGGCAAAGGATACACACCTTCAATAATATAATGCCTCCAACATTCCACGGTGTAATGAGGGCTACAATGCTTATACCCATGACCTCCACTCGCTTTTATCGCAAAGAATTGCATGTTTACAAGGAAATAGATGTACTTGAAATTGCTTACATGTACATGTATTCTTTTCCAGGTCCAGAATGTGGCATGTCACACCATCACGAACATCGTACACAGGTGATGCAATTTCCTTAACTTCTATACCCAAAGAAGCATTGTATTTTTCCAACATCAACTTTTCCATTTGTGGAGGTAGGGGAGTCTTACATTTCATGGCTTCAGCATGTCTCTTAGCAAACCAATCTTGCATTATCTCATGAATGCGTTCGAGCATACCAACCACACATAATTCTCGAGCTTTGAGGAGCACACTGTTAAATGACTCAGCACTGTTTGACGTCATGATATTGTACCTCATACCTGGAAAGTGTGCCCTTGCCCAATGGCAAAAAGATTCTTTATCCAAATATTCTCTAATCGCTTTCTTCTTTTCCCTTACTTGCTTCCACCTCCGCTTTTGCTACATAATGCATTAAACAACGCTTCAAATTCATGTAACCTATACGCTCGCAGTGGATGTGAACAAGCGTCCGATATCAAATCGTGGAAATTTAGTGTTCAAATTCCTTCTCATGTGAAATATACAATATCCATGATGAAAGCGTTACGAAACACTTTATTCACTCCGTGCTTTATGCTATCGGCACGATCGTAAACTATAACAAGCTCATTTGTGTCCCCGTGATTGATTTCAATCGCTCAAAAACCAACTCCATGATCGATTATTTTCGGAATCGACAACTCCCCACGCAATAGGATAAATTTGAGCATTTGCATCTTCACATGTTGCCGTAAGTAATACACCTTTGTAGGCCGAGCTCAAATGTGTTCCATCCACAACAACAACACGACGCAACAAAGAGGACTGAAATGCTCTTTTAGTCTGACCAAGGCAAATAAACAAATATTTGAATTCATCTTTTTTATCGGTGAAAATCTTTGTCACAGTTCTAGGATTTCGCAACTCCAACATATGACAATACTTGGGCAATTGGCCATAACTATCACCTGGCTTTCCTACTACCATTTCCATTGCAAAGTTTTTAGCCATCCATGCCTTAGTATAGCTTATGGTATATCCAAACTCTCTCACGAAAGTCATTAACTACATCTTTTGGTACATAAGCACGGTTCGGATCTCAGAAAACTAGGCAAGATACTCCCTTGCTATGAGAGAGTATGATGCATTATTATGGTCTTTGTTGCGAACGGTTAAAGAACAAGTATGCACCTTCTTGTAAACTCGAACTTCAAACTTATCCGCACCTTTTCCTATCCGTGTTGCCCGCACATACCATTTGCATTCATCATCTTTACAAGCCACGACATAAATGCTTCGGGATGATTTTACCGTTATAAATTCAAAGTGATGTCTCACGGCCAACATCTCTAACTTTTGTATCAATAGCTCTTTTGATTCAAAATGTCATGCTTCCGAATATCTTCACTTTCGAATCCTCGCCAGTGGTACAATACTACCAGCATCACTCACATTCAAGATGACGGGAACAGAATTTTGATTTGGTGTACTCAATTCCACACCATTATTTCCCTCTACACCATTCATGTTGCGTGTTTCGCTTTCTTCGCTTCGCTTCGCTTTTCGCTTCGCTTTCTTCATTACTCAACCTTTCAACATTGACATTACGTGTCTTGAATGCTTCCAAACTCACATCACCATCTCCATCCGAGCACAAGGAAGACAATAACGGATCCACACTCATATAAATATCATCACTCCTAACTTCAATATCGACATCATCACTCATAACTTCTTCAAGGTTGTCAACATTCTCCACAGGCGTCTGATTATTCAACAATTCATCAATAGACTTAAAACCATTATTTCCCATATTCGACCTTTCAAGGTTTTCAACATTCTCCACAGGTGTCTTATTATTCAACAATTCATCAGACAAAGCAGCAGACTTAAAACCATTCTTTCCCATGTTCGGCCTTTCAAGGTTGTCAACATTCTTCACACCTTTCGAAATAGGCGTATCCTTATTCAACATTTCATTACTGACGGCCATAGACGAAAAACCATCATATCCCCTATTCTCTCCATCCATGTTGCCACAATTGTTGCCAAAAGCATGTGTTTCTTCATTTCTATTATCTTTATCAATGAGGCTAATACCAACGAATGTGCTTTCACAAAAAGAGACTAACCACTTCACACTGTTATCAGAATCAATTACCATCGGTGGTGCACTTGGAAAGTTTGACATTACCGGGACAATACATTGCATCTCCAATTCTTTCACCGTTGTATCGATCTGCAACTCTTGCACCACCTTATCGTAAAATTCTACAAATGATGTGTTCTTGTGAATCATGATTGCCCTCATTTTTTTCTTTCCTTTCCCCACATACTTCCATTCCCATTTACCATCATCGTTCTCTACAAACTCAACAGATAACAAATATGTATCCATACAACATCCATCCCCTTAAATTACACAAACGGATCACAATCTCCAAACGATCTCCAAACGGCCCTTTTAACAACCAACTAATCAAAACAAACAAATAACCACGATTATCGAATCATTTCATTGAAATGTTCAAAAAATACTTTATTCCAAATCTTTTAGTTCCAATCATAATGGGGAAATTTCTCCATTTAGTAAGGAGAGAAACACTTCTAAGGCTGTTTAAACACTTACATTATAGTGACCGGTGAGATTTCGGCTGCAGCTGGTCAACGCTCTACAACGCAATTGGATTGGGATTGCAACTTTATGCTCCAATAATACGAATTCTACACAAATTACTGAAATGAGGAAGAAAAGTGGGAGAATTGGGAAGGGAAGAAGTGAGACATTCGCTAATTGGGTTCACCAAAACAATACGAATTGGGTTCACCGAAAATGGAAAGGGAAATCGGGATGCTACTAGCTTCACTTATGCCTTCAAGATATTAATAAGGAGCTTCATTTAATGTTGAATCTTCCGGACCGATTTTGAAAGGATTGCAATGGTGGAAGAAGAGGAAGGAAAACGCGAGGAAACGGGAATTGAACGCCGATGGCCAAAGCAAAGAAAAGAGGACAATTGAAATAAGAATCTAACCCTAAACCCCAATTTGATTCGATAAAAATTAAAATAAAAATAAAAAAATAACGTGGATTTTGCTTAAAAATAGAAATTTTCCTAAATAAAAATATAGGGGGATTCCCATAAAGGGAGTTAACGGAAGATGGAATGTGTGATAACGGGCTACGAGGGGCATAAGAGGAACTTCCCATACAAGCTTCAATGGAACCCTTTAGATGATTAAAAATGAGAGAGCCTTTTTAGAATTTCGACCTTTGACAAATCCCTTGGGATAGTACTATCACAATGATCGATAATGATCTAACTCATTCTCTCGATAATCAATCCCGAAATTCAAATCGATCGCTCGATAACGAACCACGATTGTTAACTCATTCGCTTGATAACGATCCATCGAGACATAGTACTATCACAATGATCGATAACGACCTAACTCATTCGCTCGATAACGAACCCCGAGATTCAAATCGATCTCTTAATAACGATCCCCGACTCGTAACTCCTTCGCTTGATAATGATCCATCGAGACATAGTAGATAGTAATTTCACAATGATCGATAACGATTTAACTCATTCGCCGATAACGAACCCCGAGATTCAAATCGATCTCTTAATAACGATCCCCGACTCAGTAACTCCTTCGCCGATAATGATCCATCGAGACATAGTAGATAGTACTTTCACAATGATCGATAACGATTTAACTCATTCGCCGATAACGAACCCCGAGATTCAAATCGATCTCTTAATAACGATCCTCGACTCTTAACTCCTTCGGCCGATAACGATCCATCGAGACATAGTAGATAGTACTGTATTATCGCTCGATAAGGAATTTTTATAAAAATAATGAATTTTATATTTTAACGCAATGTTATTAGAATATGTATATTATAATTTTATAATCAATCAATATTATTTATTAACTCAAAAACATTCATTGCTTTTTGCAAAGGGACAATAATATAGTCGTCCTAACAACCCAAATTTTATAATTTATCAGATATAACATATTATTTTCTCGAAATCGTTTAATGGGACGACATTGTCGCCCCTTGTGACGCGTGCATTTTATAATAAAAACTCAATAGTATTTATTAACTAAAAGTTTTATATTAAAAATATTAATTGCCTTTAAAGGACGCACAATTGTCGTCCCTAAAACCAAATTTCATAATTTCTCGTACATAACATATTATTTTTCGAAAATGTTTAATGGGACGACATTGTCGTCCCATTAAACGCCAAGATTTTATAATAAATCGAATATTATTTATTATTCAAAGTTTTATATTAAAAAAATATTGAATTTTCCTTTAAAGGGACGATATTTGTCGTCCCTAAAAACTCAAATTTTATAATTTTTGTAAATAACATATTATTTTTCTCGAATGTTTAATGAGATTTACATTGTCGTCCCTTTAAATAAATCTTCGCCCACGCGAAATCTGTTCAAGATCATGGTAATAATATTTTATTTTTGGGACATCGTTGTCGTCCCTTTAAAAGCTTTTCTTCCTAAAAATCCGCCAAAACTTTGTTATGCCAATTCATTTAAAGTCGTCCCTTTAAAGTTTGTTCCTTTAAACCAATTTTCTTATAATAGTGTTGTAATGACAATTTTATTTTTGAATTGAAGTATAAGAATTTGGCGTCTTTCGTCAGTATCTCTCAGTAATATAAGGTATACATGTAATTCCTCCTTGCACATTCAATCATTAAAACATGGCCTTCAACTTGCATGTACCACAAAACATGTCTCAACTTTGTGTTTTTTATTTTATTTTTTAGAACGACTTTTGTAAAATAATGAATTGAATTAAAACTGTTGAAGTAGATGATAGAAATATCAAGGTCAAAGTTATCACCCAAATAATATGTACTGACGAGAAAGACAAATATAATTGAGAAGACCAGAACCGGTCTGTACCGTTAACTCATTCAAATATTAGACTTTTGGCTGCCTACTTCTCCCTTCTCTCTATATATATACAACCTCCATATATCCCTCAACCTTCCATCTTGAAAATTATCATATCCCCAGCAAAATTTCCCAGAATTATATATTTTGAAACTTTTATATATATATTTTTTATATGGCTACTCTTCAAGCTTCTGTCTGTTCTTTCCAAATCACCCCTGCCCCAATGCTCAACCAAAGAAAGCCGATAATGGCAACTCTGAGTATCCCAGATATTCAAATGCCAAGAAAAGCTTCCGTCACAAATAATATTGGGACCAGAAGTGTGTTTATGGATGTGGGTTTGTCCTCTGGAATTCATCTAAACAAAAAGCAATGCCCATTAATATTAATGTTCCTTCTGATTCGTTAGTTGTGGAGAAACTTTATGCAATTATGGAGGCTGTAGCGGATAGAGTTGAAATGCATAAAAATATTGGTGATCAGAGAAACAATTGGAACACTCAGCTTTTGACATCTATCAATGCAATCACACTTGCTGCTGCAACAATGGCCGGAATCGCAACCACCGGTCTACTTCTCGGAGCTCCGGCAGCGTTACCCTTAAAGCTGTCTTCTACAATTATGTATATTTCAGCCACAGGGTTACTGATTATAATGAACAAAATTCAGCCATCCCAATTGGTTGAAGAGCAAAGAAATGCAGTAAGATTGTTTCAACAGCTACACAATCACATTCAAACAACTTTAGAGATTGGAGCACCGATCAATGATAAAGATGTAAAGGATGCCATGGACAAAGTCTTGGCCCTTGATAAGGCCTACCCACTTCCTCTACTTGGTGGTGTAATGCTCCCAAAGTTCCCTTCTTGTGTTGAACCAGCAGTATGGTGGCCAAAACGAAAGCAGTCACCAAAAGTAGCAAATAGTAGTATAAAGAACGGATGGAATGGGAGTTTGGAGGAGGAAATGAGGCAAATAGTTGAGGTTATAAGGAAAAAGATAAAGCAGAATATCTAAGATTGGGTGGAAAAGCATTGAAAATGAACAAAGTATTGGCCTTTGCAGGTCCTCTGTTGACTGCCATGGCTGCTCTTGGCTCAGCTTTCTTGGGTTCTTCTTCTGCAAACTCGTGGGCAGCGATTTTCGGAATCGTTGGAGGGGCATTGGCAAGCGTAGTGAATACATTAGAACATGGAGGACAAGTTGGGATGGTGTGTGAGATGTACAGAAACAATGCAGGTTTCTTCGATTTCATGGAAGAATCAATGGAAAACAATTATATGGAGAAAGAAGTGACAAAGAGAGAAAACGGTGAATTATTGGAATTGAAGGTGGCTTTGCAGTTGGGAAGGAGTCTGTCTGAATTGAGAGATCTTGCGTCTTCTTCTTCCTCCTCAAGTCAATCGGACCACATTGAGGAGTTTGCAAGCAAACTTTTTTAAGTTAATTAATGTGATTATGGTTGGTATATAGGGTCCTCTAATTAACGTGTTTGTGTACATGCAAACGTACGTGTGTGTATATATAACGTACTTACGATATTACTAATTTTTTATTTCATTTTTTAGCATGTTTGAATGTATGTATTTGGTCAAACTACAATTTACATTCAATTTATTTCACTCATTTATGGTTGCATAGCTTAATGTGATGACCCGTTCAAAAACCAGGCGGAAAACAGTGTCAGAACACACTTCCAACTCATGAATTGTGAGATATGAAAGTCTTTTGTAATAGTAATTTCATAAATACAACTAATATTGAATAGAAAATCATGCTCACAATCTGCACAAACACCGTTGTAGCGAGATGCTTAGTTGATACGATGATGAGACGTGTGCAAATAAAAGCAGTGTCCTCTGCTACTATAACAAATGGTAAACCACATACCAGAAGTATCTTCTATATTTAAAATATTTTCTCCACTACAGAAAAACCAAGACTAATCTATCGTGACTCGTGATTCTATCACGTACTGTATGTTGGCATTAGCAGAAGGGTCATACAAAACAACCTAAGTTGAAAGTCAACAGCATTAGACACATGTCTCGGACTCTGTCCAAGACAAGTAAACAACCAACAACATAGGCTAGGTCAGTAATATGATTCGAGGATCTCCCAAAAGCAAAAGGCGTTAGATACTCTTGGATATCTCTATTACCCCCCCTTCCCACAACTCTTCTTGGTAATATGCCATCAGTTGATCCAACATCTTAGTTTGCTTTTCTTGGGACAACATTAGCCCTTCACTTGGGCCGTAGCAACCTCCACGTCTTCATCTTCATGGCAAGATGAGCATTTAGGTCTCGTACATCCTCGACAGAAGTCTCGTTGACTTTCTTCAGTTTGGCATGCAGCAACAGAACATCATACGTAGTTTTTTCTATGAATATATGCTATGGTGTTCATGGTAATTCTAGCTATTTATAATGCTATGGTGTTCTCCCTTTCGTGAGGGTTCTTCAGAGTTACTTTCGAATGAGATTATTTGTCTGTTTACCATACACTTATGGACCATTGGAGGATTTTTCTTGTTTAGGAAGCATTATCCACGATTGTTGCTTACTTATGCCTGTGTTTGTTTATAACCTTTTTGTTTGTCAAAAGAGATGGCAATGCCTATCACCTTACAGCCAGGAAGGTCTCCATCCACAGTGGGATGTACGGATTGGGGTTATAACCACCCCCCCCCACGTGATATTGTATTGTGGGTTGTGATTAATAAAGTTCCTTTTTTTGGCGGGCGGGGAGGGGGCTCTAATGACATGTTTTCTTTAGGCTTTACGCTTCGAAAGAATACAAATTTTAGACGGGTTTCGGACCACTTCACTTGATGGTTTTCAACCAATGAAAGTGAGAAAATAAAAATGATGGGCCTTTTTTTTTTGATATGATGGCTCAAAACTTAATCGGTAAGATCATAAAATCACTGAGTAAAGATATGCATATTTTTGTTTTCATTCCACCGTTGCGAGGTTGGTTTTAACCCCTTTTTGTTCATTTTGTGTTCTTTTGTTTTGTAAATGTCACTTTTTTAGTTGATACTGTTATTATATTAAGTATTATTAATAGTTATAAGCTAGATCCATCTCATTTTGTTATTTTGTGGAACATGCATTTGTATGTGTTTTCCTAATTGGAATGTTGAGCATTCCAAACTTATGAGTTATGATTCATTGTTGGTTGCTTCTGGAGTTAAGTATTTTATGTTTTCACTCCTGTTTTTTAATCCTGTGGCGATAACTTCAGTGCAACCCTTTGTAGAGTTGAAGAGTTCCAGGCTAAAATCGAAGTGTGTTTAGGTGGAGCAAATCCCCTCGCAATTTGAATCGTCGAGTCGATGCCTTGTCCAGTTTGGCATCCAATTAAGAAGGTATAAATTGAGCTTCTTCAGTTCAGGGGTCAAGGTTATTTTAGAAATTGCAAAGAACAACAGACATAGCAAACTATGGGGCCAATGCCTCCATGAGTTTCGAGATTGCTTGAGGCGAAACAGATAGAGGCATCGACGCAAAACATAGTCGTCAGTTAAAAACACAAGATAATCACAGGGTCAAACTGATAAAGACACGGGGCAAACCGTACTTGCAACTGACCATAGCCTGAGATGCATAAAGATTTAGGTAATATTTTAAACATATATATCATCACTCAGATTTACCCCCTCATCGCAGTTACATTTACATGTAAAAAACTTCAAAACA
The DNA here is from genome assembly GCA_026214975.1 of Gentiana macrophylla. Lineage (NCBI taxonomy): Eukaryota > Viridiplantae > Streptophyta > Magnoliopsida > Gentianales > Gentianaceae > Gentiana > Gentiana macrophylla. Next base: position 105,780,522 of record CM047806.1, read on the forward strand.
CTTTCAGCTTCTTATTAGGCAAGATAACTCATCTGCGTTGTCAGCTGCTCCAAATTCTGAGTTTCGTCCCATCCATTCACCTGTTGTGGTTTAATGTCGATTCCTTTTGAAAGATCTTCAAGGATAGAAGAGTCTATTTCCTCGGTTTCAAGAGCATGGGAAGGGCATTTGAGAAACGGCTCCCAAAATGGGTCAATCGAACGAGGAAGATCGCTCGTGTCTTCAACATCATGTAGTGTATTATCCCCCAAACAATCTGGTTAACAATATCATCTGAATCCAAGGTTGAGATCCCCATTCATATCCGATGAGCTTGTATCTGCCCCAAAGATATCATCGCCACCCTCTGGACTCATACCTGGTAGGTGAGAAACCGGTGGGGCATTATAATATCTGCTCCAATAAGTGGATTTACATCTGAAATCTCGAAGTAACGCCACCAAAGAGTGGTGGTGGCTGTTGTATATCAGATGAGTAGGTTGAAGAATTTTGAAATGAGATTGGTGAAGGTAATGGCTGGGAAGAATGTACAGACGTAGGAGGGATGTCCTGAAGAGAGACTGCTGATAAATGGTTAGTAAACTCACGGTCCATAGGATTAGAAGCAGATCCGTTACTAATCAAGAAATTATCAGAAGTATTTAAGTAATCGTCTAGTCTGGGAGAAGGATCGAGTTTCACAAGCTGCCTAAGCATAGCTTTAGCAGCCTCGTTAATCATCGGTTGGTATTTGACGATTTGTCCATCAGTAGCAGCAACAGTTTGATCTGCAAGACCATCTTCCTGCTTCAGCCTCCGTTTCTTGTTGTGTTCAATAATTCGTCTGCTGCTATCGCTTTGTTGCTGCACGAATTGTGCTAAAAACCCTGGGCTGTTTACTGCTTTTGCTAGGAAAGACATCATCTGTTGTTGCCGTTGTTCCATACCTTGAAGGTGCTGAACCATGGTTTGCAACTGATTATCAGTAGTTTGTTGTTGTTGCCTCAAACGTACGAGCTCTTGCATCAGTACGTTTTTATCTCTTTTAAGCCATTCAACTTCCTCTTCCAGCCCAAATTTACCAACCTCGATACAAGGACGGACTGATGTGTTCTCTCCACGCGGTGGTGGTGGTGGTGGTGGTGGTTGTGGTTGTGGTTGTGGTTGTGGTTGTGGAACATGGTGTCCCTGGGCACTTTTTCGACGACTGATAGTTTTAAGTAGGTGTTTTTGACCTCTTAAAAACCCCTCATTTGCGAACTCCTGACGGTCTGGATCAACCTTCCTAAAACCCTGTTTAACAAAGTTGCACAAAAAATACAGGGAGTCACCACCAGTTGAGAATACAGAGATCAAAAACATCGAAATTGTGAATTATATGGTATCAAAATTAGCAGAAGATACACCAAAGTTGCAAGAGCCACTTCGTAATAGGAAGAATGAAGAGATTTTCAGTATCTTGCCATACTATCCAGACTACAAAAGACAACAAGGCCTATTTTCGACAGGAAAGTTTCCAGTTATTAAGTTTAATATCAGACAGAAGTGCAATTACAAAATAAGCCAAAGAACAAAGCTCATGGCATTCACAAAAGAATAGCTAATCCACTTATCTCACATACAAAAAAGCCTGTAAGAAAATTCAAAAGGAATTACATAAGATATATACCACAAGAGGCGGATAGGAATACCACATACAACAATACCATACAAAGTGGACTATGCCCACATGAAGCAGGATTCAAACCAGAAGGATGATGCACCCACATATTGCCACTATGCCTTCAAGTAAAAATGCACACACAAGACTTTTTTAGTGCAACTGAGTAAGGACGAATTCAATTTCACAAGCCTCATAAAAAGACTACTATCCCAAGCAATATTACATTATTTTCTTGTGTTTTTCCTGCTGTATACTCTTCATTTCCCCATTCTCCTGTGAAGTTGCAATCGCCGCGAATTTCCCTCCTAAACTCAATCAACTGATATACAAGTGAATTTTGCTTTATACACTAGCTTCCATCAGAAGTGATACCAGCAAAGAATCCAGAGAATACAAGATAGATTACAAAAAAAAAGAACATCGACTTTAAAAAATGCTAGTACCAATTCAAAAAGTGAAATTCCACAAAACAACCAAAGAAAAGTATCACACATGACAGCGTCTCCTAAATATATCATATGTCTATGAATCTTGAAAGTCTAAACACTCAGCACTTGACAGAACATAAAGAAAAAATCCCAAATAAAAAAAGAAACAATAAAAATTCATTCACCATTCCAATACCCTATTTAAAGGGGATACATTGATCCCTCTTCAAAAAAGTCCAATAGTCCATGGTCATTTAAGCATGGATTGGATTAATACAACTTGCATACAAAAACCTGAAAATGTAACTTCAAAAATTAGGAAATTCCAAGTGCCAATCAAATGCTTTGTTTGTTTTTAAGGTAATGAATGTAATGCTTCATGCCATACTAAACTCCACAAAGAACCCGTAAGATGATGGTGGAAAGAAAAGGATAGAGAAAAAAGCATAGATGTAAAAGTCCATCGAAAATAGATTAGCAATTACACTTTACAAGAGGCACTCACATTACCCAAAGAAAAAACAACACATGAAGCATAGCAGATATCACTTCACATTTTCCATTTAATGCTTTCATAGGAAAATTTCACGAAAATTTTGACTATGCTTCTACCAATTGCAGGCTCCAAAACGCATCACATTAAACATAGCGGGAACCTTCAAGAACAAACTGCCAAGGTAGCCATTGCTTTGCAAGAAGAACATAAGAGGTACATCAGTACCATTGTGCTTCATCAGTCATTAATAAACACTACTATGCAACCATGTTGGTTCATCATACCAAGAGGTACTTGAGAATGAATGCAATTTGCAGTCTCATAATTTGTGATTCGCCAGTGGTCCACCAAAGGCTGCTTAACTTAAGATCCTTGGTAACCATATACTTAAAAAGAGAAAACACTAAACAAACATAGCATTTGTAGCTTTTTCAAGCTCCACAAATTCCAATTAAAAGTCCAATTTAACTTCATTGTTCATCACTCAGCTGATAACAAACAGAATTAAAGATTCTAAGTAGAATGGCCAGGAGCATCTGTCAACAGAATGAAAATCAAAACTTAATGAGGAGGGGGACTTAAAACCCTTGAATTCACACCGTAAGCTAAAGCAAAGCTACTGAATCTTCAAAACAGAGTAAAAAGAAGTAGAAAAAAATCAGTAGAGAGATGTGCTTACATATGTGTTTAATTGGCGAACGAAACTGGAATAATTGTTATGCTTAAAATACTTGGGAAGTAGATTCCTTGTGAACTCCGGCTGGTCCCAAACCACAAAGCTATTATTGGTGGAACTCCACGACACGATCTTGTCCGTGCTCGCGTCATCTACCATTTCATAGGTTTTCACAAGAAAAGGCGGCGGACCATTTGCGCTGGGAATCGGAATCGGAACCGGCTGCGGCGCTTGAGGAGGAGGAGAACTACCACTTCCTCCTCTACTCTCCAACGCAACAGACGCCGACGCCGACGCCGGATTCGGTCTGCCGTTTGATGTTGACGCCTCCATTTTCGTAAATTGAAGAACGCAGTTAGTTTTTGAGACTTTGAGAGTGAGAGAGATGTGTGGTACGGAAATGGAGGGGGTTTAAATAATGAAAGATAAGAGTAAGACCGAAGAAAAGGTTATTATATGTATGGGGGCGGGGGTCGCTGGGGCAGGGGGCGTGTTGATTTGTTTGGGGAAGAAGAAACTGCTGAGATGGCAAACCTACCGACCTGACAGTTAACCGGCCGGTTTATCTATTGGAATTGATGCATGAAGACGGAGGTCGAACTGAGGTTCACATGACGCTGCTTACTCATCTCTTAATCGACTAAACAATAAACGATTTACAAGGAACGTAAATATTAATGGTCGTGAGGCCCACTTCACGCGTAAAGCGCAGATTTAAACCCCAAGTGGAAGGTCTTATATGTTCTCCCGAACAGAACCACCGCAGGTCAGCTAGGACGCTGAGGAGTTCGGGTCCAGAGCCTTTCCTTATCCGATATTTCACACATGTGTAATATAAAAGATAACAATAGAAAGAATCTCAAGTCATTAAAACTCTGATCATGATATTCAAAATATTCATAATTATCTCTTAAATAATAGTGATTGACATGATGACAATCCGTAGGGAACACGAACTGTAGTCCTTGAAGGACACGACATAGTCTGTCATCGACCATCCCAAGGAACTACGAGAGACTTGATTCATGACTCATACACGGGATACGTAGGCAACTTGAGATTCATAATTTCAGACCCAGTCTAAATAATCACAAAACCACCCCCGCTTTATACGTTTTTCTAGGGTTGGTATCTTGAATCATTGTCACTAGGTTTATAACGCCCCGGATAATAACATGATATCCAGCATCGTCAATTAGGCCTGAGCAAAAAAACCGAAAAACCAAACCAAACAGTAAACTAATCCAAACCGAACCGAAATAAACCAAACCAAGAAAACCGATCAAATCGGTTTGGATTGGAACCGAACCGAATTTAAATGGTCTGGTTCGGATTACCCTAATTAGAAACCACCCAAACCGAAACCAAACCGAATTACCTACCCTATATAAAGACCCATTATTACTAACCCTAATTAAACATCCAGGGTACGAAAATTCTATGAGTTCCTTTAAATTTTAGTAAGTTCTAATGATATTTCCTTTGAATTTTAGTAAGTTTCTTGTAATTTGCTGATGTAGCAGACTAGTAGTAGTACATTAGATGTACTAATTAGGCACATGAGTTGTCAATTTTGTACATTTTTGTTGTATGCATTCGGGCCAACAATGAATTGATGATGTACATTTGCTGTTGTAATATGTAATAACAACTAACTAGTAATTAGCTCTGATGTACATTTGCTATATGTTATTAAGTGTCTTTTGAATATGTTGTGTGCACTGATGTTATTAAGTAATTAGCTCTGATGTACCTTTAATATGTTTTTACTTTATATTAGTTACTTGAAAATTGTGAGTTATAATAATCTGTAGTTAAGACTTGTGAAACCGAAACCAAACCGGATCCAAACCAAAACCAACCCAAACCAAATCATTGGGTTCGACATCGTTTTGGTTTGGTTTGGGTGGTAAAATATGCCAACCAAACCAAATAACTCTATGTAAAATCCGAACCGAAACCACCCAAACCGAACCATGCTCGTGCCTATCGTCGCTGGTGCTGTAACGAGGGCCCTATTGATAATTTGTTCAAGACCACCACCATCATACAACCAAAAACACGTAAGGGAACGTCAAAGAATGTTCAAGGAGCAACCACCAAGGATGGTGGACAAAACGCTGGAGGTGGGGCTGCAACAGATCCCACCACCCACAATCAGCCTCAACAACAAGAGGAAATAGCTCTAAACCCAGAACAACAGGCATTGATAACACAACTGGTAGCCATCGAAGGCCCAACCCTGCAAGCCATTTTCCAGGCAGCAACTCAGGGAAAGGATATAAGTGATGAGTCCTCACTTAACCTCCAAGTACATGAAGCGGCTAGAGCAGAGCTCGATCTCATCATGGGGAAACGCCCAAATGAATTCTCGTTCACATCGTCATTCACCGAGCCGATCGAGAACTTTCCCCGACCTGCAGGGTTCAAAGTCCCCAAAATTTGAACCATACGACAGAATCTAAGGATCCTGAGGATCACCTTCATCAATATCTTATGCACATGAACCTATATTGTGCTTCAGATGAAATAAAGTGCAAAGCTTTCCATGCATTACACATGGGAAGGGGCTCGTGAGTGGTTCAGAATATTCCAATTTCAAGATTTGGGCATGATGTTCTTAAACACGCTCATCACGGCTTAGGCCGTTTCTAGAGAACGCAACTCATATCCTTACTATCAAGCAAAAAGGGGAGGAGACCGTGCTGCAATATTTGAAGAGGTTTAATGATGAGTCCAGGCAGGTCCGAGATGCAGATGGGCACTTGTTGGTAACTTCCTTCATAGAAGGACTGAGGGAAGGAAGGTTGTACGCAAAGCTGAATAGCAAGCTTCCCCGAACTATGGAGGAATGTGTGCAAACAGCTTACAAGAACTGCCAAGGAAAAGAGGCTAACCGATTGAAAAGAGAATCAGAAAAAAGTGAATCAAAGAAGGAAAATACAGAGGACAATTCTGGACAGAAGAGAAAGCCGGTCTGGTACCGCATGACGGCACCCGTCACAGATCGGATGGGTAAGAAAAGAGCTCTGCAGGAGAGGGCCTTCATCCCTCTGAACAGATCGAGAGACCGGGCTCTGGAAATAATGAAAAGGAAAGGCTTAGCAAGAGATCCACCCCTAATGCGGGGGCCTCGTGAAAAAAGAGAACCGAGCAAGTATTGTGCATATCATAAAGACATCGGACATAACTCAGAGAGCTGCAGATAGACATTGATGCAGCAGTAATGGAAGGAAATCTGGATGAGGTCGTGGACCGATCTTAGAGATCAGAACTGAAAGGAAGAAGGGATTATAAGCGTCGAATTATAATCAAGATATAGGTAGGCAAGATAAACCCTGGAGAAGAAGGGATCGATCACCCGATCTAGATGGGCAGTTAGACAATCATCCCATCAGCACCATCAACACTATCTGTGGTGGGCCGAGCAGCCTAGCTTGGGAAGGGGATAAGGATAGCGGTAGGTTTGCTGGTCCTTCCACATCTAGTAAAAGACAGAGGTTCTCAGGAGAAGTAACCTATGGGCCAAGAGATTCACTCCTTTTGGTAATAAACAACGAAGGACTGGTCATCGAAGCAATGGTGAATCAAAACTTGGTGAAACAAATTTGTGTGGATACTAAAAGTGCAATAATGTCCTTTATTACTCGTTTTCCAATAATGAAATTGAGAGACTCGAGTTGGCACCCGTCTCATCTCCGCTGTTTGGCTTTGTCGGACCTCCAGTACATCATGTGGGAATGATGAGGCTAGCCACTACATTCGGTGGAGAGGCAAAAGGCAGGACCCTTATGGTGAATTACATTGTGGTTAAGGCCCTGTTAGCTTACAATATCATTATGGGGAGACTGGCCTTGATAGATCTCCGGGCCATCATATCGCTAGCTCATATCACCTAAAGCTCCCTACCACCGGAGGGTTCTGCTGAAATCAAATAGACGCGTAGCAAACCAAGAGTTGCTACAAGGAAACCATAAAACAGAAGAACATGGTACATCAGGTTCTGATCGAGGAATTGATTCCTGGAAATGAAGAAAATTGGTCTTCCGAGGATAAAACTGAAGATGTTAGTCTTTGGGAAAATCAAGCAGACCGAGTAGGGACGTCTTCGCCTCTGCATAAAGATATGCTCGTTGATTTACCGAAGAATTTAGTGGACGCCTTCACCTGGAAGATCAAGATATGCCAGGTTTGTCCTCCAACTTGGCCTTGCATAAATTGGATGTTGATCCGACAGAAGCCGCCTCGGCAAAAGAAGAGAAACACTTCACTCAGGAGTAGGGGAGTTCACGGTTCGTTTTGGTTCGGTTTTTTGAATTTTTAAAACCAAACAAACAATTTCATTTTGCAAAAGATGAAGCCAAAACCAATAATATTAACTTCGGTTCGGTTTGTCATTTCTTCGGTTTGGTTTGGTTTGGTTCAGTTCAGTTTCTCGGTTTACAATATAAAGAGTCCAACAACCAAATATAGTACTAAGTTGAGCTCAAAAATACATTTACTCGATTATAAACAAAATTGATTCCATCTAAAAAATTTAATTCCTTTTATAAAAAGAGAAAGAGAAACCAAGAAAGGTTTAGAGTTCCTTAAAAGTGTTCAAACATTTTTTCTTCTTAATTTTGTGTCCAAATTAACAAGTTAGTATAAAAGCCAACAATTTCAGAGAATATAAACACATTTCGCGCTTGTTTCATCGAATGGAAGAATAGAATGGAAGCAAAAATGAAATCTATCTTTTCTCATCGCGAGAATTAGAAATGAGCACATAGTAAAAGCAACAAAACGTTTCAAAATAACTATCCAAAGTCCAAAACAACAATACACAAATAACGACAAAGAAATTCAAACATGAAAAAAAAGTGTCAATACTATTCAATTACTGTCCCCACATCCATAGAAGGTGAATTAAACAATTAGCGGTGAAAGAATTACCATCAATGTGGAATCCTAGATAAAGTTTGTGTCTTTTATATTTTTCGACTCATCTTGAGTTGCCGTCGAATTCACAAACTAAACACGGATTTCCTCACAGTTTTATCCGGAAAAATGGAGTAAAAGCATTATAATGGAGATGCATTAAGGGAAAAAAAATAGGTTTCTGAAAAGAAAAGAGAAGAAAAATAAATTACTCAATACATTAGAGCACCTGCATCAGTGTCTCCTAACATATTCTTTATTTTACAGACTCAAACACCACTTTTTTCAATTTTACAGAATCTCTATAAAGGGTCAACTCCATCAGCATCTCAACTTACAGATTCTCTATCCATGACAAAATACATTAGAATCTCTATTTACAGATTCTAATTTTCTCAACTATTTTCATTAAATTGGCAAAATATTTATAGTAATTAGAGCATCTGCATCAGTGTATTTGTAAATATTCTATAATTTACAGACTCAAACACCATTTTTGCATATTTTATAGAATATATACTCACGATCAAGTGAATCGGAATCTCTACTTTATTATACAAACATTAAGATAACTACAAATTATACAAAAAAAATTCACGCATATATATATATATACACACACATTAGTGAAAACGGGACTCCGTGCAACGCACGGAGTGCCCATGCTATAAGTTTTAACTTATTTGACGATATTAATACGAAGGAATGTAGCATGTAACGAACCGTTCAGAACGCAATTTTTAAGCGCAACAATGAAAAATAAAACATTTTACGTCGATCTCCCTTCGGATACCACAACCTACCACACAACTCTACCCTAGTCAACACATTCTTTCTTATCTACTACACACATTATCAATCACCCAACCGCACTCGTCCCCAACATTTTTTAACACTCACCTATCCAATCCTACCTCACCATGCCCTACACCACATTATCTTACCATATATTATCTTACCACACTACCCTATATTACGTACTTTATTCAACCTACCAAACTTTACTTAACTTACGCCACATCATCCAACCATACCATCCAACCCTACCATACATCACTGCATTATATCTCATACCTCGCCTCACCTACATTAGCACACCCTACCGCACCCTACCTCTCTACCTACCTACAAACCTTAATCTACCTCCCAACCTACATATTAATTCACTATCCTAGCTAAGTCTATTACACCCTATTTTATCTCATCCCACCCTACCTTACCCTACCCACCACCCCATCCTACTCTACCCTACAACTCCCTACCCTACCGTGCCCACCACCCATCTTACTATACCCTACCCTTCCCACCACCCCAACCCAACGCACCCCACCCACCACCTACCTAACATCACTTTCCTCTTACACACCACCACGTGTTTTTATCGATTTTCATTTCATTCCATCCGATTTCATCCTGGTCAATTTTCATTTTATGGAAAAAATAATAATTTAATTTACAACGCTGCGCCTACAAACCGATTTGTCCAAAATAACAAAAAAAGGCCAAACACTAAAAGCAACAAACGAGAGTAGAAGAGATGATTTTTGGTGGTTTATATAGAGTGAGAGAAGCGGAGAAAAAAAAGGAGGTGCACACGTGACATACCCTTTCCTTTCTTATTTAGATATGAAAGAAAAAAAAAAAAAAAAAGATATGTTTTTTTACAAAAAAAAAAATTCAAATATTTCATATAATCATCAAACCAAATATTTTTAAGCATGATATAAAGATAGTGTAGGCAGAATATGTTGACTTATATCTTGAAAAAACATGTTGTTGACTTATATCTTGAAAATAATATATCAGCTTCAGACAAAGATATGTTTTTTATGAAATGAATTTATTTTAAAACATTTATAATATTTCATGTAAACGCTAACAAAATTGTTTTGGCATGATACAAAAAGATCGCTATCGATCAAGTCGTCGCTTTATATATTTGAAAATAGTCATATATTTCTTGCATATATTCACACATTAAAAGGTAATACAATCGAGTTCCTCTAAATGAACAATTTAACTCGATCATTCTTCTCAATAAAAAATAAAAATAAAAATAAAAAACATTTCCTGGTTGGGCATGCCCATGAACAAGAAAATAAAAATATAAAAATAAAAATAAAAATAAACTCACCGGGTTTCTCGGTAATAACAAGAAACGATCAACCAATAAAAAACAAGTGTCAAACAACAACAACAACTTTTCCTTAAATAAATATATCGCCACAGACAAAGATATGCTTTTTATAAATGAATTTATTTTAAAACATTTATAATATTTCATGTAACGCTCAACAAAATTGTTTTGGCGTGATACAAAGATCGCTGGCAATAAATGTGTCGTGACCTTATATTTTGAAAATTGTCATATATTTGCTACATATATTCACACATTAAATGGTGATACAATTGAGTCCTCTAAAATGGAACAATTTAACTCAGACCCTTCTTTTCAATAAAAAAAAATAATAATAATAAAAAAAACATTTCGGGCTTGGTCACCTTGTGAACAAGAAAATAAAAAAAAAAAAAAGCGGCCGGGTTTCTGGCCGATAAATGAAAATGATCAACCAATCAAAAAAAAGTTGTCAAACAACAACAACAACTTTTCCTTTCTTATATAGATAGAAGGATATATCGCAACGATGGTAATATTTTATATACATAATGAGTTAATAGGAGATAAATCTAATACAATACTTGTTATAAACCAATATTAATCACTCTAAGAAATAGAGAACTATTCATTACCCCCATGTTAACATATTAACTATATATATGATTCTAATATATTATAATATTTTTCGGTGTCATTAATCATTATTACTTAAGCACCTTATAAAGAAGATGTGTAACAATCATATTTTATGAACTTATTAAAACCTAGATATTTAAGTAAAAACTTTTAACAAAATTCGAAGAAAAGCATATATCAAAATATAGAGTAGCCACTAAATAATGAGATCTCTCTAAAAATAATAATAAAAAAACAAATCATAGATTACAAGCTAAGAAAACTCAAAGGAGAGCTGCAAATACAAAAATTTCCGTCCTGCATGCATTGAAAGCTTTTATGGTAGATGTACAGACTGGCCGAATGCTTCACATAATCTGATTCAAGATTCAATTGATAGATTCTAATGCAAAGTTATATTATATAAAGTCTCTTAAATTCAGATTTTACATGATTTGTAGATTCTACTGCAAGTGCTCTTATACCTATTGTTTATTGTGTCTATTATGCACACTCAATCACCATCGGCTTTTCTATGCCGAGGGTTTGAAAGTGAAAGCAATAAAAGGAAAAATGGTTTTAGGTTCTTAAGATGTAATACATATATATATATAAAATTGTGATGGATATTTTTTTGGTTCAATATTGTTGAAGTAAAATTTTGGACTTGTTTCAAACGCATAATTGGTTTTGACAATGCCGCTCGCCTAAAGAACGCCGATGCAACTTATCGCGAGTCGTGAATAAGATATTCAGAAAACAAATCGGCATATGCATGGACTCTTGATCAGTATTTAATTAATGTTTGGGAAATTGTTGGTGTACTCAGGCAATTGCAAATGAGACTTAACCCGAAGAAGTGCACATTTGGGGTCAGATCAGGCAAGTTTTAAAGTACCTGACCTCTAAAGAAAGGATTAAGGCAACCAAACAAAGTGGAAGCACTGAAGAACATGTCTCCCCCATGTAATATTAAGGAAGTTCGAGATCGATGTATGAATGGCCGCTCAATGTATTCATTTCCGGGTCGGCACATCGTGCCTTTCCTTTTTTCACAATCTTGAGGAAAGCAAGTCCGTTTCAATGGAACGAAGAGTTCCAGAAGGCATTTGAAGAGTTAAAGTGTTATTTGGCCGATCTACCAACTTTGACTTCTCCTTAGGAAGGAGAAACATTGTTGATTTATCTATCAGTTTGCGAGGAAGCCTAAAAGCGCTGTGTTGGTCAAGGAACAAGACGATGTGCAAAGACCTATATTCTACGTGAGCAAAGCACTCCATGGACCAGAGGTCAGGTATTCAAATGCAGAGAAATTGGCACTAGCCTTAGTAAATGCCTCCAGGAAGCTAAGGCCTTATTTTCAATCTCATCCAATAGTTGTGGTGACTGATCAACCACTTCGGCAAATAATGGTGTGACATGACACATCAGGCCGACTAGCAAAGTGGGTAGTCGAGCCGGCAGAGTACGACATGGACTTCCGCCCCAGAACATCAATTAAGGCACAAGCCTTAGCAGACTTTGTTCATCAAGGAACAACTATTACCATTAACTGAATCACCGAGCCGCAAATCGAACAAAGGGATATTGTGCATCAATGTGGCATCTAGAAGAAAGAAGAGCGAGCAGGTGTCTCCTACTCGTCTACCCAAAAGGAAGAATTCCCATATGCTTTACGATTCAACTTTTAGACTACCAATAATGTAGCAGAATACGACGCACTGATTACGGATCTCAATCTGGCAATAAAACATAGAACTTATTTATTCATAATAAATAAATGTCACAATATTAATTTTTAGTATAATACTTTATAGCAGACATAAATAAATCATCATCTGGTTATCAATATAGCAACAAATTAATTCCGGCTAGTTATTTATATGTGTGTAACCCGATAGATTTCTGTATATGTGTCGTAAGCGCAAAGTACATTTACTAAAATGCCCTTCACACCTAATGATCATGATCATCGTCTAGCAACACGTCATGACCTCCAATCATTGGAAAGAGTCAATTGCTATGACTATAACATTTCATGTGAGACGGTTATCGTGTAAATAGAATCATATCGCCGTTATAATTGTTAGGAAATCACTAGTTAAACGCAGCGGAATTTAAAATTTGATATCCGATCCCAAGATCGACTTCGTTTAATACAATAAACACGTTAAGTAGTTTGATGGAATATACCTTGGCTGTCTATAAGATCGACGCTTTGACCGTCAACGAGAGTAGTATCTGCGCGCAGCCGCCCACGCGTCATGGCTCTCTATCGATTATCCACACGAACTCCTTGCTGGAATCCTCCTTGGATTGCTATTAGAAAAATTCGGCTGCTAGACCGGCCTTTTTCTCTCTCTCTAACTCTCTACTAGATGCTCTCTATTTTACTCATGAACTATTAGCTCTTGGGATTGTGATGTACAAAAGAGCAACCCAACCTCCTCTTATATGAGAGTATGGTGCGCCTCCATTCTCCCAAACTGATGGGATTAGCTTAAAGATAGATGAAAGAGAAAAAAATCTTTTCCCTATAAAATAAGGAAAATCACTTAGATTGATTTATCTCTTTTATTATAATATCTTATATTAAATAAAAACTAAATATTGTCAATATCTTATATTGAATATATTTAACTTATTACTATAAATATGTATATTTTTCCAAAATCAATTAATATCCAATATTAATATTATAGCAATCTCATTAATTAAATTGCACAATCCAAGTATTTTTTATACACTCCATGTGGCGCTCCAAATGCCAATTAGTTGGCTTCCGGAATATTCTTTAATTAATATAATTTATGTATAATTAATATATTCTATTTTATTTATTCATAATAAAAAAATACCACCATAATAATTTACCACTATAAGCTTTATAGGCTTGAGAGAAACTTTCCTTATTTGGTCATCAACTATAACCGTAATTTTAATCCGACTCGATGTTCATATGAGTGTGATCCGATAGGCTTCAGAATATGTTGGCCGTAGACACAAAGTGCAAATTACGAAAATGCCCTTCATACCTAACGATCACAGGATAGCGTCTAGCAACACACCTTGACCCCCAATTATCAGAAGAGTCAAATGCAATGATTACTACATTTCATGTTAAACAGTTACCGTGTAATTACAATAATATCGCTGTAATAATATCCATACAATCGTATCTCGAGTGTCAGTACATTAACGATCGTATCTTATAATCTGGATATCATGCTCCCTCAGAATAACACATTTACTCCCACTTTGCAAAGATTCACGAGAGCTAGACATTCCTTATAAGAAGGCCATTTCGGTTATTCATTCACAATCATAGGATACGCGATTCCCGGACGAACTAACATGTATACTCCGTATGCTTCAATATCACACCCAATCACTACCGCATGATCGCCCCATGGCTAGGGGAAATCTCAATAGTGTCAAAGCATGACAATCCACACCGTGATGCCATGTAGACTCCGGTCTTAATTACACAACTGCCACATAGTGTGACACTTAATGTAAGTAGGTCAGTCTAACGTACGCATTCTCTAATACACGCCCACGTATAGTCCAAGTGTCTCTACACTTCGATGAGATTTGAGATCTATCCCTATCTTCAATAAGATAAAAGACATCGAATACGTATAGCCTAATCATACTATCAATGTCCCATTTGACAAAGACATACGACTAGAGACATTTAAGTATCAAACACATTAAAGTGATTGAGATCTCATCAACCATAATCATGTTAGAAATCACTAGTTTAACGCAAATGAATTTAAAATTTTGATTTCCTTTTCTAGATCGTTCTTCGCTTAATGCAATAAACACGTTAAGTAGTTTGACGGTTATACCTCTATAAGATCGCCTCTTTGACCGTCAACGGAGAGTAGTGATAAAGGCGCAAGCCATCCACGTGTCCGCATCTATCGTTGATCCACACGAACTCCTCGCCGAATCCTCCTTGATTGCTATTGGAAAACTCCGGTTCTTTGTACTGCACTTTTCCTCTCTCTCAAACTCTCTATAGGATACTCTCTATTTTACACAAAAACTATAAGCTCTTGCAATCGTGATGTCTGAAAGAGCTTGACACCCACTTCCATTTTATAGGCAAAGTGGCTAGAGTCTCAGAACGAATTTAACCCTACCGAACCCCTGGATGTATCCTAGAACACACATGATTTTTTTAACACAAGGATATATTTGTCCAACGGATTTTAGTTTGATCTTTTCGCATTTTCTTAAGTTTTGTGTCCTATCTCTTTAATAGGTAATAAAAAAAACTGATTTTTGGCTCTTCACTCGTGTTTCATTGGTAAAATAAATACACTATTACTAAAACGGTAAACGAACTTATATTTTTGGACGTATATAGTATTAACTATGAATGAAAAATTCAACTCACGTGGAAAAACACCGTTTAAGAAACCAAATATTTCTCTAGTTGGTTCTACAAGATGGTCCCAATACCTTTTTCCCTATAACATTTCACAGCTCTCACTTATACTAATGTGTATTAGATCAATTATTGATTAATTACTCCAACAAAGGCATTACGACAAGTTATGAGGCGTAACTGAACAAGAAACTTAGAAAATTATGCACAAAACATTGAAAAAGTACAACAAGATCTCGTTAATTATCACATATCTTAGCTACATAAAAACTAGCTACTCGTAAACGTGTCGAGAACCCAACCAATTAAACAAAATTAACAAGAAAGAAAGAAAGTTACCAATTTTATTGAATGCAAGATAAACCAAATCTTGAGTTTTTGTCTATAAAAGGCCCATGGATGATCAAGATCGATAATTCGTAGTTTAATATATGGAAAACCCCAAAGAAACCAAATTTATACCTCAATCGATGAATAAGGGATGAAGAAAATCGCTAAAGCACTTTATTATAAGGATTCCTCCCTAATAAAAAATCTATTAGAAAATTAATAGATTGAAATCACTAATTAAATTAATTTGAAAATGCATTTTACACGCCATCCGCCTAACCGACCAATCAATCAAAGGGCACGTACAATTTATCAAGACCTTAGGACCCTTTGAAAATAGGCCCGGCCCAGTTGAGCACGACTCAGAGACGGTTTAAATATCCAAAATGAATAGGAGAGCTTATCACCGCACCCGCCATACGCGAGTCTGCACCCACATGCCAGAAACTATACACCTTTTATTTTTAAACAGAATTTAAACTCTGTGATCTAAATTGTTTATCACCAATTAGATGATGCGATAAACTATACATCTTTTATTTTTAAACAAATTCAAACTCATGGTTTAAATTTGCTTCTGCGATCAATTAAATAAATGTAATATACCATACAAAAACTTCTCTCAATGGAATAACGTCCTTCCCGCTACCATTCGCCTTTTACTCTGCTCTTGGCGGGAAAGTAACAGAATGAGCTCAGCAGCTGTAGACGCCGATGCAGAGTCGCCGGATCTGGTGTGCCAGCTCGATACCGTCCAAGGCATTGTCGACGCTCTCACCTCTGTCCGATGGAAACGTCATCAGGTTCTTAACCGCAAAAAATTTAGATCTGTTAACTTGTAAACCTAGGGTTTATGCTTTTGAAACGAGCAATTGATTCTTCATTTTCGCAATTCGGACATTCAGGATGCAGTTATTGAATTGTCTGAACACGGAATCGTTTTGATTGTGGAGGAGACCAGTTGTCTTCAGGCTAAGGTTTATCTACAACGTGAGGTATTAGATACATGATTTGACCAGTTATGTTCAAATGAACTTTCTTCTGTGCTCGACATTTGGTTGAACTTATCTACTAACTTTGAGTGTTCTGTTTAATTCGGAATAGCTTTTCATGAAATATGAATACAGTGCTGAAGGGAGGCCACGGTTCGGGGTGAGTTTAGGGTTGTTTGTGGATTGCCTAAATACATTTTCAGTTCCAGGAAATGCATGTGGGATTGAGATTCGGTATCCAGGGCCAGATATGCAACTTCTTCTCAAGTAAATCTCATTCTTATCTTCGCTTCTTTAAGCGTGTTTAATGTCGTTTGGTCACTTCTTTCATTTTGATGTAAATTGTTCCGGTTTATCTTCTGTGTATCAGTATAGTGTGTGATTTGCTAAATTAACTCTGTTTTGATTTTTGGATACGAAATGTAGCAGCATGATTACTCCTGGGACGTAATTGATCTTAGATGAATCATTTTTATGACAAACTAATTTGGTTATTTTGTCTTTTTCTTTGGCATCCTTTTGGGGTTACAGATCAATAGATTCAGTAAATGACTGCATTTATGCAGAGCTCCGGACTAGGATCCCTGACACAATATCATGGGACTACAACTTTGAACCTGCTGGAACCACTCCTCTTAGTTTTACTGTCAAGGTACATGTGAATCTATTTTTACAAGTAAAAAAATTGGTACATCTTTGGTGTCCGATATTTTTTCCAATGTAGCATTGAAGAGGGCAAAGGCTAGAGGTATCGTTTCCTTTTTCACATTGCAATATTACTAAACCTGGAAGTATTACTTTAGCACCCTGTCCAATGGCAGAATATATCTTGATCCATGTTACTTGTCTAGTTAGTTGTTGGCCTTCAATAAATCAAATAAAGAAAACCAAAAAAATTCACTGTCCAATCTGTAAGGCGGTTTGAAATGTTGAATAATTACATTTTAAAATAATTGCATTGTTCAGCAATTTCGGCAAATATATCTATACTCCATTGAACCTAACAATTTTGTGTGATGATTAAATGGTCAATGTTAGTGTGTATATATCAATGGACTATTAGGGCTTAGGCCTTTTAATTTGAAGCAACTCCAACTGTATTTGCTTCCAAAAAGTAAATTGACTCGTTCTAATGTATTATTGATTAAACCTTTCCAAGGCTAACTGCTTCACTCAATCCAAATAAAGCTACTTTTTTCATTGGATAAAATATTTTCTCTCCTATTTTCCTTACAAAATTCAACATCCACTTTATTCGTCACTTAACCAGATACAATCCAAACAACCTCTTAACCAAATTTATGCACTGAATAAGAATAAAGTCATAAAGACAACCATATTCATATCCAAGCGAACCCTTAATCTCTTCCTTGGTCAGCATTTTAAGTTTGCTTGGAAGTGTTTTATGAGTTTAGCCTAGGGCTTGGTCTTTGTAAACGAAACAATCCGCCAAAAGCATGCCCTTCTACCATTGATGTTTTTGGGGATTTCAAAGAAAGTCCTACTTAAAAACAATGAAATATGATTCTCTTCACATTAAACAAAATCGTATGGCAGCTTTCTTTCAAGGATGTAAATAGATGCTAATATGTTTAATATTTGGTGCTGTGCCTTCCAGTTTTTACTAGATCAGACTGATAATGCCTCAACTTGGTTACTGAAAATATTTCTGTTATAAATCTATGAACTAGTAACTCTGCATTTTGATCAAGATTGCAAAATGCAATGGCTACCAAAAATATTTCCTTTTGTCGTGCTTGCGCCTTTATGGGCTCGATCAGCTACTTTTAGTTCTAGTAGTTTTTAGCATTGGTGATAGATAAATCCCTCAATGCTTCTCTTTTTTTATTGCGGGTTTTGGTTCTAGTCATGTACATGCTGTCTCATTTTACGCTTTTCAATTTACAGTCTGGATTTCTCAAGGAGGCTATTGACGACCTTGAATGGCCAGGATCAAGCATTCAGATAATTCTACAGCCAAATCCTCCATGTGTAACCTTCAAAGGTGAAGGCCATGGTGATTTACAGGTAGATTTTAACATTGTTGTGTTTGAATATTTGTTTCATGAGCCGACTATTTTCAAACTCGTTTGATGCACAAGTTAAGCTTTCTTAGCAGCCAACATTTTCCCTTCCTTCCATGCAGATTGATTTTATGTACTATGCAAACACTGATCTCTTGATTGCTTTCAGCTGTGACCGTCAAACCTCGTACAGGTAGGATCCTTTTAATATCACCATCTCTACTGGAGGTTCTTGTATGAATAGTTTTCCATTTTACCAACATGTACGTATTAAGACAACTTATTTTGTTTTTAGGGATGACACAAAATCTTGACTGTCTAGTGAAATAGTCTCTTTCTCCAAGAATCTCCTGATATCCACACCCCGAAATCTCCCTGAAATGTGAATATTTCATTGTACTTAAAGCTTAGAATGATCTGTTTTTTTTTTTTTTTTTTTTTTTTTTTTGCAATAATTTGAAAGGTACAAGTACAAATTTCTGGGGGCTACAACATCGAACATTCCTAGTAGCGTCATCAAGGATAATCGAGGGAGCAAGTTGACCATTGGGAGAGGTGGGATGCTAAAAGTTCAACATCTTGTTTCAGTTTCAAAACCATCTAACTCACATGCTCATGTCGATTCTGCTGCTTTCCAGCCACCGAGCCGCATTGCTTACATTGAGTTCTTTGTTAAGCCAGAAGTTGATGAAGACTCCGAAAACCAAACATAGCATACTCTAAGATTAACAAAAAACAACTTGGGCAGTACATGTGTAGGCGCGACTGATGGAGGAGGACACACGAGTCCAGGTACCCAAGTACATGTAGAAGTATTGTGTAACCATGTTGAACCATTATGTTAACCAAAACAATTCATATTGGAACTGATTGTAATGGTTAATTAGTGCATTTCAAAGTCCTGTATATTTAGGGGGTTCGAAAAGTTTTTTGGCTGATGAATTATTATTTGTTTACGGTAATGCCCCCGTTGAAAGAAAAAAGAGATCTAACCTAAACTGATATCATTTTGTTAACAATTAACACTTGACACTTCACAATTTTACATTATTTGATCATAGTGTTACTCATAATTAGCAGGTCTCATACAAGTATCATCGATCAATGATATAAAGTGTATTGTGACACCGGTAGATTGGAGAAATTCTCTTTCTCTCAACTTATTTCTCACACTAAAAACCTCTGCTGACAGCCTTTTAACTCATACTCTTCCGCCCCTCCGGCGGCTCGCCGGAGGTGGCTTTTCCGTTTTTTAGTTTTATCCTTCTCGTTTGTTTCATGTGTGTTAGTTTTTTGCTTCTTTTTCTTCTATCTCTCGCCGCCGTTCTCCATGGGTTCCGGTCAACAGCTTCCTTCCGGTCCCTGGCGGCATCCCTTGGTGATATGGCCTTCCTTTTCTTCTGTTTTGACCTGCGAAGCTTCATCCTTTTGTTGCAACCATCAATTTCCTCCGCCAGATCTGGTGGTTTCCGGCCTTTGGTGGTGGCGGGTTGCAGATCTATGGCTGCATGCACTGGTTCTGGTTCGGAGCTTTGTAGATCTCTCGTCTCAAGTTAGATAGCTTTGCTTCATCTCCAAGATGGTGCTGCGTCATTGTGGTCTAAGCTTCCCAGTGCAATTTCCCCTCTTCTTTGAAGAAAGATAAAACAGATGCAATCTAACAGTAAAAAATGGCGGAAATTGATAAAACACATAAACAAAGAGAACACGGTGATTTAACGTAGTGACACAAGTTATAAATTCACACACTGACATGTTTACACAGCATGTAAAATTTCATTGAAATGTAGTAACTCAGTGTGTGGATGTAGCAACACCTGTACAAAATTTATAAACAGAATCCTTTCTGTTTTACAAATGGTTCAGATGGTTGAAAAGCCAACTACCCAAGTGATTTATGAGTATTTCTAATCGACATGCATAGATAGTTTCACATTGTTCATAACTCTATTTAGGAGAATCGAAAGTCGTATGAAATTGATACCCTAATTCAATCAACAATCCATCGCAAAATCGGATTTTCTCACAGGCAAACGCAAAATAATTCATATCAGAATGAAGTAAAAGCATAAAATTATGGATTTTTGGATGTATGAGAAGATATTTGCCACTTACTCGGTGTTTCTTCTTTTCCGTTTTCCTTTTGCCATTCCTTTCCGTCAATGGCTCTGTTGGTCGCCGGAAAACAGCGTATTTCCTTTACAACCGGAAATAAGTCAAATCTTGAGGATCCCCGACTGTATGGACTCTTTAATTTCAATTCTTCATCCTCCTTATCAAACGCACTATGAGAAGGTGGATTTGGTGGCCGAGATTTCCGGTGGCAGTTACGAGTCATCTTAGTTCCCGATTCAAAACTCCCCGTATTTCTAAGAATAAATTCAATAAAAGTCAGTGCATTTATTTAGCTGATTTTGCTCTGAGAAAATAAAAAATATATTTCATTATCATTAAGGGTGTTTTTGTACAACACTATTTTTTTTGTCCTTCTCAACCACAGTTTATTTTTTCTGTCCTATTTCATCATTTGGAATCTTATTTTGTCCTTTAGGCCCACCGCCCCTAATTAACAAGAGAAATGCTGATGTTTGATATACAATTAATTGTTGAAGTATATAAAATATTAATTATCTATCTCCCTCAAAGTTTAAGCTCTTGGGCAGCTTTTGGAGAGATAGATAATTAAAATTTATATACTTCAACACGCCTCCTTCAGTGTGGGTTTTTTGTAGCCCAACACTTGTTTCTTTTGTTTGTTTTGGTAAAACTTGGTTTGAACTCATTACCCCCTGCTCTGAAACCATGTTGAACTACTATCTCTTCCGAAAGTTTAAGTTGTTGACGAGATAGATAATAAACATTTTATTTACTTCAACATTAATATGCTTCCTCCGCTCTTTTTAACTGTCACTTTTCATAATTATTTTTGTTAACATTTATCTATCACTTTATAATACCTATGCAACATATTTTTCCATATTTACCTCTACTTTAGTTCTAATGATTAAACAAAATATTTACATCTCAAATAAAAAATGACATTTTCCATTTCTTAGAAAAAATACATTTTCCAAGGCTAAATAACTCCAAAATTCAATTTTTCATCAAGAAAACAACGAGATTGTACTCAATTTCCTATTATCATTGCATATGTACATTCAGGGGCGTCTCTGTCCAAATTTAGGCTCGGGGCCAAATATTGTTTTAGGTTCTTCTAAAAAAAATAACCAAAAAAAAATAATATTCTTGCCTCAAGCAAGGTTTGAACTTGGTCAATTGTCAAGTTATACTATATTGCTATATATATCTTATATGATATGCTGACATTTGATTCTCCCAGAGGAATTGTTCGGAGTGGGAATGTTGAGAGTATCACATACTCACATCGAGAATTGGCGGAGTGTATAACAAATATCATTTTTCTGATAAATGTACTATCGTTAATAATCTCATAACAATGATATTCGTTATGTTTTTTTTTCCCAGCATTATTGTGATTGAAGCTGGCATTTATTATTTAACGATAAGGTTGTTGATTGAAATTTTCAGGACATAATTTATGTTTTTTTCAACTCCAGATCCGTTGTTTTATCAATAAACAACATTTTGTTAACGTCTCATTTGGTATTTTTCTTCAATGCTTATTCTCGAACATTATGTTTTTTCTTTCCTTGCAGATCGTTCAATAATTGTCCATTCCATATATGGGTATAAAGACATAGTATGGCTATAGTTCTTCCGAAATTTCATCACCAAGAGGAGAAAATTAACACATTTACATAACTGTCTCATTCACTTTCCTACTTGCTTTTATGTATGGACTCATGTCAATTGTCTTCATATTTCATTACTGCTGTATATTATTCGTTACACTTACACTAAATATAATGACCTTAAACATACGCAATGTAGATGGTTTTATTTTTGCATATAATAGAGGATCATGTTTCAAAGACTTGGTTGGTTTGACATGTTATAACTACAATATAACATTTTTTAACATATGTAGGCATTTTGTTTTCCAAATTTTACGTTATCCCAATCAAGATCGCATCGAGCTTTCTACTAAGATATATATATATATATATATATATATATATATATATATACTATTGAAATCAACATTTCGTGGGCCCTTAAATTCGATTTTATGGGGGCTCTGAGCCATGACCCCCTTGGCCCTCCCCAGGGGCGTCCCTGTGTACATTCCAGGCAAATTTTATGGTGGTCAATGACTACCAAACTCAATGGACACATGTCATCATATTGTGATTGTGATTATGTGTATTAATTCTAAGCCATTAAATTCAAGATTGTGTATGGTGGTCATTAACCACGATAAAATTTACCGTATAGTCCAATATAGTATTCCAATTGACAAGAGATAAACATCATTTACTGAGTGTGAATATATGCAAAAGATCATAAGCTAATTTTATCATTTGACTTTATATTTTAAAGGCATTAATCACTTGTGACTACATCTAAGACTAATTTAAAATAAAAAAAAAGACACCCCTCAAATATAAAAAAAAGACTATTTTTTTTTAAGGAAAAAGAAAAGAAAAAAAAGGAAGGAAGTAGTATTCATTGCCAATTAATTGCAGGTGTATTTAATCTTAACATTAGAGTAATGCTGATGTTTGGTATAGAATTAATATAGTATTTATTGCAAATTAATTGTAGGAGTACCTATTAGCAAGGTGTATGACATTATAAATTCTCTTCCGATTAATTAGCCCAAAAAAAATATCTTCCAATTAATTAAGCAAAAGAGAAACGAAAATGTCGATATTACATTTGTTGATTTGTACTATCGGAATTGCACAAGCACAAGCACAAGCACAAGCACAAGCACAAGGCCCATCATCTAACCAAGAAGGCACATTTTATGAGCTGAAGCAGGGAAATTTGACTGTGAAATTCTCTAACCTTGGTGCTAGAATCGTTTCTCTTTCTTTTCCAGATAAATATGGTACCAATTATTTTTTTTTTAATTCTTTAATTATTTTTAAATGAAAAGCACCACAATTAAAATTTGTTTTTGACTTAATTACCACCCAAAATTGCTAATATTTTATTGCTTTATAACTATAATAATAACCCCTATGCCTTTTTGTTTATTGGGCGCAGGAAAGTTGGCGGACGTCGTTTTAGGGTATGATACTATACCGGAATATCAGGTCAATATATATATCAATAGGGCAATGTTAATGACACCACATCCAATATACTCGGACACCACATCTATATAAAATTTGATTTTTTTAGAGGTCGAAATAACACATTTCGATTTTTCGGGAGTTGAAATAACACATTTCGACCTTTAACAAGTAGAAATTTTACACATATGTGGTTCCTGAGTACATTGGATGTGGTGCCATTAACAATGTCCATATCAATATCCTTACCTTTCCTTCGTTTTAGGATATGGTACTATTTTCACACCATATGTTATTTTGACCATATGAGTCACAAAGTGATCGACTATATGATTTAATTTTAGTCAGAAACTCAATACTTCTTTGAAAACACATTTTATACATTCTGCTAAAAATTGTCTTAGTTTAAATAAACGCTGAGAAAGCGATAATTTAAATGTAAAATTGAAAATAATTTTCTTGAGAATTTTACAGTGTAGACCCTAAAAATAATTATTTACTGTGCAGAAAGGTATTTACTTTTTTTTTTTTAAATTTATATTTGTTTAATACAAACATGGTGGTGATACATGCATCAAATATATATTTTAAATTAATCTCTTTGGTGCATTTATATTAAAAATGAAAAACACAACACATGTGGTGTTACAGAAAATTCAGTGAAGGAGAGAGGTAGATAATTAATATTTTTTTATATATTCAACACACTCCCTCAAATGTATTTTAAAGAGGCCTAACACTTGTTTTTTATTTTGTTTGTTTTGGTGATTGTTCTTGGAGCTTGGTGTGAACCAAGACTTTCTGCTCGGATACCATGTTGAACTATTATCTCTCCCAAAAGCTTAATATCTTATACAATTTAAAGCGCCCCTTCAAGTGTGGGTCATCTCTCTCAATTCAATACTTGCACAATCTTAATCTTAAAAGCTTCATGCCCCTCAAGTGTGGGCTATCTCTCTCAACAAACGCACAATATAAATGTGATATCGTTCATTCATCAAAGAGAGTCATGTATATATATAGTTATATATAGAGTCCTATCCAAATACAAAGTTCCCAATCTACCCTTATGTTAAATACATCCCTATTTTTACAATAATAATCACAATATATTTCCGTAATTTAATTCCAATTACGCAATATTCGGTGTCTTCGTTCTTATAGTGATTTCATTGGTTTAATTTCAAAAGTTTAGAAAAATATAAAAACAATCTACGGTATGTCAACGGTTGTCGTCGTTGTAGTTTCGGGTGGTAGTCCGATTCTCTTTATATAATACCTTTCGTTTTGGTGGAAAAAATAAGTTTGGTGATCATTTCACAGCACTGGGACCAATTGATCTATGGATGGTGGTATTTTTAGATCAAAATGGTCGTAATAAAACATATTTTTAAATCGTTGATTAAAATATGAGATATATTTATTGATCTAGCTCTCGGGCAGAGTAATATTTTTTGTTGTAATCAAAATATATAAATTTTTCAAAAAAAAAAAAAATCATTTATTAAAATATGAGATGTATTAATTGATTTAGTTTGCAAACAAATTAAAACTACCTTGTATATTTTGTTGTGTTAATAACATATCATTTTAAAAGTTGTTTCCTTTGATTATAAGGAAAACAAGTTATAGATCTTAAGTATACATATTTACACGTAATCATGGTGCCACAGAAAGATATACATAATTTCAATGCAATTGTTGGAAGATATACGAATACAATCAAGGGGGCTCAATTCACCATGAATGGAACAAACTATAAGCTCACTCCAAATTATGGGAACGATACGCTTAACGGTATGTTGTTACTCTCTTGCTTCTTGAATCTTGATAGTTCAGTTGTTGGTCTGTTTTCTTTTGTTTCTTTTCATTTGTGTTTTCTGGATTCTTCGGGAGTTGCTCCAACCGTGTCTGACGGTTTTCCGGATTTTTTTTTGGCCCGGGTTTTATAATAAAATCTTTCGTCTTTAAAAAAAACATTACTATAGACCATTGATTAATGAGCTAATACCACTGATAATCAATCAATCTCGTTTCAATAAATTGTTTTCAAGTCTGTAATAACATAATATTATGACAATTATGACCATAATAATTTTGACTCTTTTTGTCTCATAATCATGAGGATGGTTTACAAATATATACTAGTACAATGTTATGATAATATTGTGGCCGTATTATATTAATCAAGCGCGTCACTGTCCAAATTTAGGTTCGGAGCAAAATAAAAAAAAAAATAGGCCCTTCTTAAAAACCAAAACTTTTGCACCTAACGGAGTTTGAACCTTGGTCACTTAATTGTTGGTTATACTATATTGCTCACCATTAAGGTAATACCTTGTTATTAGGTAAATTATTGAAGACTTAATGTCAAAATACAAAATATATATATGCCATTGGGAAAATATTGACGGGACCCTTAAATTCATCGATTTTTTTTGGGGGGGAGGGCATGGGCCATGGCCCCGTTGGCCACCCCTAAGGGCGCCCCTGATTTTAAATTTTTTTTACTAATGAGGAAGGTGTGGGAGGATGAAATGAGAACTCGAGCATAGTTTAAACAAAGAAAGCTGTGAAGAAGATAATGTTTATTGTTGTTATTCAATTCGTAGACGATTACAGAGTATACACGAGCTTAGTATCATATCATAACAGACTAGAGAATCTATCAAAAGATACTCCTTAACAACTATACTCTCTACTAAAAATTCAGCCAAGTGGCAAGAGGATCTAACCTTACACACTAACACTTGTAATGCCAGGATCAACCAATTACTTATCAGCCCCCCTCTCAAATGGAAGTCTATTGGTGTCACATTAAGTTTGACTCTGAAGTTTTTGAAAGTTGCAACTGGTAAATGTGGGGTAAAAGAGTCTGATATCTGATCAACTGAAAGTATGTACTGGACGTACAACTTCTTGGCTAACACTTGGTCACGAATGAAGTGAACATTCATTTTAATGTGCTTGGTGTTAACATATCACATGGATAAATGAGTGATAGATGCAAGTAGAATTTCTAGCAATTGTTGTTTGCTTCTTTGCTTTCCAAGAAATGGGAGCATCCATTAAAAACATCATATAACATGATATGGATCGTCTAGTACAAGACAACCTGCCCAATCTCTATTTGTGTATCCTTTCAGTGTGAGATCTTTTCCAACTGGAAAGACAATCCTTTGCCCTGGCTTTGCTTTCAAATACCTCAAAAGTCTATGACTTTCCCTTGGAGTATCTAAAAACTAACTAGATTGTTGAATTGCAAAAGCTATACTAGGTCTCATAAAAGTGAGATAAATCAACTTACCAACCAGTGTCCTATATGCAGTATTGTCTCCTAACAAAGTCGAGTCCCGATGCCGTAAAGTCTGTTTAGATTTAAGTGGAGTTTTGCAGGTTTTATCGCCCAGAAACTCATAATCTTAGTAAAATCTTCAAAGTATATTTACTTTGTGAAATGGAAATCCTATTAGGTGTCCTGGCACCTTCAATTACCAAGAAATATACGAGTTTACCTAGGTCCTTTATTGTAAAATGCTTGTGCAAATGATCTTTCACTTGTTATATCTGATTCAAATCTGGACTGGCTGCAATAATGTAATCTACATATATCAATAAGGCACTGAAGGACTGACATGATCCTCTAGTAAACTAGCTATGATCATGCTTAGACACAGATCCCTAAATTTCTAAGGGTCGGTTTGCAGTTTCATTATTTACTAGCTTGTTTCAACCCATATAATGACTTTGATTAATATGCAAATCTGATTTGGTTTGTCAGACTTAAACCCCTTAGGAAGCAGCATGTACATTTTTTCATGCAAATATCCATGCAGAAAAGCAGTGTTGAAATCCATCTGTTGCAGATGCCAATTGTGTGTTGCTGATGTTAACAAGGTTCTGACAGTTGTCATCTTCACAAATGAAAAAAAGTCTCTTGATAATATATCCCACATGTTTGAGTCTATCCCTTAGCTATTAGTCTGGCCTTGAACATTTCCTGATCCATTTGGGGGTGTATTTTATATTATACACCCATTTACATCCAATAGGCTTCTTTCCAGGTGGCAAAGTAATAATTTCCCATGTGTGAGTGTTCTGCAATGCCTCAATCTTCTTTTGCATTGCCTCTTTACATTCATCATGTTCAATAGCTTGATTGTATTTCTTTGGCTTAGTGACTGAATCAATGGCACATACATAATTGGCATACTTAGCGGATATTTCATCCAGACTTGACTTTATTTAGCAGATGAGGAGTCTGCACAATGTTAACACCTCCTTGATAGATGTTTGGTGTCTTTCAAGTCCTTGTTGAAAACATCAACTAATTAAGCAGGTGAAAGTGCTTGACTGGCTTAAGATGTTCCTCTACTGGATCCTTAGTTGCATCTAATCATGCATTGGATTCCTTAGCAGGATTGCTTGTCTGATCAACAGAGCCATCCAAGACGGGTAGAGGTAATGGCATATAAACATGTTGGCCTTGCTCAAACTCCGTTGGAATATAAGAAAACAAGTCTCATGGAATTGAGTAGTCCTAGAAACTAAGATATATTTGTTGGTGATATCCAAGAGAATGCCTTCCTTAGAAGTGTTTGAATTCCCAAGATAGACACAAGTTCTACATCTGGAATCAAACTTTGTTTTTGATTGTTTAAGAGTACAAGAGAAAACCAGGCAACCAAACACATTGAACACCTAATAATCATGTTTAGAACCATATAATATTTAATAGGGAGTGCTTTCTTTTAATAAAGATGCTGGTATAACAATTATTAGCTTTACAGCGTGTAACAAACAATATTCCCAATATTCAGTTGGAAGATTACTCTAAAAGATTAAACCTCTGGCAACATTGAACAAATGTTGATGTTTTCTCTCAACAATGACATTTTGTTCAGGTGCACTTACACATGAAGTCCGGCGAATGACGTCATTTTGTTCATAAAAGGATCGTATCCAAAATTTAGCACCATTATCATATTTTGATCACCTTTATAACCTTATGAAACGGAGTGGAAAAAAATTTAACAAAGGATTTAACTAATTCATAAGTCTCAGACTTGTGTCTCATTAAGAAGACCCATGTAAATCTAGAATAAGCATCAACAACACTTAGAAAATATTGGACAACAAGTCTATTTATTGGTAGGTTCTGTGATTTTTGTTTGTGTCTGAGGTTGGTCGGATATTTGAGGAGAGTAATGATGTGAAGTAGGACTTTTAAGAGTAGGAAGGAACTCGTGAAGCTTGTGGCATGTGAATCTCATGTGACAAGGGGATGAGATCATTGGACTCACACGAGGTCAACTAAGAGATTCTAGATTGTTTGATGCCCTTTTCTTCTCAATCTTCTCACATCGGTTGTGTCATATCCCATCTCCAACTGAGACAAGTGAAAAGGAAAGCCGAAAGGACATGATCTCGTTGAAGAAAAATTTGTCTGTAGGGTCCTTAGAGAAACACCGCAAAGAAAGGAAAACTAGACTCATCGGTGATAACATTGTTAGATATGCAAATCCTTCCAGGTCTTCAGGCATTTGTAACCTTTGTGTGAGAGGCTAAAACAAAGTTTGACACATCCTTTGAAGTGGAATCACTACTTGGAGGTTTGGTTATGTCTTAAATAGGGATAGACATCAACAAACAAATTCTAAAGATGTTATATATATTCAGGTTTAATCGTAAGGATACATTCATGTGGTGATCTGTTTTGAAGAACTTGAGTTATTTAAACACTTCATCTGCTCCATATTAGCTGAATATGTTATAAAAAATACGTGTTTCCTTTTACGTGACACTTTATATTTCCAAAACTACATTTATTGCTCTTTTCCCAATCACACCGACTTAAATAAGGTAAGACATTAATAATGAGAAATCATTACTTATACTTAAGACTATTTTAATTTTTTTCGCTTTCACAAGGTATCCCTGCATAATTATCTGAGACTAATCTTTCAAGATCATCGGGCACTAAAGGTGGAGACCTCTCTTAACAATGTTTGTCAGATCCACAAGGGCTGTAACCGGAGACCTTCTTGCTTAAACGATCAAGTCCCTTTTCACTCCGACCAACCTTTGTTGGTCTTTTTAATCTTTTTTATCCTTGAAGACAAATAAATTACTATTTTTTAATCTACGTGTTTTTGAGAACTTTTTTTAATTAAATAGAAATGAAGATAGTAATTTTACGTCTTAATATAAGGTACTACAAAAAAAATTGAAGAGTAATTTGTTCGGGGTTAGGTTTGTGTTGGTTCAGAGATAAGAAATAGCCAAAACCAACCCGATACAATTTGGTTTGGTTTCAAACCATAACAAATCGTTTGGTTTCAGTTGGTTTGTTTTTCTTTAATTTGGACCGGGTTTGGATATCGGTCTGGTTTGGGCAACTATTTTTTTCTCAACCCTATTATCCTATCATAGGATTTAAGAACTACCCCCACTCCCACCCTCCTGCTTGGAACGTACAATTGCGAATTCGGTAAAAGTATATGATTATTGATGTTTTAATGCCTTTATATATGAGCCTTGCTCATCATGTTGCAGTGCTTATTCATGCTTACTCCTCGCTTCAAGCAAGCGCCCGAAGCTCGATCCTCGCCTCTTCCTTTCATTTCGGAGATATAAAAATAAAAATAAAAAATAAAAAAACCTTTATATGTAACCTTATTTGTGTAGTGATTTAGACACATTTTATCCACACTAAAAACACGAAATAAATCAAAAGGTTGACATTTTTTTCTTTCTTCTTTATTTATAATTACATCGTATGGTTTGGATGACTTTTGTGTGTATATTTATGCACCAATTGCATGCCTAAATACTTTTCCTATTTCTTTAGGAGGTCATAAAGGATTTGGATTTGTGAATTGGAAGATGACACGTCAACAAGATCGCAAGCACTTCTCGTACATTATATTTACCTATAATAGCTTTGATGGTGAAGAAGGTATAACATGTTCAACTCCTTTACATGAATGTGCTATTTGATATTATGTGCTATTTGATATTGTGTAATGATTATTTCATAATCCTTCACAAATATTAATCCTAATTAGCTTCAGTAATTTCACTTTTTTTTTTTTAATTTTAAAATCTTTAATTTTCAGGATTCCCGGGCAATCTTTCTGTTTCGGTAAAACACACAATCACACCCAAAAAGCTGATCACAGTGATGCATGCAAAAACTGAAAACAAGGATACCCCAGTTAACCTAGGGCAACATATGGGTTTTAACCTAGCCGGTCACAACAGTGGAAGTATTCTAAGTCATGACATCCAAATCTTTGGATCAAATTACATCGAAACGACATACCCTAAGTTCTTACCCACTGGAAACATCCTACCAGTGAAGGACACGCCGTATGATCTTCTAAATCCACGTGTCATCGGAAACGAAATCAAGAATGTCAAAAATGGATACGAAACCAACTACGTCCTTGATCCTAGCAAGTCCAGTATTGATGCCACCGTGATTTTACATGAGAAGGAATCGTGAAGGACAGCTTAAAGTATCGACGACACAACCAACCGTACTTTTCACTACAATCAATAATATTAATGTTCCAGGAAAAGGTGGATATCTATATAAGCCTCAAGCAGGTTGCACAATTGATCCTCAAGGATATCCAGATTCTCTACACCATCCTAAGTTTCCAACTAAGATTGTTACAAAGAAGAAGCCCTATATAAATTGGTCGGTTTTCGAGTTCTCTGTTAAGGCATGAACTAAGTTGGTTTTGTAGATGTGAAATAAATCTCACTCTTAAGTTGTAACAAGTTATGAATAATCTCATTTTGCAATCACTTTTGAGATATAATAATTAAATACCGTATAATCATACTAATATGTTGTGGTAATCTTGCTGAGTTATTTGTGTTGTGACACCCGTTCGACAAATCGAGCATGTAACGGTGACTTAAACTATGCTATTGAGTCTGGTTTTGGAAACATGTTTTGGTCAGCAATGTATAAAGCATCTGTTTGAAGTCCGTGTTCACTAGGGCAAGTTCGGCCAGGTTGATCACCACTTGATGGCAAGCCTACTGAAGACAAGTCTGCTGAGCCTCAGCAGACTTGGGGAACATGTCTGCTGCATGTTTATTCGGGTTTTATCTAAGTTACTTCTGGGGTATTTCAGTCATTTACTGGGTTGGCTGTTTAGTCGGTTAGGGTTGGATTCCCAAGGCTATAAATACCATCAGTATTTATTGTAACTTAATGTAACTTTCTGGTGATAATAAAATATCTTCGTTTGTCCGTGGAGTAGTCGGCACATTGCCGGAAACCACGTTAAATCCGTGTTCTTCTTGTTTCTATGTTTGTTTACTTGTTATTCTTTTATCTTTACTCACAATCACCATCACTTCTTGATCGATCCGTAATAACAAACCGGTATCGAGGCCCGAGTTCATCAAGAAATCTGTTTATCTGTTGTAAGCAAGGTAGATTGGCACCAAGGTCATTATTGACGCTAGGATTTGGGATCTACGCAAGCTTTTCTGGTGAGAAAGATGTCTGCTTTAAATGTTAAGATTGACAAGTGTTAAGGGTCAAATTGTAGTGTTTTTAAGGATATATTTCACCACAATTTCCCCCATATACGTATGATTTTCATAGAATTCGAGGTTTATAGTGAAATATTGAGTGAATGGTGATTTAAAGAGTTAAATATGAAAACGTATCAATTTATACGATTATTTGATTGTTTTATATGGTTTTGGATATTGTTACGTTTTTGTGGTGTTTGGATACAATGTAGATACATGTTTTTGACTTGGAAGAGGATAAAGATGGAGATAAAGCTTGGAATGAAGCATTCAAGCAGCCGAACTTCCGATGCAGTTCTTGATATGATATACACTGATTTGACTCTCGACCTCAAGAGAAGAGTTGTAGTGCTTGAAGAGAGGATTCTACAGGATTTTGAATCACTTCATTCCGACCTATGAGGCCCGAGATATGAGCGTTACAAGTTTGGATGCTGTTGCTTAAAGCTTGGGAAAATTCAAATATACTCGGGATACGACGGGCTAGTCAAAAGGCGTTTTTTGAAGGAGAGTCCTTAATGAAAGTTGTAGAGTTTTCCGAGAGCTTAATTATGACATTCGGATCATAATTTTTGGAGGTCTACAACTCAAGATATGAATTTTAAGTTTGAGTCCAAACTCTAAACTAGCGTCCAGGAACCAAAATTGATACAGAGTCTTCGGGACGCCTTGCAAACGAACGCTTAGCCTCCGTCCAAGGATATCATGCAGCCACCGACTTTGTTTTATTATTTCAAATTACATACAAGTCCTAATTGAAAAGGAATTAATTCTAGCCGCATGTTACTAATTTGCCACAACCGCCTTAGTCTAATTATATATATGTGCATGCATTAAAACCTAAATCATATAGTTCACAATTGATCAAATAATATCCGGCGGCAACATCAAAGCGTGCGCTTCTTGAGAGACTTCATATCGGTCACCCGAGCCTTGTGCTCGGGTGACCCGGTTAGATTAGGTGTAGTTTTTCTCGTCTTTTTCGTTAGTGATTCATGGATTCAACAATTATACCAACGATGTGAGTTTGTTTTCTTCAATTTATTCAATCTTTATTTATTTTTATGATCTTTAATTCGTATTGTTTTCTTTCTATTCGTTTCATGATGCTATTATGTGAGCCTATATCGAGAGATTGGTTTACGATTGATATGTTTACAACATACGGAAGTTGAGTAAACTAGATCACCATAGAAAGATGAGATTTTTAGCCGTTAATTAGTGACAAATTAATTGGTTAATTATCTAGGTTGTTAGGTTCTAAAATACGGAAGTTAACATGAATCTACACCGAGTTTTGTTTGGTAAATCAGTCTCAACATTCGGAAGATGAGAGATTGATAAATTGGATTTACTAAGGAATTAGAAATCCGTAGCTTGAGATTAAATTCACTAAGGAATTAGGGGTTTATATCTCGTGAAAAGGTGAAACCACAACTTGAATTAGAATCATGAATTGAACTAGGATTGAGATCACATGGGTTTGTATATTGGTTGTTTCCATGTCTTTAGTTTAGATTGTTTTTATGTTTCGTAGGTTAGATTTATTTTAATTGCTCTTTCGTTTATTTTATTTGTTCTTTCGTTTATTCGTTTTTCAAGAGTAACAATTTAGGAGATTAGTGAAACTAGATTCAACATCCCTTTTCCCTGTGGATCGACCCTGTACTTACCCTACTATGCTATCAACTACCCGATATTTGGTCGGTTAGGAGTTAGTTTGCATGTTAAGTATAGGTTTATAAATTTTCTTTTGTTTTTATGATGCAAAATCCTCCGCAACAAAAGTGGCGCCGTTGCCGGGGAATCGGTGTTTTGTTGAATCTAATTGAATTAATTTTTCTATTTTGTTACGTGTTTTTTGTTTTTGTTTTTCAATAAAAGTAGCGTTGAATAAATTGAGGTTTTTTTATTTTGCCGTGTTTCGATGACCGTAGGGTTAAGAATGTGCAAAAGTTTTTTACTCAATCTGTTTTACGTGAAGTTTGTGTTTAGTTGTTACCTAGTCTAACCCCTGTGCTAAAATTTATCTGTGGCTGTTGTCTGTGCTCTATGTTGTGTTTATAAGATTTAGGGTTTCTGTGTCTTTCCTGCGTTTCTGTTGCAAATTCGTTGTTTGGACGAGCGTCCAAGTAAGTGAACGCCCGTCCAGTCCATAACATGCAGGTAAACGGGCGTCCTGACTAGTGAACGCCCGTCCGTCCAGTTTTGCTCAACTCTGTTCCAGTTTTTCTGAGGCAGACGAGCGTTCAGCCCATTGAACGCCCGTCCAGGGCTAAAAATCCAGGTGAACGCCCGTCTGCTTTGTTGAACGCACGTCCAGGTTCCAGAATTTCTCTTAACTTGATTTTCAATGCTTTTATTTGATGTGGATTTTTCATTCGAGCTTCTGTGGCTAATTGATTTTTACATAGATGTCCTGAACTTATATGTTTTTACCTTTCCATCTATGAATCCATGTTAGATAATTGATCAATTCCTTATACACGATTCATCTAGGCATGTTATAGTGACTGTCGGTTCTCGTAAGCTATAATCGTTTTATGGTTAATTAGTAGCTAATGTCGGTTCCGTATGCTACATACCGCTCCGATGAATCTTTTAAGCTTTTAAGACTTACGTGCTTCCTTTGTTTTTATAGTTCATATGGGTAGCTATCGCCGGGTTTTCCGTATGCTACGCCCTTTCTCCATATGAGTTATACCTGCTAGATAGATGATCGTTGGTTTCCATAAGTCTATCACTTTCGATAAGTCTTAAGGCGCGTCGGCACTAGTGACAACACTGCTCGTTTATCGTAACTCGTCATTATGTGGTAGACGCGTATATATATGTCGTGTTGCATATAAATGGGCTAGTTTTCTTTCTTTTATTTTATTTTCTTTTGCATATCATTTAAATGCATTTCATTTAGTTGCATTTCATATAGTTGCATTGTTTTTCTATTTTTCCTTTTATTTTTCTTAAGTGTGGTCACCGCTCGGTTTTAATAATACCACCTAGTTTATTTTTCTTTTTGAGTGTAGTTAATCGCTTCGGTTTCCGTAATACTACCTCGCTTTTATTTATTTTATTTTTAGGATTTTTCACGTAGATTGCATTGTAATGCATTTTCATATAGTTGCACCTAGCCCTACTATTTTGTAATATTCCATGTATATGTCCATCTTTATATGAGCTTAATCTAAAAATTCTCTAGACTTCCTTTCCTGTGATTTATATGTTATTTTCCCCCTATCCCCGAGGTATTTCATGTTTGTCAAGTGTGCAGAGTATTTGCATTAGGTTTTGTGAGTTTTCAGATGATATCAGTTTTCCGGTGGATGGTCCACAGTCTACTGACATCTTCGAGCATTTTTGGATCGAACGCGTCCGCTCTGCACTGTTCCTTCGCATACAATCACCTAAGTTCTCTTTTCTTTTATTTTGCACAACTTGAGGACAAGTTGCAATCTAAGTGTGGGGAGGGATGGTTTATGTGTATCTACTTTCATTTGCTCATATTAGTTATAATTTTCTATGAAAAGTGCTAAATTTTTAAATTTTTCAAAATTTTTG
Organism: Gentiana macrophylla; assembly: GCA_026214975.1. Lineage (NCBI taxonomy): Eukaryota > Viridiplantae > Streptophyta > Magnoliopsida > Gentianales > Gentianaceae > Gentiana > Gentiana macrophylla. The sequence goes on from CM047806.1 coordinate 105,816,442, forward strand.
TTTTGTCCCGAGTAACATTTCACTGGCATGCTAGTTTTATAATCTGGCACCCTTTAGTTGTTATCAGTAGTCATATCATGTTCTGAGAATAGGTTTAGTAAGTCGATACTCACTTGAACTTCATTTCACGAACCTATTAGATGAAGAGCCAAATATAGAATAGTTTCCGGTTAGTTAAAGGAAAGTTAATTCTTGATACAGATAACACTTATTTAGCATTAATGAAAGTTAAGAACTAGTGCTATACTCACAGTTAGAATCTCAGTACCTTAGTGTTCTTGAGAACTTTGAGAGTCTTGAATGTGTTAGAAATATATTTGACCGAGAGTTTCCAAAGAGTTTGAAAAATATAAAAAAATATATATCTATAAATAATAAATGAATAAAATTTCTTTGCAGGAATTTTGTTTATATCTATCACCTCGGTCCATTTGGATACCGCCCCAATTGGGGAGTGTGGTTTACCTTGGACAATAAGGGATTGAGTGATCTCGGGTGTGACTGCTTTCAATGTAGGGGAGTGTGTTATACTTTTGAGACGCGACGATAGGAAATATAAAATATAAAATGTACACTTTTTGGAATTCTAAGTCAAGTTGATCTAAACCCAGTAGAGACCCGAAAGGCATTTTCTTGGTACTAAGTAAAGGAATTTAGTTGTGAGTTAGTTACTATGTTCTTGGTAATTAGTTTTGTTAGGTAAGTCTTTGTAGATAGAATGAAGTTTTCGTTTAGTTGACCGGATAATCATAGTGCTTGATGTATTATATCAAGAGAGGATCGGTGGAAGTTTAGTAGGTTCTCTGCACACACATCACCGAGTGGGGTCGATTTGTTTGAATACTAGCTTGTCATGATTTTGACTATATCTCGTGTCGTTATGTGGATTCTTGATAGTATGTTCTTGTTTTGTTTTGCTCGGACGAGCAAAAGCTAAGTGTGGGGAGTTGTTAAGGGTCAAATTGTAGTGTTTTTAAGGATATATTTCACCACAATTTCCCCCATATACGTATGATTTTCATAGAATTCGAGGTTTATAGTGAAATATTGAGTGAATGGTGATTTAAAGAGTTAAATATGAAAACGTATCAATTTATACGATTATTTGATTGTTTTATATGGTTTTGGATATTGTTACGTTTTGTGGTGTTTGGATACAATGTAGATACATGTTTTTGACTTGGAAGAGGATAAAGATGGAGATAAAGCTTGGAATGAAGCATTCAAGCAGCCGAACTTCCGATGCAGTTCTTGATATGATATACACTGATTTGACTCTCGACCTCAAGAGAAGAGTTGTAGTGCTTGAAGAGAGGATTCTACAGGATTTTGAATCACTTCATTCCGACCTATGAGGCCCGAGATATGAGCGTTACAAGTTTGGATGCTGTTGCTTAAAGTTTGGGAAAATTCCGAAATATACTCGGGATACGACGGGCTAGTCAAAAAGGCGTTTTCTGAAGGAGAGTCCTTAATGAAAGTTGTAGAGTTTTCCGAGAGCTTAATTATGACATTTGGATCATAATTTTTGGAGGTCTACAACTCAAGATATGAATTTTAGAAGTTTGAGTCCAAACTCTAAACTAGCGTCCAGGGAACCAAAATTGATACAGAGTCTTCAGACGCCTTGCAAACGAACGTTTAGCCTCCGTCCAAGGATATCATGCAGCCACCGACTTTGTTTTATTATTTCAGCCGACATACAAGTCCTAATTGAAAAGGAATTAATTCTAGCCGCATGTTACTAATTTGCCACAACCGCCTTAGTCTAATTATATATATGTGCATGCATTAAAACCTAAATCATATAATTCACAATTGATCAAATAATATCCGGCGGCAACATCAAAGCAGCGGCAGTTCTTGAGAGACTCAAGGCCGGTCACCCGAGCCTTGTGCTCGGGTGACCCGGGTTAGATTAGGTGTAGTTTTTCTCGTCTTTTTCGTTAGTGATTCATGGATTCAACAATTATACCAACGATGTGAGTTTGTTTTCTTCAATTTATTCAATCTTTATTTATTTTTATGATCTTTAATTCGTATTGTTTTCTTTCTATTCGTTTCATGATGCTATTATGTGAGCCTATATCGAGAGATTGGTTTACGATTGATATGTTTACAACATACGGAAGTTGAGTAAACTAGATCACCATAGAAAGATGAGATTTTTAGCCGTTAATTAGTGACAAATTAATTGGTTAATTATCTAGGTTGTTAGGTTCTAAAATACGGAAGTTAACATGAATCTACACCGAGTTTTGTTTGGTAAATCAGTCTCAACATTCGGAAGATGAGAGATTGATAAATTGGATTTACTAAGGAATTAGAAATCCGTAGCTTGAGATTAAATTCACTAAGGAATTAGGGGTTTATATCTCGTGAAAAGGTGAAACCACAACTTGAATTAGAATCATGAATTGAACTAGATTGAGATCACATGGGTTAGATTGTTTCCATGTCTTTAGTTTAGATTGTTTTTATGTTTCCGTAGGTTAGATTTATTTTAATTGCTCTTTCGTTTATTTTATTTGTTCTTTCGTTTATTCGTTTTTCAAGAGTAACAATTTAGGAGATTAGTGAAACTAGATTCAACATCCCTTTTCCCTGTGGATCGACCCTGTACTTACCCTACTATGCTATCAACTACCCGATATTTGGTCGGTTAGGAGTTAGTTTGCATGTTAAGTATAGGTTTATAAATTTTCTTTTGTTTTTATGATGCAAAATCCTCCGCAACAACAAGTTTACAGGAAGGAACAGTTTTAGTCTGTGGCAGATCAAGATGCGTGCTTTGTTGAAGCAGCAGGGATTATGGGGTCCCTTGTCTAAATCAACAGAAGGAAGTGCTGCTGAGAGAGCCAGTCTATAGGAGAAAGCACATTCATCAATTATGTTGTGCTTGTCAGATGATATTATCACAGAGGTTGCTGAGGAGGACACTGCTGAGAAGTTGTGGGCCAAACTTGAGAGTCTGTTTATGACTGTCATTAACCAACAAGTCGTTGTTGAAACAAATACCTGCTTAGTTTAAGGATGCATGAGGTACTCACCGAGGATCATCTAGACCAATTTGAACACAATATTGCTTGATTTAAGAAATATTGATGTGAATATTGAAGATGAGGATGCTGCATTGATTCTATTTGTGTCATTTCCAGCATCATATGAGAACTTTGTGCAGTATTTTATTGTTGGGAAGGACTCAGTATCATTGGAGGATGTAAGATCATCACTCCATGCTCGAGAGTTACGCTATAAGGCATCTAGATCTGGGACAGATAGTCAGTCTGCTGGGTTGGTGGCCAGTGGAGTCAGCAGGGGGCCAGGCAATTCTGGAAAGAAGAAATTCAAGAAGAATTCCAAGGGTCCTAAAGCTAAGGATATCTGTAATTACTGTAAGGAGCAGGGACATTGGAAAAATAAATGTCCAAAGAGGAAGAAGCAGCAGGGTACTCAGCATGGTATAGTTGCTTTGGCAGAACATGACACCAACTCTGAAGAAGATCTGGCCTTAGCAGTTTCAGAGTCAATAGGGCATAGAGATGTGAGGATTCTGGACACTGGGGCCTATTATTATGTGTGTCCAAACAGGGAGTGGTTTTCAACCTATCAGCATGTTGATGGAGGTCATATTGCTATGGCCAACAACAAGGTCTGCAAAATAGTTGGGATTGGATCAATCCAACTTAGGACACACGATGGTAAATTCGCACATTGAATGAGGTTAGGCATGTTCCACAAATGACCAATAATTTGATATCACTTAGTCTACCGGATGACAAAGGGTTCAAGTTCGGGGTGAACGTGGAGTGGTGAATGTCTATAAGGGTTCAAGTGTGATTACGAAGGTATCGAGCGAGGGGACATTGTACATACTACAAGGTCTCTCATCAGATTGTTCTCGCTATTGTTGCATCATCGATCGAGGTTCACCACCATCCACGATTGATTAAGTTGTGACATATGAGATTAGGTCATATGGGTGAAAGGGGTATGCAAATTATGTCTAAGTATGATCTACTTGGGAGATATAAGCTCAAGAAGCTGGAATTTTGTGAACACTGTGTGTTTGGGAAGTTACATAGGAGCAAGTTTCCAAACGAATTCACATCACAAAAGGGACACTTGATTATGTCCATTCTGATTGTTGGGGACCTTCAAGGGTGGAGTCATTGGGTGGTCACAGGTATTTTGTGTCTTTTATAGATGATTATTCAAGGATGGTTTGGGTAATTATGATGAAACACAAGAGTGAAGAATTCAAGAACTTCAGGCAGTGGAAGGCTTTAATTTGGTTGAAAATCAGACAGGGAGGAAGATCAAGAGACCTAGAACTGATAATGGACTAGAATTCTGTTGGTCTGAGTTTGATGAATTTTGCAAGAATGAAGACATTTCTAGGCACCATACTGTAAGAGATACTCCACAACAGAATGGTGTTGCAGAAAGAATGAATCAAACTCTTCTGGAGAGGGCAATGTGCATGCTCTCTAATTCAGTCTAGCAAGGAGATTTTGGGGAGGTCAGGCCACAAGATCTGACTTTGCTTCTAATCAATAGGGGCCTCACACTGGGATCAAACTTAAAACACCACTAGAAGTTTGGTTAGGAAAGTCAGTAGACTACTCAGGACTTAGGGTTTTTGGAAGCACTGTCTACTACCATGTCAGTGAGGGTAAATTGGAGCCTAGGGCCAAGAAGGGTGTGTTTGTTGGATATGGAGATGGAGTTAAGGGGTATAGAATCTGGTCATCAACTGAAAATAGGGTTATACTCAGCAGGAGTGTAATCTTTGATGAAAACTCTATGCTTAACTCATCTGTGAGAGCCACATCTGAATCTGAAATTGGATCTGAGACGAGGAAGGTTGACAAACAGGTGGAGCTTCAATCAGAACCTTCTGGATTAAAAGAGTCAGCAGAGGATAGTCAACAATCGCCAGATCCGAGCAGATCCAAGCCGTCCTGGCCGAACAAGGGTCGTGAGAGACTCAAATCTAGCGATGTTGGTCAGCAGGGTATAGCTCTCAGCAGAGTTAGGAGGACCAATATCAGACCTCTAAGAAGATATGGGTTTGATGAGGATATGGTTGGATATGCACTACAGGTAGCTGAAGAAGTGGATGGTTTTGAACCTAACACTTACAGGGAAGCCGTGACATGTTCTGAGGCATCGCAATGGCTTATTGCTATGGGAGAAGAAATGGAGTCACTTGAGAAGAATGAGACTTGGGATCTGGTCAAACAACCACAAGACAAGAGAGTGGTAACTTGCAAATGGATATTCAAGAAAAATGATCACGAGGGTTTTAAATATAAGGCACGCTTTGGTTGCTAGGGGTTCAATCGAAAAGAGGGGTAGACTATGAAGAAATATTTTCTCCAAAGGTGTCGACACACTTCCATCGTGGTCTTTGTTAGCAATAGTGGCACATCGGAATCTTGAACTTGAGCAATTGGATGTGAAGACAACCTTTTACATGGAGATGTAGATAAGAGATTTATATGACTCTGCGGAGGTTTCCAATTTCCTGGCAAAGAAGGATAAGTGTGCAAGTTGAAGAAGTCCTTATATGGACTTAAGCATGCTCCAAGGCAGTGGTATAAGAAGTTTGACAGCTATATGATTCAGCAGGGTTATAGCAGGAGTCCATATGATTGTTGTGTTTATCACAACAAGTTGAAGGATGGGTCAGTCATCTATCTGGTGATGTATGTAGATGATATGCTGATAGCTGCTGCAAACAAGTCTGACATTCAAGATCTGAAGAATCTGCTCAAAGCTAAATTTGAGATGAAGGATTTAGGGAATGAAAAGAAAATTTTAGGGATGGAGATCTATAGAGATAGGAATCAGGGGAAGTTGTTCTTGTCTCAGTAGGGGTATATTGAAAAGGTATTATCCAAGTTTGGCATGTCAACAGCCAAACCTATAGACACTCCAATGGCACAAAATCTACATCTGTCTAATGTGTTTGCTCTACAGTCAACTGAAGAGGAAGAATACATGTCTAACGTTCCATATGCTAGTGCAATAGGCAGTCTAATGTATGCCATGAAATCAGACACTAGGCCTGATTTGGCTCGAGCGATCGGCTTGTCGACATGTTTATGGCTCAACTCGAAAGGAACACCGAAAGCGAAGAAAGAGGATATTCAGTACCTTAGGGGTACATCGAGATCTTTGGACTCATTTATGGAGGTGGTACTCAATGTTTTGTCACAGGGTACTGTGATTCTGATTATGCTACTGATGTGGACAGCAGGAGGTCTATGACTGGGTATGTGTTTACTTTGGGTGATTCTGTGGTAAGTTGGAAGGCAAATTTACAGAGTACGGTGACATTATCTACCATTGAAGCAGAGTATATGGCACTGACGGAAGCAGCAAAGGAGGCAATCTGGTTAAAGGGGCTTGTCAATGATCTGAGTCTGCATCAAGATCAGACTAGATTGTATTGTGACAGTCTTAGTGCAATATGTTTGGCTAAGGATCAGGTTTATCATAAGAGAACCAAGCATATTGATGTGAGGTACCATTTTCTGAGGAATGAGAGGAGGGTTAAAGTGGAAAAGATCAGCACTGATGTGAATCCTGCTGATATGTTCACTAAACCAGTTCCAATGAGCAAGTTTCAGTTGTGTCTGGACTTGCTGAATATCCAAACCTGTTAATTTGAATCTGGGAATACTTAGCTGAAGGTGGAGGTCTGCTGAGGTATTCAAATCTGAAGACAAAGAGGATTTCTGGCACTTGGTTGTGCATCTGGCACTTGGTTGTGCATTTGGTCAGTTTGCATGAAGTTGAAGTCAAGGTGGAGATTTGTAATGGTGACTGAAACTATGCTACTGAGTCTGGTTTTGGAAACATGTTTTGGTCAGCAATGTATAAAGCATCTACTGAAGTTTGTTGTTCAGCTAGGGCAAGTTCAAAGAGGTTGATCACCACTGGCGATGGCAAGCTCATCAAGACAAGTCTGTTGAGCCTCAAGAGACTTGGGAACACGTCTCTTTGCATTTTTATTCGGGTTTTATCTAAGTTACTTACAGGGTATTTCACCATTTACTGGGTTTGGTTGTTTAGTCGGTTAGGGTTGGATTCCAAAGGCTAAAATACCATATGTATTTATTGTAACTTAATGTAACTTTCTCGATAATAAAATATCCTCGTTTGTCAGTGAAGTCTTTTACGACATCGCTTGGAAACCACGTTAAATCTGTGTTCTTCTTGTTTCTATGTTTGTTTACTTGTTATTCTTTTATCCTTACTCACAATCACCATCATTTCTTGATCGATCCGTAATAACAAAGCCTTTTGTTGGAATTGGGTGCCCGGCACAAGACAACTCACTATCTTTTATTAATTATCACGTAAGCCGACATGCATATATCAGAGAGCCAGAAAATTACGAAACCAATAGAAGAAATAGATTTGACTCGATGGAAACTTTAGTGATGAACTCCATGTTAGAAAGAAAAACTAATAAACAATAAATTGTATGTGTTTCCTTGTCATCACATTTACCACCATTTCGCCGCGAGCATCTAACACCTTAAACTCGTATGTGTATGTGTTTATTACACAAGTTTGTAGACCTTTTCCACGACGAAGGTTATCCATGAGCATTATTTTCTGCAACTTGGGTAGCAATTTAGTGGTGCAATTTTCAACTTGTGCATGAAACTAGGATTCAGACGTTCTTAGAATCACTCAAATCGGAGTTACGAAAGTCAAGTTATGGTCCAAATACCAAAGTTTTGTGGTCCAACAAACCTGGCTGCAGCGGGCCCAGTGAAAATATACCAGAAACGCGTTTTCTTTTCCCCAAAAGATTAGATTTTCCCATAGGTCGGCTAGTACAGTATATATGAGGCCATTGGGGCTGCAAATTTGTAATCATCAACCATTCTATCGTCTTATTATTCATTCATTAATCAATTAGATACAATGTAGTCTTTTGATGATTAAAACTTCTTTTCTTTCTTGAAAATAAGTCACGATTCTTTCATTATTGAATTGTGTCTAGTTTATGTTCATCGCGGATCAATCCAATCGAAATGCATTAACCCGATCTCCATAACGACCGACCCAACCTCTATAGGAGAAAACAGGACATAAGTGAGCTCATGGCCCCTAACCTTCCATTTCTCTCTCCTCATTCAATCTTTCACCAATCGAGGAGATGACACGTGGTGAAATGACCCCACCAGTACACCTATCTTTTCCCCGATTAAATATACAACACATACAACAGTAAGGAGTACTGATACAAGTAAGAGATACAAAATCCGATATACGATTTAATATAGCAGCCAAAACGTGTTCGATTGACCGCATGAAATCTTTCTCGTACTTGAACAGTTGTATTTTTATACAGAAATATCAAATATGATGATGATAGAGCTTTTGGAATCGCTGTATGAAAAAAAAAGAGTGAAAAAAAAAACTCAAACACGATTTTTTTTCCCCGTAATTTAAGGTTGTGATCAATTTTGTCGCTGTTGATGTTGCTGGTGCTGCTGCTGCTGTAAATTAATCAACTTGTAATAAGCACCATCTTTGTTATCCAAAAGATGTGTATGTGTCCCTTGCTCAATTATTTTCCCATCTTGAATCACGGATATTAGATTCGCGTTCTTAATCGTGGACAAACGATGAGCAACAACGATCGCCGCTCGTTCTTCATCAACTTATCCAGAGCGGATTGCACCACGCGCTCTCGACTCGGGTCGAAAGTCCAGAGCGGTTGCTTCATCTAGAAGCAAGATCACGGGATTCTTCAAAACGGCTCGAGCAATGGCTACACGTTGCTTTTGGCCACCGGATAACTGTACTCCTCGTTCGCCTACCTTTGTCGAGTAGCCTTCGGGAAGGGCACTTATGAAACTATGCGCGTTTGCAAACTTTGCAGCTTCGATTACTTCTCCCTCGGTTGCTCCTTCTTTCCCGTAGAGAATGTTTTCGTATATCGATGTCGCGAAGAGAGCCGGTTCTTGTTGTACTAAGCCAATGTGCTTCCTTAGGGACTTCAACTTTAGTTTCTTGATGTCTTTTCCTGTAAATTGCATATAATATGATAGGATATGACAGTAAAAATTAAAAGACTTTATTGTTAAAAATGACAAATTGAAATTATTTATTGGGCAGAGGGACAAATGTTTATTCCAATACAATTTAAATTATTTAATATCTTTTGAATTGAACGTCAAAAGATCGTAATTTTTTCACCATATTTTTTTTTCGTTCTCTGTATTTATTTAGACATCAATTTGATTTTTTTCGAGGTCAATTTCGTCAAAAACAAAGAGACAATAGAACAGTGGAATAGTGGATTTGAAGTCAATTCTACTGTATCGTAACCAACAATGAAATTGTCCTTATCACCAAATTTGTATTTCCATTGTCCTCAATCCTTTCTCTCTTTTTTTTTTTTTTTTTTTTTTTTTTTTCCTTTTATGTGTCTTTTATTCTCACTCCCTCAAATTAAAAATACGGACGAAAATAGTGGAAATAGTCGGAAAAAACGTACCATCGATGAGTATTTTCCCGGCCGTTGGATCGTAGAATCGCAAGATAAGAGAAATCACGGAGCTTTTGCCGGAACCGCTTTGTCCGACTAATGCCATAGTTATACCATGTGAAACTCTTAGATTGAAATCCTTGAAGATTAAAACATCAGGCCTTGAAGGATAGCTAAAATCAATGTTTTTCAGCTCAATTAAACCTTCTACTTTTGTTACTTCTTCACCCACATCTGATAAAATCTCGGTTTTACGATCTAAAATTTCAAAAACCGATGAAACCATTCGTTTCCCTTTTAGAAGATCCGGTGCCATTGCGAGTATTTCACCCATTGCTAATGCAGAAACGATTAAAACCATGAATGATTTCATAACCGATTTGAATCCCGCGAGTCCTTTCCCCATTAAAACCGAGCCATACCTTCAAAAAAAGAAAAGAGTTTCTAATAAGAAGCATTATAATTCCCAATAAGATTGCACAAAAACGTGTGATAAAACTAAATCAAATACCATAACGCGAGGCCATAAGCTGAAAAGATGAAGAATTGAGAAACACCGTATAAAATCCCGGCAATCTGACCACGGCTAAACGAACGTCTTGCAGGTTCAATAAGCTCGCGGGCATAAAGATCGAGCACTTTATCCTCGGAACAGAACGCAGCAACGGTTCGGATATTGCTTACCGCCTCACCAGCTATCATATTAGCTTTTAGATATGCTTTGTTCAAGTCTCCACTAAAGCCTTTCATGAACAGTTTCTGTCACACACACAAAAAGTTAACTATTTTCTGTCCCGAAAACGATTGTCCTGACTATAACATCGGGTTTTTCATATTTTCTACAAAAAAAAAAAAAAAAAAAAAAAAACCGAAGGCGAGCAAGTTCGTACCTCACTGATATGACCGCTTACAATGAGCGGATACGTTGCCACGACAACAAGTGTGAGTCTCCAATTAAGGATGAAGGCTATGACGAATGCAGTGACGGCTAATCCTATGTTTTGTAATAAAATCGTAGAGCGATCAACAACCACGTTTCGTAGCAACGTTGCATCCGTCTCCAAACGTGACGCGAGCATTGAACTTGCATTGTTCATATCATCAAACCATCCTATTTCATTCCTCAATATAGCTGCAATCAATAACAAAACTTCAACTTTACGAACGAGTTCCATAAAATTCGTAACTGTTAAAGTGTGTAAAATGTTAATTATATGTATCCTCATCAGCTCAAACTTTTGAGAGAGATGGTAGTTCAACAGTCACGATTTAAGTAAATCTAACACGAAATACTTACCAGAAAACATCTTCAGTCTCACTCGAAGTGTCAACCTTTCGCCCACAATCCCGAAACAAAGATGTGTAATGGCATGAACGATAACGGTTAAAACAGCGCCGCTAAGAAATAGAAAAACAATCTTCTTAACAACATGTTGAGTAGTTTCCCAATCCATGTAATATGAAACAAGGGCCTCAGATACACCAAGTGCAAACAAAGGCATTTGAGCACCACAAATAAACGCACAAAATGTTCCCGTAGCCCCGTAAATCCAGTCAGGTGCTATCATTGCATACAATCTCTTTGAAGAAATATTTGGTGACTCAATGATTTCTGCCCCGTCAGCACCGATACGGCCAACTGATTTATCAGAACGAAAACTCGTGCCAAGGCTTTTAGCTGTACGTGACAACTGACGTGAATACCTGATGCTGTTATCACGCGAGTAGATAACGCTGTTTTCACGCGAATACCTCAGGCTGTTTTCACGCGAATTCCTGATGCTGCAGAAACCAATGGTGAATTAACATCATGCGACTACATTGTTTCAATGAAGATACTACATCCGGAATGCCTAATCGGGTCAGATAAATAATCTGAGTTCAACTTTTGCTATGAATTATGAACAAAAATGGCGCCTTTAGTGGCACCTCTGAGTTTTCATGGAATAAATTATACTTTTGATCCTTTTTGTTTCACATTTTTATCCCAAATAATGTTTCATCTTGGTTCCCCCCAACCCCAACCCCCAACCTCTCATCTATGCACTTTTTTCAACATTTCGGTCAAAAGTGCCGCACGTCCGACAACCAATGTTGAAGGTACGAAATGCCTCGACCAATAAAAGCTTGACACGTGGCAAAAATGTTCGTAAAACTGTAAGGCGAAATATTGGGGGATAGATGTGCAAAAATGAAGAAACAAAATAGACCAAAAAAAAAGTTTTTATTCTCTGTTCTTACTATGGAACAAAAGAATCATGTTTCAAAAGTCAATCGTGGACCTTATAATCGTGTTTCACCCGGTCAGAAAGTCAATTCTAAATTATAAAATGACTTTTCAAAAGTCGATTGTCAGTGTGGTACTACACAGAAAATCTTTTCAACAGTGAATTTTGTACCTGGAATGGCGGCCTATGCTGGTTTCACGATGCGGATAAATTGCAGCAGTTTCTTGAAGTTGCACAAGTGATGCATAAGCACCATTGTCTACTGAAAACAGTTCTTCATGGCTACCCATTTCGATAATCTTACCATTTTGGACAACTGCAATTATATCAGCATTCCTTACCGTGGAAAGACGATGAGCCACGACTACAGTTGTTCGTCCCACCATCACACGATCAAGCGCCTCTTGCACGCTTTTTTCTGACTCGGCATCAAGCGCGCTCGTGGCTTCGTCTAGTAAAAGTATAGAAGGGTTTTTCACAATCGCACGCGCAATCGCTATTCTTTGCTTTTGCCCACCAGATAACTGTACTCCTCTCTCACCCACCTGTAAACAAGATTTAAGATTACTCTTTTTTCTTTTAAAGGATCTTCCTACTTCCGGCACCACAATCAAATTCGTCCTCCGGAAAGTCGATTCTAAAGTCAAGATTTGACTTTCCAGTGGTCGAATGCTAGAAAGCCGAACCTAAAAACCCGGTGTGGTGCCATTAAAGGCACCACAATCAAATTCGTCAGTTTTAAGGTCAAATTTCGACTTTCCAGAGGTCGAACCTAAAAACCCGGTGTGGTGCTATTAAAAGCACCACAATCAAATTCGTTCTCTAGAAAGTCGAGTTTTAAGGTCAAAATTCGACTTTCCAGAGATCGAATGCTAGAACGTCGAACCTAAAAAACCCGGTGTAGTGCCAATAAAGGCACCTTGCAAATTAACCTCAAACTTTAAGGATCTAATGCAAATTCATATCGGATACATATCAGATACGGAAATCACTCAAAAAAAAACATAATATCCGTGCATCGTCGTACGAGGTTTTTAAGACAAGTACCTGAGTTTCGAATCTATCAGGAAGATTATTGATGAAGGTCATTGCCTCCGCGAGTTTCGCAGCACGAGAGATTTCTTCAAGTGTAGCTTCACCTTTCCCATAAAGAATATTCTCCCTAATTGTAGTAGCAAAAAGAGCAGGCTCTTGATTCACCAAACCAATCTGATGTCTAAGCCACTTAAGATCAAGACCGTTGATATTGACCCCATCTAACAATATCTGTCCCGAGACAGGCTCGTAGAACCGTTCGATCAAAGAGATAACCGTGCTTTTACCTGATCCACTACTCCCTACTAATGCAACAATCTTACCAGAAGGAATATCCAATGAAAATTCATCGAATATCGTTACATCTGGACGAGACGGATAACTGAATGTCACATCCTTGAATTGAATGTGACCATCTACTTTATCTAGTTTCTTGCCATTTTCAGAACTTGTTTTGTTGACAGTATTTCTTTCGATCATTTCGAAAATCGGATACGCTGCTGTTTTAGCTCGGATAAATGCCGTGAAATCCGGTGCAGCTTGTCCCAGTGACCTAACAACAAAGACATTCAATGCAAAGATAAGAGACATATATTTCATAACAATACGGTATAATTTATAACCCAGAAAACGATAGCTTACAGGCCAGCAATGACGACGTTGAGCATCGTAGTGAAAGAATCTCCGCCATTGGCGATGTTCTTGTGAACAATAATGCTAGTGAACCAAACAAGCAAAGACCATGAGAGGAAAAGGACAAAATGTAGGGTACCTAACCCTAAACCTTTGGCTAATCCTGCTTTCCTTCCATAGATGTAAGTTTTTAACAATGCAGATTTGTATGATCTAACTGCTTTTTCTTCCCCTGCAAATGCTTGAACTGTTCTCACATTAGCTATCACCTGAAAAAAAAAAGAAAAAATTGTTAAAATTTGTTAGAAAGACTTGCAGATGAATCATCAGAATCCTTTAAAAACTCCATTTCAGCGATTTCATCATGAAAAAACAACATTGCAGCAGATATTCTATTTTTACGGTAAAATACAGATTCTGTTTACATCTAAGCGCGTTCATCCAGATTATATAAATTTTCCATCATATCTATCGGATTATATAAAATAGAGAATCGATCATTTTATTTTAGTAGAGATTATAAACTAAAAACGTCATTTAAAATCAGAAAATAGAGTATTCGTTAAGAGATCTAACGCCGGTGCTCTTATATGATGTGAATCCATGCTTCTCTACTTCCTCTGTCCCAAAGTCTAGTTCTGATCCCACAGTATAATAAAGTTGAAGAATTTCATAAATTATAGTGGCAAAAAGTCTAAAATACCCTTTGAATATCATACGAAACAAAGAAATAAGATAATATATAGTGAGAAGGGGCAAAAACGGTACAATGAATTTCATACCTCTTCAGCAATTTCTCCAGCTTTGATATAAGCTTTTCGAACTCTGTTAATAAGACCAAATGCTACATAGGCATAGACACCACCAGCAAGAGCAATCAGGGGTACAATTGACAATGTCACCAAGCTTATTTGCCACACTCTTATGAACCCAATGGTGAAACCCGAAAGGAAACGACTTATGTAATGCATAAAGTTTCCAACCTGCATATCATCCCAAAATTTCATTAAAATCAAACAATATAGTCAATCATCTTCTTAATATTTTCTTTTTTTTGAGGAACATCTTTTTAATTAATTAATTATATATTTTTTTTCATCTAAACTCAATATCGAGTGAAAAATAAAAATCATTGGGGAAGAAAGCCCCGTCAGGTAAGGGTAACCGCATTTAATTAGAACTGTTAAATGAACATATATAATCGTTTATGAGAAAAACTCTTATTCGGCTTGTTAGTATTCGTGGTTGTTGTTTGTCTAGTTTAATTAATCAAGCTTTAACAAAATTATAAGCTTGTTAGCTAATCGAATGAATACGAGCTTGGTTTGCAAGCGTTCGATTATATTTGTGAACATGCTTATATAGATAAAGTAATATGTTAATCTAATCGATACTACGGTGAGATTTTATAGAGTATTTGTAGAGTTTCCAATACTTTTTGTAGTATACTCTTTTATAATTAGTTATTATTTATCCATTTAAACTTCCTTTTCCATACTTTAAGGAGCCGAACTCGAGTTGAAAGGAAAAAATACGTTTAGCGGGCCGAAATCAAACAAGAGCTCGAGCAATTTGTCTGCCGGGCTTCAACATAATTTCATGTTCGATTATTAAATGAATGATCATAAACAAACTCATGATCTAAACCAACCAAGTTTGAACATAAATTTTCAATTATTTAATAATCTGAGTGAGCACGAATTTAAACCATAGATATTCGGCTCGGTTTGTTAACAATATACCTGTAGTGCCAATCATATTCTAAGTGGAGGCTTAAAAATGAAATAAATAAATAAAACCCATGTGAAGGCTTAAAAAATAAATAAATAAATAAAACCCTTAATCGGATGTTGTGGAGAGAAAAGCTCATGAAATCACTCATATAGATAATGATAGTTTAAGTTCAACCATATCTTTTCATGCAGCTGATCGCATCGTGGGCCCCAAATTAACTTCATGATGCCTTCAAGTCTCCCATCAATGTCCTACCATCACTTTCTAATTTTCATATAATACCTTCGACGGAAATTTTATGGTTGTCCTGGATAAGTTATACTTGGTGATCCAGGACCAATAGAAATTTAGAAAAATACACGGGGCCCAGTCATGTAAAATATAAATGCTTTTATAAATTTGCCCTTCTTTTATGAATTTCTATTGGAGAATCAAGTATGACATGGTGGTCCTGGACCACCTTAAAACTACTGTACCTTCGATCTAAAATATAAGTTATTCTACGAGTTTTCACACAAAATTAAAAAAAGGTTAAAGGTTGTAAATGACTGTTTTTTATCTAAAATGAGGAAAAAAACAAGAAAAAAGATAGTGGTGAGAAGAGATAACGTGCGTATTATTACACGTGTACATTACACGTATTCTTCTACAACCAAAATGTAGTGAACACATGTAGTAATACGTCTTGCGTTTTTCTTCTCAACCATTATTTTTTTCTTTCGTCCTTTTCTCATTTTCAGATCTTTTTCGTCATTCCTATCACCCCAATTAAAAAAATGGTTGATCGAAGGTCATAAATTGGAATTTTAAACATCTAAAATACCTTAAGTATTATTAATACAATAGTTTTTAAGTAATAAAAGTGATTAATCAAATTGCTAAAACGTTGACACTCCATGTCTAATTACTTATCGCATCTGAACGACTTCAAGAACGTAATCAATTAAATCGACATCCCTCTGACGGTGTGAATGTTTTGCAAGAGAATCCTTTATATATATCTATTGCCCGATTGTGGCAAACTCAAAATTGAAATCATGGCACAACTGTCATTTGTGGATCTGGTTTTTTTTTTTTTTTTTTTTTGTTTGTTTGTTTGTTTGTAATATATGCATTCAGTGTATCTTTGATAGTGATAAATGTTGAATGATAAGAATTCATTTAGGGCTTTAAAATGGATGCCGATTTAACGAGTTCCGTTCTTTAAGTCGTTGAGATGCGATAAGAAATCAATGTGGAGTGTCAGGTGGGATTCAATGTTTTATCAATTTGTTCAACCGTTAGTATAAGAGGGATGAATGGTTAAAGGTCCTAAAAATGAAACTAAAACACAAAATTAGGAGACCAAAGTGTCATTCAGAAAGTTAAGGGTATTTAGAGACAAAGATAGAAGATGAGGGACCAAAAGTGTTAAATCTTCTGAATATTTCTATTGGTTAATACTTACATTATTTTTTACGAACATCGAGAATGAGAGGTCGGAACAATTCATAAAAGCACAATTTATTACCCTTTCCTCCCTCTATTCCTTACATGTTGGATTGAATAAAATTGGTTGTAGGTTGGGTTGGATTTGATTACCTCACTTTTGAAATAAATTTTGTAAATGTGGTAATGTCTTTTTTTCAAGCTTTTAGGGTTAAATAATGCTTTCTTTACCTTTAAGCAAGTGTTTCCGGCACCATAAACCTCTGAAAACCTTATAAATAGGTTCCTAGATAACACAGACCTTAGAATTTCGCAAAACCGCCACTAGCCAGATATATAGTTCTCCTCGTTTTCCCGACTGCTACCCTCAGGAAAGCGACCGGAGCAAGTTCCGCCATAGAATTCTGGCATCTGGTGCTTCGTTTGTCATAGCAGATCTCAAATTCGACGACGGTTTTCTACAATTAGGCGGGTTACCAGCTGAGAAGAGACATTTGCTCCAAAAAAAAAGATAGCATCCAACAGGTAAGGAATATGTTGTCGATTGTACTAGTTTTTTTTTATATTCCTTTTAGCATGAAATCTGAACTTTGTGACTTGTTGTAACTCGTGCTACTCGTGATTTGGATCTTTGACTGTTAATACTGTGCGTTAATTGTGGTATTTGTTGATTAGTTGTGATAAAATTTGTAAATGTGAATCGGTGGTTATTCTGTGAAAAATATGTGATAAAGATTTATACTTGAAGTATTTGTGAATTATATATTGAAATTTGTGGATACTACGTCAGAAATAGGGTTGATTGTGCCTTGTTGGAAACCGTTTCCGGATTCTGTGCATATTAGATACTGTGTTATACTATGTATATATGATGGATCAACATTGCTTTTGGAAATACAAATATGAATTTAGTGTGGTATGCATTGTATGTTAATAGGTGAAAAAAAATGGGAGCCTATAACAAACTATGGGAATAAATAATTAGTGGAAATTTTATGTGTTTTTGAAAAAGGTGACACGGTAATATGTGTGCAGCCATACATGCTCATGAAAAATGGGTCATGATGATCGGGGATCAAATGTGCTCATAAACAAGGAGGCATGATGATGTACATGTGTACGGTCATATGTGCTCATTGAAAGGAGCATGATAATTTGGATGTGTGCGATCATATGTCCTCATGAAAAATGGAACATGATGATCGAGATCATAAGTGCTCATGAAAAAAAGGGAAGATGACCTAGATGTGTGAGTGGTCATATGTGCTCATGAAAAACGAGGAATGATGATTCAAGTGTGTGGGTGATTTTACGTGTTAATGAAACAAGGAACATGATAATTATGGGTGCGTGTGTGACCATTTGTGTTAATGAAAAAGGGTAAATGAGGTCGGTTGTGTGTGTGCAGTGATGTCAACACCGAGGGAAACTAAGAAGCATGAGGTTGCATCTACTTGTGTTTGTATAGTGGTTGTGCCCTCAAAAAGTACAACAGTTGTTGGGTGTGTGTGTACATATTGTGTTATTGGAGATCATATTTGCGGTGAAATAGGCCTGGACATATGTGAACTGCAGGAGTATGTACGAAAAGATTGATGGATGTACGAGAGATGTCTTGTAACGCCCCCAGACCCCGAGCCTGGTAGCGCTAAATGAGTCATAAATGTCCGGTCAATCACTTAGACCGCCATCCTCGCTTGGTTTAAAAAGGCTAACCGTAATTGACAAGACAATTTATGTCTCACACTTATATGAGGGTGAGCAGGATTTTACTTTACCGATCACGGGACTTTACATTCTCCCTTTATAAGAGATTGGTGTCCTCGCCAGACGGCTAAGACTTGTCCCAATGGATTTGTCCCGATTCATCCCCCACCATAGAATTCTAGAGGTGACCCCACCGCTCTCACGGTGTGGCACTTAGTTCGTATGATAGTCGGCTCTCAATACCATTCAGAACGCCCCAGCACCCGGTCTGCAGTAGCGCTAAATAGTCATAAATGTCCGGTCAATCGCTTGAACCGCCCCTTGCTTGGTCTAAAAGGGCTAACCCGAGTTGACAAGACCTTTTATTTCTCACACTTATATGGGGTGAGCGAACTTTACTTTACCGACGATGTGGGACTTTACATGTCTTTTGCCAAGGCTGCTGAGCGTACAAAAAGTCAAATGAGGCAATAGCATAGAGGTGTGGGTGTGTGCGTAAAACGATGAAAAATCTTAATTATTTGGCATAATGAAAATAACTTGAAATACAAGTAACCTGGTATTGTGCAATGAGGTTGTAAATTGTGCTTATGTGCTTTACAGTATTCGTTGGATTCAGTGAATATACATGTAAAATGTTAGAAGTGGTCGTCTTGTCCGGGGATGATGAATGAATTACCTTCGTAACTATCTTTCTCATTAAGCAAGTTGATGCTCAATCCCTGTAAATTTCAAGAGCTTAAGGAGTTCTGAGGCAACGATGATTCAAGTTGGTCCAACCCTTTAGATGTGTTGGAGATTGTAGTTTTGTTTTGGTTCTAGTTGTTCGGTTTTTCCATTTCAGTTGTGCTTAGTTTCTTTTTTAAGAACAACTTTTTAATCACCTTTGCACAAGTTTAGTGAAATAAAGTTGGTTGGTGTTGTTTCTGAGGTAAGTTAGTTTTAAGGTTTCTGTTTTTTTGCCTTTTGATAGATAAACTAATTTAAGGCTGACATGTCATATTAGATTTCTAATATGACGCATGACGAGCGATTCGTTTTCCTGAAAATGCTTGGATTTCTGGAGCGAACCGTTACGTCAAATAAATTATAAATTTAGTTAGTGGACTAAACTGAATATAACATTAAATCCAATACTTAATATATGCCTATATCTAGAAAAAAAATGGACTGAGTTGATTATCATTTTAATCATCAACTTATACAACTTCAATATAATAACAGCTTTTTTTTTAATAAATTTTCTTCATATATCTATACAGACCAACTGTATCAGCGGTCCAATAAATGAAAGGCGGAAAATGTTGTCCATTTAAATTTGTAGGCGGATACCGGTGGAAAATTTATGAAGCATTTAATGAAAGTGAACAATAAATAAATAAATATCTCCTCAGAAAGAAAAAAACCAATAAATAAATAATTTAATTAAAAATAGTAGTATATTATTTTTTTAAGTGGATAAAATAGTATATTATTTTTTTTGAGGGGATAAAATAGTATTACCTTCTCAGAAATAGCATCTTGAACTACTATAATATCGCTAGTAATTGCTGCAATAACTTCTCCAGTTGAAGCCTCTGTGTCAAAAAGACTTATGTCTTGATTCAACATTGCTTTCAAATATGCCATTCTCATTTTTGTTGCTTGCCTTTCTCCTGTATGCATCCAACATGCCACCTCTGCATTTCATGTAAATTACTAATTTCTATTAAAATTCAATGTATTTATTAATGAATAATTATACTAGTAGATTTCTTATCATCATTTGTAGTTTAAAAAGATGATAAGAACTCAAAAAATACAACATTCTTATACTTTTTTGATGAAGTAAATAAGACCAATTAATTTTATTTAACATGCTATACATAAAATTAATGTACTAGTTGAAATTTTACCTGTCCATGAGGAAAAGAGTATGACTATACTCAAGTAAACGAAATCCAATGAATACTGCAAAAAATTAAATAAATAAACAATTAGATAAAATTACAGCAAGCAGAATTAGCTCTAATTCATAGTTTCATAATAAACATACTCCCTCCGTCGAGTCCTTTTGAACTTTTCACATAGATTAAAAAAACTCATAAATCAATTAATTTTTAATTTTGGGAGGGGCTTATAATATTGTATTATTTAGTGTGAAACTGAAAACAATGCATTAATCTTGTATTGAAATGTAAAAATGACTTATATTTTGAGAAACCACACAAAAGTTAAAAGAACTTATACTGCGGTATGGAGGGAGGGAGTATAATAATAATAATAATTGTAATTAATGATAATAATAATTACTTACCTTGGCAACTTTATGTGAAGCTTCAGCAGGAAAAAGATAAGCCAACCCAATAATATTAATCAGCTTTCCAAAGAAGATGAAGAATACAGGTACAGAAGCACCATGAACACAAGCACTAATTGAACCCAAAAACATCAAGAAATAATCGTAACCATCCGCGAATTTAAACAGCTTAATCAACGGGATTTTTTGCGGTTTCTTGGGTTCTTCTCTTCCTTCTTTTTCCTTTACTTCTTCACCCGGAAATCGCTCTTCGTGTATCGTGTTTTTCATCTTTAATTAATTCGGATCCTATGAAACTTAGAGATTAAGTTGTAAGTGAAAGAAGAAGTGTTTGTTTATTATATATAATGAATGAAAGAAAATATGAAGGGGAAATATTAAATGGTGTAAGAAACTAGTTGTTGTTTGAAAGGTGGCTGTGTGTGTAATTAAGTGGGTACGACTACGAGAGAATTAATGATACAGATGGGGTTTTTTCCCATTTGGGAAATGCTATAAGACAAATTTTACCGGTAGTAGTTAATAGAAGTGGCAATGGTGATTAATTGTATTAGTATTTTATTATTATTTATATTTATTTTTCGGCTAAACAAATGTCAAATTTTAAGTAAAAGATATTATTAAATAATGTGGTTAAAGGTTGTGAAGGATTGTTTTTAATTTAAAATGAAAAAAAAGGATAAGAAAAAAAAATAGTGATTGAGAAGGATAAAGATGTGTCTATTACTACATGTGTTATACTACATGTTGTTACATCGTATTTTGTCATTCTGGCCCGTTATCCCCAAAAAAAAATGCAGTACAGCGAATTTCAGACTTATGACGAATTAATCAGTTAGTTTTTGGTCCAAGTGTATCGTTGACCCATGAGAATTTGTTTTGTTGATATTATCTCTGTTCAGTAAAATCAGTGGGTTTTTATTTTTATTTTTATTTTTATTTTTTATTTTTAAAACCACATTTATAAGCAAGTCAAACTGTCATTGAGTAATTCGAGATCGTCTCGATTTAGAACTTAACTAGACTCGGCTAGACCTGGCCAACACAAATCGGAACTGTCGGTTGGAACCGGAACCGTCGGTTGGCCGGTTGGGTACTGGTTTGTGATTTTTAGAACCGAAACCGGACCGGAACCGTCGGTTGGAACCGGGTGAAACCGGCCGGAACCGGAACCGGCCCAACGGCTCTTCTTTTTTTTTTTTTTTTTTTTTTTTTTTTAATTTTATTTTAAATTTTATTTTTTTTATTTTTCTCCCAAACACCCCTAAAAAATTCCTATAAATACTACCCCATTCCATTTCATAAATCCTACACCAATCTCTTTCATTTCATACATCTTCTCATTTCTTTGATTATCAAGTTTGTTTAGTTGTTAAAAACAATAATTAAATTTACTTTACGATACCGATTTTTTAAGTTGTTCTGATTTAATCGTTACTTCAATACGGTTTAGTTATAAGTAAATTTGGTTTTGTATTTTATTCAACTAATTTTTTTGCAAGTGTAAAAAAATTCAATTTTATAATCAAATTTACTTTAATAGACCGAAATTTGAAGTTGTTCTGATTTAATCGTTACTTCAATTCGGTTTTACTTATAAGTAAAATTGGTTAGTTAATTTAATTTTTTTTATAACCGTTATATGTAATCCGAAATTTGAAGTTGTTCTGATTTATTTGTGTACTTCTTATAGTCTGAATAGATAGTTGGATAATTAATTTTTAATATTTAACAATGGATGATCCACATGCCCCTATAATTACCAATGAGGATGACGGTTGTGTGCCATGGGACGAACATCCTTACGAGACTCGATTCACATCATACGATCAATTTATCGAGTACCGTGAAAACTGGATGGGTAGAGCTATTGTTGGTGAACAGAGATTGGCATGCGAAAGTCTACCTTTTGAGATTACGGAATTGGTGGAAAGTGTAGGGTGGTATGGGTTCGTCACTAACCCCCACCCCAGTTACGAGATGAATCGCTCAATCGTTCGTGAGTTCTACGCAATTGTTGCTACAACAGGAAATGTAACAAGAGAATTCACATGGCGTGGTGTACGCGTCCAATTCACACCGTGTTAGATCAACCAGTATTATTTACTTGAAGATATCCCTCGTGATGTTGATTTTTTCAGACCGTTCCATTGGACTGAATGATTGCAAGCTAACATGGTACGGCATTTTGGTGAGACTCACCTCTGGGCACCTATGGTTAGAAGGAGCGGTCAACATTACCCTCGTAGATGGACCCCTGAAGTCGTTCGGATGGTGATTTTGTTTCTTGCCTATCACCTTCATGGTACTGTAAACCACACTGAACCGACCATTGAGATGTATATCCTTGCGTATGCTTTTCTTACGAATGAGCTAATAGATGTAGGCCAATACATCGTGGAAAGAATTGGCCAGATAGCTATGGGCCATGCAGGCGATGGTTATATTTTCTTTACATTTCTTATCACCGCTTTTGCCAGAGAATTGAGGGTACCGCAATATGATGCGGACAACCTTTCTAGACCCATGAACCTATTTTATACGAATAAAAGAGTATGATGTAGTTTATTTGTTATTCAAGTTTATTTGTTATTCAATGAACCTATTTTATTTGTTAGTCAAGTTTTATGTGTTTTATATAATTTATTTTATAATTTCATAAATCTAAAAATAATTTATTTTATAATCACATTTACTTTTTTTAAACTATACTATATAACATATAGATCATGAGACATGGTACGATATACATGTTCTTATTACTATGTAATTTGATAATAATAAAACAATATATTTTTTTGAAAAGATAAAAAACAACATATATTTTACACATTAATTAACAACACCATTTACTAAATAAAAGAATTGCTAAGAAAATAAAGAAAAAGAACATTGATTAACTTTTAACATTCATTATAACGACCATTTTCGATTACATTAATTTATTACAATACAATAAATGATGAAAGCCGATTATTCTACGTAACGGTTACATTGTAAAACTAAATAGACTAAAAAATAAACAATAAGAACTACGTTTGCTTTGATTTTTTTATATGTGTTGTGCCTCCGACACGATTACATATAAATGATACGTAGGCAACCGAATTACCGGTACAAACGTTGAAAAAATAACATAAATTTTCAAAATAACATTATTTACATATAAATAAAATAACACAATATTAATATTATTTTTAAAACCGAATAGAAAACTATTTATAAAAAAAATATATATTACATTCGCTTTAGTAATTATCGTGAAAAGAATAATAATTTTTTATTGTAGTGAAAATAATAAGTATTATATGGAAATGAAAAAAAAAATTATGAATTTTTAAAACCGTGGCCGGAACCGTGATCTGAACTGGGAGCAAACCGGGTAAACCATGAACCGGCACAAACCGGCAACCGCCGGTTTTGAATAGTAAACCGCCGGTTTTTCAAACCGGCGGTTCGTCAAACCGCCCCAAACTGTATCTGTTTAAAACGCGGTTCGGTTCCGTCCGTCCGTTCGTCCATTTGGCCGGGTCTAGACTCGGCTAAAATCAACTCGAACAAGAAATTGACTCGATTCGAAAAGTAAACATTTATACTCGAGCAATGCAATACCCGATTCAACTATTCGCGAGCAACGTACCTCGAGTGTGTGTGTGCGTGTGTATATAGTGTAACGACGTCCTGACGTGAAAACCCTAGTACATTTACAGATACTAAATTTTGCGGTCATACTCGAAAATTCTGTTTAAATTTTCTCGAATTAGGATGTCTAGTGAGGTGTGTGTAATCATTTAGTGAGAAAGCTGAAACATGAAAAGACTTAGCTTGCTACAATCACAATACATATTTAATACATATTCAAAACATACTTATACTACAATATTACAACATTCTCACTACATGCATCATAGGTTGTGCAAACCTACGTAATTGTTACAACTACTGTCTTCTACTAACATACTTTCTGGTTACAAGAGCTTCATCAAACATCAGAAATACTATTGTTATGGATATCTATAACTTCGCCGCTACAAATGATGAAGGCCGCTCTGAAATCATGGAAGAAAAGGTAATCGTTGAAGATACACCTGCTCCACGATTGGTCTTGTGTGATGAGAGTAGTAGGAACAAGGTTTATGGTCTTTTTAATGGTACAAAAAACAAGACCAGAAATGTGTCAATGATGATATTGCAGTTAATAAACAAGTTAGTCTAGAGATTGATCATCAATCTTGAAGCTCAACAAGACAGATAACTCTTAGAGACATTTTGTCGAACACCATCTCCAAAAGTAAGTTATAACCGTTGTAAAGTAGTGAAGAAGTGTTTAGTCAGTTTATAACTAAATTGAGAGGTATTTATCTATAATTGACCTTATATATATAAGGATCATGCTACACAAACATACGATCATGATGTCATATTGCTCAATAATGAGAATTTTGATCATAAGTATTTTACTATATAGTTTTTGAGTACATCTCATTTTAATTTCTTCTTCTTTGTATTCTCTCGTTGAAATTTTGATTGGAATCAAGAATTTCTTCATGGTATCAAAGATTTTATGTTATATGCACCTATTTTATATACGTTTGTACTCTTTTCTCGATCTGAATACCTGCTAGTATCAATGGATGCAAACCAGAATCAAGCAATCCAGCCAGGAATTCAATTCTATGTTCATCCAAATGAGAATCCAACATTAGTTCTTGTTCAGCCACTTTTGAACAACAAGGATTATCACCCATGAAGTAGCTCATTGAAAGAGACCATCATTACAAAGAACAAAATCGGATTCATTGATGGCACTATCATTAGGCCAAATTCTGATGCACCATAATTCCAGGTTTGGCAACCGCGTAATACCTTTGTAACTACTTGGATATTGAACTTTGTGATTCTATCATTTTCACAGAGTGTGATGTACTTTAATACCGCTAGAGAAATTTGGTTAGATCTTGCTGCGAGGATTTTTACCTTAGATGTCTTTTAGGCTTTCAGATCTTTTATAGGAAGTAACTAGTCTTAAACATGAAAGTTTAGTCACATGTTACTTTTCCTGGATGAAAATCTTATGGGATGAGATTAGGATCTTGAGACCTTATCCATTATGTAAAATTGAGCCTAGGTGCCACTGTGAAGTTATAAAAACATTTGGTTGTGTTAAAACTAAGCAAGTAGTCAGGTTCTTAATGGGCCTGAATGATGAGTCACAAGTCATGACACAAGCTCAGTTAATGGTGCCTTTACCTGATATGAAATTTTTTTTTTCCATGGCTCTGAATATACTGTTGGTCATTTTAGAGTGCAAGATTCTACAATTCTGTTAAATAGATCTTTTAATTCCAGTCAAAGTAGCAATCATCGAAATCCTGTAAGGTTACCTTCTGGAAATCTTGATGGATTCAAGAGATACAATAATCCTAACCCCACTGGAATGAAAATTGAATTTACCTTCTGCGGCTACACATGACACTCAGTAAATAAGCTATAAAAATCATTGATATCCCCTTGAATTTAATCCAAGAAGAAGGGTAAACATGGTAGAAATTTGTTTTGGTGAGCATGAGTTAACTCAAAATATTGATGAAGTACCAATCAATAATTTATCTACTCGCAAGACACTATAACATATGGGTTGAACAATGCTCAGTTCCAACAATTGCTGAAGTTGTTGGACACTCAGAAACCAGAAGTACATGAGCATGTGATCAATCAAGCAACAACAATGACCACAAATTTCACTCCCACTTTGGACATTTCAGATAAACTAGGTAATCATCATTGGATTAGCCAACTACCCTGAGCCTAAACGTTATAAGCCAATTTGTCAACTACTTGACCTATTCCTTGATTCCAATAATTCGTATAGTGGTGATTTGAAAGTTATTCTAAATATTTTTATTTTTATTATTAAGTAATTCATGTAGAATTTCATTTAGATAATATTCTATAATTGATTTATTGAGTTATACACACTTTTTGTCTTCTTAAATAATCTTAGATAGAAAAAAAAATT
Organism: Gentiana macrophylla; assembly: GCA_026214975.1. Lineage (NCBI taxonomy): Eukaryota > Viridiplantae > Streptophyta > Magnoliopsida > Gentianales > Gentianaceae > Gentiana > Gentiana macrophylla. The sequence continues at coordinate 105,843,045 of CM047806.1, forward strand.
AATATAATTATAATATTGACAGCATACGTTACTAAATTAGAAATTTAATCTAGATAAACTACATTGTTTACATTATGAATTTTTATTTATTATCATCGCTTATTTTGCTCGAGGACGATCAAAAGCTAAGTGGGGAGTAGTTGATATATGTTAAATTTATAACTAAAATTTATAACATTTTACACATATTATTGATTAATTTTATCTAAATATCTTAAAAGATAGTAAAATAACTTATAAAAATCTAATAGTACAAATAAATAACGTAATACAAATTATAACTTTTGTTATCAGATTTACCTGTGGTTTTGTTGTTTTTTTTGAATTATGCAGGTATTATGTAATACAAAATAAAAGAATCGGAATCGAAAAACATAAAAATCTGATCAAGTGGCTGATATTTGACAAATCCGGCGCAGGCCGGAGGAAGCCGGTTCACGCCGGATTATTTGATGATTAACCCATGTTATTCCACATGCGTCTGACAAAGTGTACTCAATTTCGGTTAATCCGGCGCACGCCGGATCAGTCTCGGCGTACGCCGGATCAGAAAACACTGCCTATAAATAGCCTCATTTATGAGAGAAAAAAAACCTGTACCAATACATATATCTCTATCATTATATATATTTTCTTATCTACTCTCTGTAAATATTATTTCAGTAGGCATTCTGACATAAAAATAGTATTAGTATCATTGTAATATTTAGAATAATCATCGAAGGTTGTTGATTTCATCACTGATGTTACATTCAGAGGATAAAGCCCACTTCAACAATTGTAATCGGTAATATTCTAATGTTATTATGTTTGTTGTTTATGTAAAATTTTATATAATAGTTTAATAATGACTATAGGCTAATTATACAACTAGCCAAGACATGTAATTGAACTATATTTATCTTTTAGGGAAATGAATGATGACTATGTTAAAAATTTGATAAAAAAATTGAATATGATGAATCTTTTTCTACTTGAACTAATTGACAGTCTGTATTGACGTAATTAACCAGTATGGACAGAGACATAACCTAATCATGAACTGACCAGAGACGTTAGGGTATGAGAAAAAGGTAGAAAGTCTGGAAGGTAAAATTGGCCGTCTGACAAACGGAACCCTCTTTCTTATCTAGGGATAGAATATTTATACTCGAGAGATTATCATGTCAAATCATTAGGTTTGATCGCGGTTTTACCAAGGAGGAGGCATAGAACAAATTCGTGCACTCGTATGAGGGGAATTTGTTAGCTGAGGAGTATACCGTTTCACATACTCAATAACACCTTAAAATAGGAAGTACGATCACATCCATTAAACTAAAAGAGATCATAGTTCAATAATATTGTCTTGGTTAGTTCTTATTATATAACTATCTATATTAATTATATTGGTATCTATATATCTATATAAATATCTACTTATTTATTACGTTAGTATCATATTAATAACCCTAATTGGTAAGGACTGCGACTTAGATCAAGATAATAATAGCTAATTGGTGTTTAACCACATTTTGAATTACATTTTCATTTCCCTGAGGGATACGATCTTGATTCGCCAGACTAGACTTCAATTTGACCCGGTACACTGCCGGTAAGATTGGACATACAGTTAAAAAGACCGATCAAGTTTTTGGCGCCGTTGCCGGGGAAACGACGTTAATTCATTATGTCTATGGTTACTACTTGCATTAGCTCAAAACTCTTGAGAATAAGTCAACACTTTTCTTAATCTCATTTCTACTTTTGTTTCTTTGGTACTTACCTCATTGGTAAGTAGCCACGTTTTTTTTATTACTGTTTTCGTGTTGTTTTTCATTTTTGTAGTTGATGACCCGAAGCGGTAAGGCCCCACTTACTCCTTATAAGCCCGATATAAATACTTTCGAAAGGCAGTTAAGAGGAGAAAATAGACGTGGCCAAACCAGCCAAGGACACTTGGAGACATATCTCCCCAGGAATCATCAACTCGAGGTACGGAAATGGCCGAAGCCAGTGAAGAAACACCACCTGAACAAGGGCTTGCTCATGCCCAAGAACATGGACAAAACCCCAATAATCCTAATCCACCGTTACAAAATCTTCCACCACCACCACATCCCAACAACCAGAATCCCAATAATCGGAATAACCAGAACCGAAATCAGAATAATCATCATAATAATAACCCACCAAACCCAAGACTGATTTGTGATCAGACCTTGAGAAGAAATGAAACTAACAATCCACTTTGTTTACCCAATGATGGAGCAAATAACTTTGAAATAAAATCCCATCTTTTTGGTTTGATTGACACAAGAGCTCAATTTCTTGGTGAAGATGACGAAGATCCACATCATCACCTATATCTTTTTGAAGAATTGTGTAACACTACCAAAAGCCAAGGTGTTCATCGTGAATTGACAAGGATGTCAATGTTTCCTTTTTCTTTAAAAGGAAGGGCAAGAGACTGGTTTATGTCACTCCCACATCATTCGTTGACAAGCTGGCAGGACATTCAAATTGAGTTTCTAAAACAATATTTCACTTCAGGTAGGAATTTGGAATTGAAGGTCGAAATTGCTAATTTTAGACAAGGATCCGAGGAAACACTTGGAAATGCGTGGGAAAGATTTAAAAAATTGTTAAGAGCTTGTCCCGATCATGGTTACTCTCTTGACATGCAAATTCAACTTTTCTGTCGTAAACTAAGAAAGGACTCACGTGCTGATGTTGATCATGCATGTGGGGGCTCTTTAATGATGAGTGAAGCACAACTTGTCTACGATGCTATTGAAATTTTTTCTAATAATAACCGAATATGGGAAACCGGTTCTAGTACGAGGAAAGTAGCATTTGTAGGTGAATCTACATCAAACTCAGAAGTCTTAGCACACCTGGAAAATCTTAGTAGAAAGTTTGATGGCTTACATGGAAACAAGAATTCTGGCTCAGAAGGAAAGTTGTCAAATGAATATTCGAATGATGGTATGAGAAATAATGACAAGGGAATAGAAGAATCCGAAGAATACTCGAGGGAAGAAGTAAGTTTCCTGCAACAGCATAGGAATTTGAATAATGTCTATTCAAACTCATTCAATGCCATTAGAAGAGACCATCCTACCTTTCGTTGGTCTGAAAACCCAAGTAAGCAAGGACAACCACCCTATCCAACTCAATACAAAAGCTCGTATAATACTAATAGTCAAAACCAAAGTTACCAGGGAAATTCTTCAGATCAAAACCATCAATCACCACCCAGATTATACTCACAACACACCACGCAAAGTATACCAGTTACTCAAAGCTCAACTCAGCCCGTACTAGGAGTTGATAAGTGGGAAAAATTAATGGAAAATATGATGGGTGTAATGTCCACCCAAGCTCAGAATATGGAAACCATGATGAATTCTATAGGAACAGTCACTAAGGATATGAGTACTTTGAAAATATCCATGAGTGGACATGACACGAGAATGAGAACTATAGAGGCATCGGTACGAAATATGGAAGATCACTTGAGTAGAGAAGGAGAACGAAAGAACAGTAGACCTCCGGGAGGATTACCTAGTAATACTGAAAGAAACCCGAGAGAGGTGAATGTTGTTATTACCCGAAGCAGAAAGATATGTGGAAGTAACGGAGTAGAAAACTCCGGAAACAATGAAGTAGAAGATGATTTGGATGATAAATTCAAAAAGGACTTAGAAAGCAAGGACGAACCAGAATTCAGTAAAGAGGAAGAAGAAATCATTGATGATTTCTTAGGTCGTAATAATCATGTTGAAACCAAAATAGAAGAAGAGGAATGGATCAAAGTCCCGAGAATACTGAAAAATCCAAGGGCTAGCGATCTACGGACCTTATTCAATGAACATGTCAGGAAAGATGAAGTTACTGATAGTACAGCCCAAGTAGGGAGTAGCAACACCCCAACAAAACAAGTAAAGAAGAATTTAGGACAAATTTCAAAGAAGATAGAGCAGGATCATGACACATGGCGACCACCAAATGCTCAAACATTTAAGGAAGCATCACCATCTAAGGAAAAAGGTAAGGAAGGCATGACTCCAAACCATAAATTTATTGACCTTGAATCTTTACCTTACCCACCCAGAGATCAAATTAAAAAGTTGAAAACGGATAAAAAGTATGCACGTTTCCTTGATACATTTCGTCACCTTAATGTCAATATTCCTGTCATTGAAGCACTAATCAATATGCCTACTTATGGCAAGTTTCTTAAGGATATTCTCTCTCAACAAAAACGCGTTTAGAAGAATATGAGAACATTTGCCTTAATGAGGAATGTTCATGATATTACAGCACAAGCTTCCTCCTAAACTAAAAGACCTGTAGTTTTACCATCCCATGTGAGATTGGGGTTTTTGTTTAAAAAAGTACTCTGTGATCTCGGAGCTAGCATTAATCTTATGTCTTATGAGGATTATAGGAAACTCGGAATAGGAAAACTTAAAAACACCGAGATGACTCTCCAGAGGGCAGATAGATCTATTAAACGTCCTAAAGGAGTCATCGAAGATGTATTGGTTAAGATAGATAAGTTTTACTTTCCAGTTGACTTTGTAGTCATGGAGATGGAAGAAGGATTTTCAGCACCTCTTATTCTAGGTCGACCATTTCTAGCTACAGGAAGAACTCTTATCGATGTCCAAAAAGGCGAATTAATTTTAAGAGTCAATGAAGATGAGGTCACCTATAATATCTTTAAGGCTATGAAACATCCATACAAATCACAGGAATCATGTTCATTCATAGATACTATATCCTATATGAACCAGGCTGAATTGCTAAATTTTGAAGATAAGCTCGAAGAATGTTTAGCCTTATCTATCTATGAAGGAGACAACCAAGAAATGAAAGAAATCATTTTTTATCTCAACACCGGAAGTTCTTTTGAGAAACGGCCATGGCATCGTTATTTGGACTTAGAACTGGATGGCCCAGTATTGAAACCTTCGGTAGAAGAGCCACCAAGGAATCTGAAATTAAAACCTCTCCCTTCGAATCTCAAATATGCCTTTCTTGAAACTGATAATTTGCTTCCTGTTATTGTTTCATCATCATTAACCAAGTCACAGGAAGATCAATTGTTAAGAATGTTAAGACAACATAAGAAAGCGTTTGGATGGACAGTGGCAGATATTCAAGGAATAAGTCCTGAGATTTGTGTACACAAGATCATCTTGAATGAAGGAGCCAAACCGTGTATCCAGCCACAACGCCGTCTCAACCCGAATATGCAACAAGTAATCAAGAAAGAGGTTATTAAGCTACTGGAGATGGGGATAATCTTTCCCATATCCGACAGCGAATGGGTAAGTCCCACCCAAGTAGTACCAAAAAAGGGCGGATTCATGATAAAGGAAAATGATAAACATGAATGGATTCCAACAAGGGAAGTCACAGGATATCGAATGTGCATCGATTTCCGCAAACTGAATGAGCACACTACGAAAGACCATCATCCACTTCCGTTCATCGTACAGATGTTAGAACGGTTAAGTGGACATAAATTTTATTGTTTCTTGGATGGTTATTCAGGTTATTTACAGATATTTATTGCAGCAGGAGATAGAGAGAAAACGACTTTCACTTGTCCATATGGAACTTTTGCTTATAAAAGAATGCCGTTTGGATTATGTAAGCACCTACTACGCTTTCGAGATGCATGATGGCAATATTTTCGAGATATGGTAGAAAAGTTTTTGGAAATCTTTATGGATGACTTGCGTTTTTGGAGATTCTTTTGAAGAATGTCTCTACACTTGAACGTGTGCTTAAACGTGTGAAGACACAAACTTAGTTTTAAATTGGGAAAAGTGTCATCTAATGGTATCGATGGTATTGTTTTAGGTCATCGAATTTACGAAGAAGGTGTTGAGGTAGATAAAGCCAAAGTTGAAGTAATTAAAAGTTACCTCCACCAAGAATCTGAAAACTCGAGAGGATTTCTTGGACATCTTGGTTTCTATAGAAGATTTATTGCGATTTTTCACGCATAGCGAAAAACCTCTCGATCGTTTGCTTGAAAAAGAAGTACCATTTAAGTTTGATGACAAATGTATGGAAGCATTTGAAGCTTTGAAGGCACGATTGGTAACTGCACCAGTGCTAGTGGCACCAGACTGGAACTTACCATTTGAACTTATGTGCGATGCAAGTGATCTGGCAGTCGGAGCTGTTCTAGGTCAACGCCATAACAAAGTACTTAAGGCGATCTACTATGCATCCCATACTTTAAACACAACCCAGCTTAACTACGCCACCACAGAAAAAGAACTGCTAGCTGTAATCTTTGCTTTAGACAAATTTCGATCGTATCTCATTGGTTCTAAAGTAATTGTTTATACCGATCATTCAGCATTAAAATATTTGTTAAAAAAAGAAAGATGTGAAGCCTCGTCTTCTTAGATGGATTCTGTTACTTCAAGAGTTTGACATTGAAATTAAAGATAAAAAGGGCAGTGAGAACGTAGTGGCAGACCATTTGAGTCGTATGGAGTTTGAAGAAGGAAAAAGAGGGAGACAAGAGATCAAAGATTCATTTCCAGATGAACAACTCCTCATGGTTGATGCTCCTCCAAGAATGCAACTTGTTAAAGCTGGTAATATATCCAAGGAGAGCTCGCCATGGTTCGGTAATATTGTTAATTACTTTACCTGTGAGTATATTCCATCTCATTGGACATGGCAACAGAAAAAGAAGTTCTTTTATGATCTAAAATTTTACTATTGGGAAAAACCGGATCTTTTTCGAAAGTGTTCGGATGGCATAATTAGGAAATGTGTGCCCAATGATGAGATTTTAAGTATACTATCCTTTTGTCATGATCGTGAGGCTGGAGGCCACCATGGAGGGTGGAAAACCGCTTACAAATTCTTGCAATGTGGGTTTTACTGGCCTACTCTATATAAAGATGCACACCACTATGCACGGTTTTGTGAATCATGCCAAAAATGGGGAAACATTTCTAAAAAACACGAGATGCCTCTCCAACCTATTTTGGAGTGTGAATTGTTTGATGTCTGGGGTATTGATTTTATGGGCCCTTTTCCTCCATCATTTGGTAAGAAGTTCATCTTAGTGATGGTCGATTATGTATCCAAATAGGTAGAGGCTGAAGCTCTTCCCACTAATGATTCTAGGGTAGTGTTAAAATTCCTTAAAAGAATATATTTACTTAGATTTGGCACTCTAGGGGCTATCATTAGTGATCGAGGATCACATTTTTGCAACCGTCCATTTACAAAAATAATTGAGAAGTATGGTGTAAAACATAAACTTGGTACACCATATCATCCACAAACTAGTGGACAAGTAGAAGTATCTAATAGAGAAATAAAAGGATCGTGGAAAAACTATTGAGTCAAATCGTAAAAAACGGGCGTAAGACTAGATGATGCATTATGGGCGTATAGAACAGCCTTTAAAACACCAATTGGTTGTTCTCCCTATAAATTAGTTTTTGGTAAATCTTGTCATCTCCCTGTTGAATTAGAACACCGAGCCTTTTGGGCTATTAAATTTCTAAATTTTGATCCGAGGGCTGTTGGTGATTATAGATTACTTCAGTTAACAGAACTGGATGAGTTTCGTCTCGATGCTTATGAAAACGCTCGAATTTACAAGGAACGCACGCAATCTTTCCATGATAAGAGGATCTATCGTCGTGAGTTTCATGTAGGTGATCGAGTACTCTTATATAATTCACGTTTGAAGTGGTTTCCAGGTAAGCTTAAATCAAGATGGACATGTCCATATGATGTAACAAAAATATACAAGTCAGGAGCTGTAGAATTAACTGATGGGTACATAGCCAATGGCCACAGAGTGAAATTATTTGTAAAAGAAGAAGGAATACCTCTAACAAGAGAGGTTATGTACCTTAACGACCCTCCAACGGATTAAGGAAGCAGGAATTCTAAACTCAGCCGATTACGGGTACTATCTTTTTAATTCACTTTTTTTTATGCAATTTAATTAGTTTCGTCTTTTACCGGATAGACGTTAAAGAACTGGAATGCCTTTTATAGATAGAATAGAAGTTTTTATTTTACTTTTAAAATTAGATTTAGATAAAGATGTTGCCTTTAGAATAGAAGCCTTAGTTTTTAATTTAAACAAGGAACTGATAAGAAAAATCAGAGAAAGAGATCTTTGTAATGGAAAATCGAGAAGTGCTATAAAGAGAAGGGCAAGATTTCTAATGAGATGTAGAATCTGTGGGAAAAGTGAACATACTGGAAAATGTGGAGACATCACAACCAAATCCCAGGATGAATGTTTGAAGGTAATTAAGATGGGAACGACTAGGTGGTTATCCGAAAATCCCGATGGACAACAAAGAGAGAATTCAAACGCATCATTTCTATGAATTAGGTTGATGGACCGTTATTATAGAAATCTTGAAGATTTAAGAATAACAGGAGTAGAATTAGATTAAGTTTTATGTTTGTTTGCGAAAAAAAAAAACGAATTTTAATACTCCGGCGTAGACCGGACTTGACCGTCCCACGCCGGATTTAATTACACATAACCCTACCGGGTTCTTTCTTTCTTTCTTCTTCTCCCCATTTTCTTTCTTTCAGCGCCGCCCCCTCCCAATTTCCCCCACCTCTTTACACCATAATATTACTTCTTTTCCTTCCTAAAATTCCTTATTTCAACACCTTTTCTACTACAAACACTACAATTTCATACATTACACTCAAAAGTTTCGTGATTTTTGACATAAGTTCACCTCTACTACAAACTCCGGCGAATTGACATTTTTTCCGGCCACCTAGCTTTTTTTTACATCCCTCACATATTCAGGTAATCATATAATTTATATATTTATCATTTTTATAATATTATTATATCATTTTAATCATTTGGTTTTAATTATTATCAATGTTAACTGGTTGTTGTTTTCATTATTTGTGTTGTTGTTGATACCACATTCGTAGATGGCTGAATCATCTTCTCGTAAAAAGGGTACTAAGAAAAGAAAATCTGACCTACCACCTGTAATACCTGTGCATGAGCCTAGGCCTCTAACACCGGAAGAAGAGGCTATATCCTTTAGAAACACTGCTAGTCCTGCTGCCGTAGCCGCTTTTGATAGGTATTTTTCGAGATGTTCAGTATTGCTAGAACGTGGCATAGATTTTACTGCCTTAAGACCTGAATTGAAGGCAATTTTTGAGAGTAGAGGGTGGATGGAAATTGCCCACGAGCGTGTTGACCCTGTTAATGCCACGATGGTTTCTGAATTTTATTCTGTTATTGCTGCTTATGAGCCTGTAGAAGATGGCCTTTTGACATCTGTTTCCCTTAGAAATGCTACCGTTCCTTTTACACAGTCAGTCATTAATGCCTTTTATGCCATTCCTGATGTTCCTGAGGAAGAAGATTTCTATTCTGTTTGGAATTTGATTCAACCTAGTGTTTTGCAATCAAAGGCTTATGAAGCTTAACAAGCCTTTGATCCAGCTGCAACTTGGGTTGATAATAGGTTTCAGTACGGGGGTTGTATTAAGGATGTTAGAGCCATTAAGCAGTTTCTGGGCTATAATGTCAGTCCATCCACGCATGTTAGTGCTTATGGCAGAGACGATGTAGTTACTGCTTGGGCGATAGTTAATGACGTTCCAGTCAATCTAGGAAAATTGATCTTTACTAAGGTTTGGGATTTTGCTCATGCCCGCATTCCGTAAGGAAATATGCCATTTCCAAATCTTATTTCTGCGTTGTGCCTAATGGCGAGAGTCCCATCCCTACCACCCGACGAGAATCGTCTCTGTGATACCCCAAGAATAGGTCTAGACTTGCTCCGCGTCCGGGTAGACTTGATTATAACGATCCTAATCGTCGCTAGCAAGCACAAGAACCCCTCGCATGCTTGAATCCTACCCCTATTCGGTTCCTCTTCTAGACAGCCTGTGCAGAGTCAGGATAGGGATAACCAATCTGACGCCATTCTCAGTGCAATTAATCGAGGTCAGGCTAATATGGTGTTAGGATTTGAGCGAGTCAGGCAGTGGGCAGATGATATTAGAGTTGGAGTCCGAGGACAGCGAGCTTTTATGAGAGGTCTAGACCCCGCTTATGAGCAAATTTCTGACGATCTGCCTCAGTGCCAGGCAAACCCCTATACCTTACCTGCTTGGATTCAGCCTATTCCATCGCCTCCTACCTTTCACTCTTACACTCAGCAACTTCGGGCCAATATAGTATGTCAGGTGGTATGTTTCCAGGTGTCACATCTGCTGCTTCAGGATTCGCAGATTTCGCTTCGGTCTCAGCTGTCACTACAGGTTTTGGATCGCTTCGTTTCGAGAGTTCGGTTGCTATGTCCACCATGCGCTCGCAAGATCCATTCTATACCACGACTTCGGCGCCTGCTTTTGAAGCTGTATCGACTCAGTCCATGCCACATCCACCTCACGACATGAATTTTGAAGATTTTGAATGAACTGATTAAACTTTTATCATTCAAAAACATTTGTACTATTATAACTATTTCCTTTTATGTGTTAATTTGGAACTAGCATTTTACGTTTACGTTTTGTTGCTGCACTCAGTGGTTAGTGCACTTTTTCATAATTTCCCCAGTGCGTAATAATTTGTTTGGTAACAATTTTCTAACATTTTGATTTTATATGAGTGATGTCTTTTATTATGTTTGATTTTGAAAAAAAAAATATATTTTTGGCCATGGACACACAATTTAGACTCTGTTCGTGAATAGTGAAGTCCGGCGTACGTCGGGTACCTTCCGGTTCACGCCGGATTATCACCGACCTGACGGCCTAGAATATAGGGTAATTAATTCGGCAGGAATTAAATATATTCCGGCGTAGGCCGGAACACTCCGGTTTACGCCGGAAAATCTATTTATGACCCAGAACCAATTTTTTCCTCTTCAGCTCGAATTTTTTCCCTATAAATAGCATGCCATGTATTCCTAAAGTGGTACACCTTCCTCTCTTTCACCTACTGTCTATTTAAGTACGGTACAAAATGTCCAATCATTCTTCTCCGTCAGTTAACAGTTACTCTCCCCCGTTGTACCCAAATGCTGAAACCCCGGATTTTCAACCCTTATTTTTCAATCCTGATGATTATCCGAACCAAACAGCTCAAGACCGTTATTTATCTAACTTTAGTCAGTCCCCCATTTTGCTTGAGAAGGGTCTTAACTTTCGGAAAATGAACCAGATTAGGGATTTCAGCGTGATCGAAGAGGTGGATGGGACCGTTTCGTTCGTACACCAAGAGGCAAGGTCAATGTCACTCTAGTCCGAGAATTTTATGCAGCTCTGTCAGAATCTATTTCTGTAGAGTCTACACGTTTTGTGCGTATTCATGGTTGTATTGTACCATTCACTTCTTTTATCATTAATCAAGCTTTTCAAATACCCCCTGTCCAAACTACCCCAAATAGTCATTACGAATCACAGTGGAATTTGCACACTGTTAATGGTGTTATTGATAAGTGTGCGAAGCTTTCCAAATTCTCTTTCCAAATTACAACCGTGATCGTGATGTGTCCACTTCAGCTCTGCTTCCTCATCTTCGAACCTGGAAACATTTTATAAATTCACGAGTTTTTCCAACTTTGGATTTTTCAGAGGTTTCTGATGATGAGATGTTGCTGCTTTATGCTATTACGATTGGAGGTATTATTGACTGGGGAGTCCTGATCCACAAGATGGCCATCAACTTTGCACTCGGTAGACGAAATTTTCGTCAACCGATGCCTTATGCATGGTTGATCTCTGGAATCTGTGTCCGTTTTGCTGGAGTTCCAGAAACTGCACCGGATGAGATTTTTCCTTCTCGTCAACCTCTTCTAGGTTTGTTCCCAGTAGATGTACCACGTGGTTCATCTACAGAAGAAGATTAGAGGAGTAATTTCATCTGTGTGCAATGGCAGGAGTTTAAGTGGTTTGTTTAGTTGATGGAATAAGATATTTTAAGTTTTAAAGTTTCGTTTAAATCGTTTAAGTTGAGTCGTAAGTTTGTTTAATTATGTCTTTATGTCTTATGTAATATTAATGTTTGTTTTTTCTAAAAAAATATAGTTTGTTATTTTAATTTTCTTTCTAAACAACCAACTCGCATCACCTTAATTAAAAAGATTCCTTTTATTTTCTACCCAACTTTTTTTTACTCACTTATCATCGGGACAATGCCAGTTCGCAGGTGGGGAGTAGAGTTAGGTTAGTAAATAAAATGAAGTTAATATATCAAATACTTATACACTTAGTTTAATTATTCTTAAGGAAATAAATGAAATAATATATAATTATTATAATGAAAATGATATATTTTGATAGAATAAATTTTTAATTAAGTAAAGTAACCTTGATATATTATTTCTATATTATTTATATCTATTTTAGATTTTAACAAGATTTTAAGTATGTATATCTAGATAAATATTATGAAATATTTTTTTTATGAAATTAGACAAAAGTTACTTATAATTATAATATAATTTTAGAATAATTTTCTTTTCAAGACAAGTATGAAATTGGAATCGGATTAGGGATGACGATTTTTGACATAACTTTGACTAACTAGAGCCAAATAGCCTACCCGAACATAATTTCCAATTTTTGTCCCCGCCTCAGCCTTGTAGAGTGATCAAGACCTCACTCGAAATTAGCCATTATGATCAACTAGATAAAACCGACCCTTAACTTAATTTGGTCTACATTTCCTTGGAATCCCGCAAGTTCAGTATATACTTATAGATAGCGGTGACAACATCGAAATAAAAGAGTCGATGCAATACAAATGGCAAAAGTTGAGATGTGTATCCGGATGAGCATTTCTAAAAAATCATGTTGTTGGCAGTATGTAATGTTATTAAAATAAAATAAAAAAGAGAAGGGAAAAATGAAAAAAAAAATGGTTGTTAGAATTAAATTTTGAAAAACAGTGTCAGGATGTTACTGATCAAGATATTTTTGATCAAAAGTTGAAGGTGTAAGTACGTACGACTTGCTTCTATCCCTTTTGATTTTCCTTTATTATCCTATCGATTAGCCAACTACCCTGAGCCTAAACGTTATAAGCCAATTTGTCAACTACTTGACCTAGTCCTTGATTCCAATAATTCGTATAGTGGTGATTTGAAAGTTATTCTAAATATTTTTATTTTTATTATTAAGTAATTCATGTAGAATTTCATTTAGATAATATTCTATAATTGATTTATTGAGTTATACACACTTTTTGTCTTCTTAAATAATCTTAGATAGAAAAAAAAAATTAATATAATTATAATATTGACAGCATACGTTACTAAATTAGAAATTTAATCTAGATAAACTACATTGTTTACATTATGAATTTTTATTTATTATCATCGCTTATTTTGCTCGAGGACGATCAAAAGCTAGTTGATATATGTTAAATTTATAACTAAAATTTATAACATTTTACACATATTATTGATTAATTTTATCTAAATATCTTAAAAGATAGTAAAATAACTTATAAAAATCTAATAGTACAAATAAATAACGTAATACAAATTATAACTTTTGTTATCAGATTTACCTGTGGTTTTGTTGTTTTTTTTGAATTATGCAGGTATTATGTAATACAAAATAGAAGAATCGGAATCGAAAAACATAAAAATCTGATCAAGTGGCTGATATTTGACAAATCCGGCGCAGGCCGGAGGAAGCCGGTTCACGCCGGATTATTTGATGATTAACCCATGTTACTCCACATGCGTCTGACAAAGTGTACTCAATTTCGGTTAATCCGGCGCACGCCGGATCATCAGTCTCGGCGTACGCCGGATCAGAAAACACTGCCTATAAATAGCCTCATTTATGAGAGAAAAAAAACCTGTACCAATATATATATCTCTATCATTATATATATTTTCTTATCTACTCTCTGTAAATATTATTTCAGTAGGCATTCTGCCATAAAAATAGTATTAGTATCGTTGTAATATTTAGAATAATCATCGAAGGTTGTTGATTTCATCACTGATGTTACATTCAGAGGATAAAGCCCACTTCAACAATTGTAATCGGTAATATTCTAATGTTATTATGTTTGTTGTTTATGTAAAATTTTATATAATAGTTTAATAATGACTATAGGCTAATTATACAACTAGCCAAGACATGTAATTGAACTATATTTATCTTTTAGGGAAATGGATGATGACTATGTTAAAAATTTGATAAAAAAATTGAATATGATGAACCTTTTTCTACTTGAACTAATTGACAGTCTGTATTGACGTAATTAACCAGTATGGACAGAGACATAACCTAATCATGAACTGACCAGAGACGTTAGGGTATGAGAAAAAGGTAGAAAGTCTGGAAGGTAAAATTGGCCGTCTGACAAACGGAACCCTCTTTCTTATCTAGGGATAGAATATTTATACTCGAGAGATTATCATGTCAAATCATTAGGTTTAATCGCGGTTTTACCAAGGAGGAGGCATAGAACAAATTCGTGCACTCGTATGAGGGGAATTTGTTAGCTGAGAAGTATACCGTTTCACATACTCAATAACACCTTAAAATAGGAAGTACGATCACATCCATTAAACTAAAAGAGATCATAGTTCAATAATATTGTCTTGGTTAGTTCTTATTATATAACTATCTATATTAATTATATTGGTATCTATATATCTATATAAATATCTACTTATTTATTACATTAGTATCATATTAATAACTCTAATTGGTAAGGACTGCGACTTAGATCAAGATAATAATAGTTAATTGGTGTTTAACCACATTTTGAATTACATTTTCATTTCCCTGAGGGATACGATCTTGATTCGCCAGACTAGACTACAATTTGACCCAGTACACTGCCGGTAAGATTGGACATACAGTTAAAAAGACCGATCAAATATACATTGGATGATCTAAAATAGATAGTCGCTTTATCTACGGTTGTAGTTTCTACACAAAGCCGCCAAAGTGTTCGGCCTTTACCGTTGATCCACACGAACAACCCACCGGAATCCACCATTAGATTGCTACCAGAAAAACTAGGTTGCTAGACCGACATTTTCTCTCTCTCAAAACTCCCCCTAGGAAGCTCTCGATTTTTCTAGTAAATTAGAACTCTTCTAATTATGATACTACAAAAGAGCTTGACACCTACACTATATTTATAGTGCAATATGGCGCCACCTAGTAGATGGGGGAGAAAGAAAACATTTTACTAGTAAAATAATGAAAATATATATTCTAGATTTATCTCATTAAATACTCAATATCTTGTATTAAATACTTTCCAAGATATATATTGTGAATAGCTTATACTGAATATATATTTATTATATTACCTTAAATCAGTTTACACATGTGTGTAAATCTATACACATTAATACCTAATATCAATATATGATAATACTATTACTTAATTTACACAATCCAAGTGTATCTTATACACTATCTTATGCGCCTCATATAGCCAAAAATTGGCTTTCGAAATATTATTAATTAATTAATATAATTCTATGATTAATTAATTTCCAAAATACATGCGTATCATATATACACATACATATTTCTCCCCATACACATTAAAATATGTATATTTAATTAATCAACATAATTAATATATTGTATTTAATTTACTTATAATAAATAAATACCACCTTATTAATTCACCACTATAACACTTTATTGTCGAGATAAACTTTTCTTATTTGGTTATCACTATAACCGCATTTTAATCCGGCTAGATGTCCTTATGTGTGTTACCCGACAGGCTTCCGAATATGTTGGCCGTAGGCACAAGGTGCAATTACGAAAATGCCCATCATACCTAACGATCATGGATAGCGTCTAGCAACACGCCATGACCCCCAATCATCGGAAGAGTCAAATACAATGACTACTACCTTTCATGTGAAACGGTTACCGTGTAAATAGAATCCTATCGCTGTTACAATATCCATAACTTCGCCACTACAAATGATGAAGACCACTCTGAAGTCATGGATGAAAAGGTAATCGTTGAAGATACACCGGTTCCAGGAATGGTCTAGTGTGATGAGAGCAGTAGGAACAAGGGTTATGGTCTTTTTAATGGTACCAAAAAACATGACCAAAAATTTATCGCTGATGATATTGCAGTTAATAAACAAGTTAGTCTAGAGAATGATCATCAGTCTTGAAGCTCAACAAAACAGATAACTCTTAGAGACATTTCGTCGAACACCATCTCCAAAAGTAAGTTATAAAAAAGTAGTGAAGAAGTGTTTAGTTAGTTTATATCTAAATTAAGAGGTATTTATCTATAACTGAGCTTATATATAAGGATCATGCTACATAAACATTCGATTATGATGTAGTTTTGCTCAATAATGAGAATTCTGATCATGAGTATTCTACTATCTAGTATTTGAGTACATCTTATTTTAGTTTCTTCTTCTTTGTTTCTCTCATTGAAATTTGAATTGGAATCAAGAATTTCTTCAAGGTATCAAAGATTTCATGTTATATGCATCGGTTTTTATATATGTTTTTACTCTGTTCTTCATCAGAATACCTGCTAGTATCAATGGATGCAAACCAGAATCAAGCAATCCAACCAAGAAGACAGTTTTATGTTCATCCAAATGAGAATCCAACATTAGTTCTTGTTCAGCCACTTTTGAACAACAATGATTATCACCCATGAAGTAGCTCAATGAAAGAGGCCATCATCACAAAGAAAAAAATCGGTTTCATTGATGGAAATATCATTAGGCCAAATTCTGATGCACCAGAATTATAGTTTTGGGAACCGCGTAATACCTTTGTAACTACTTGGATATTAAACTCTGTGATACTACAAATTTCATAGAGTGTGCTGTACTTGAATACTGCTAGGGAAATTTGGTTACATCTTGCTGCGAGGTTTTTTACCATAGATATTTTTTAGGCTTTCAGATCTTTTAGAGGAAGTAACCAGTCTTAAACATGAAAGTCTAGTCACAAGTTACTTTACCTAGATGAAAATCTTATGGGATGAGATTAGGATCTTGAGACCTTATCCATTATGTAAAAGTGTGCCTAGGTGCCACTGTGAAGTTAAAAAAACATTCACTGGTTATGCTGAAACTAAGCAAGTAGTCAGATTTTTAATGGGCCTGAATGATGAGTTACAAGTCATGACACAAGCTCAGTTAATGGTGCATTCACCTGATATGAAAATTGTTTTTTCCATGGCTCTGAATATACTTTTAGTCATTGTAGAATGCAAGATTCCACAATTCTGTTAAATAGATCTTTTAAATCCAGTCAAAGTAGCAATCAGCAAAATCCTGTAAGGTTACCTGCTGGAAATCATGGTGGAAATGTTGGTGGATTCAAGTGATACAATAATCCTTACCCAACTAGAAAGAAAATTGAATTTACCTTCTGCGGGTACACATGATACTCTATTAATAAGTTCTATAAAAATCATTGATATCCCCTTGAATTTAATCCAAGAAGCAGGGTAAACATGGTAGAAATTGGTTTTGGTGAGCAAAGAGATAACTCAAAATTTTAATGAAGTACCAATCATTAATTTATCTACTTCACAAGACACTATAACATATGGGTTGAATAATAGTCCCAACAATTGATGAAATTGTTTGACACTCAGAAACCAGAAGTACATGAGCATGTGATCAATCAAACAAAACATTGACCACAAATTTCACTTCCACTATGGACACTTCAGATAAACCAGGTAATCATCAGTGTATTGTAGATTCTGAAGCAACATACCGTATAATCTATGACAAGAATCTTCTATTCACTTGCAAGCTGGTAGCTAGCATTCTGGTATGTCTCCTAAATGGATCTAATGTGTGTTTTTTTAGCAACTTTATTTTATTAATAAACGAAATAAAGAGCTACAAAGTTGAGTGCCATATCCCGGCCCGCCCCAAGTTTACGTGATAGAGTGCATAGCCTGGCCTCCTTAAACCCTATGTGTGGCAAACCCAGTGTAGGAAAATCCACCATATAGGGAAGAGTACTCGCTCTATGCACCCCCGAAAAATTCCCTGCCCTATAAATAATTACATCAGTGGGATTCAGATTGAAATAAATGCTGCCTCTATGCATGAAATGCCGAAGACCCATTCGCATCCTCGTGTGAACTTTCTTGGTTCAAGAAGCTTGCAAAGACTTCCTCTTGAGATTTCGACATGACCCATCCGTGAAGTGAGCTACGAAACCCATACTAGAAGCTGTATCAAACACATAAGGGCCAGTATCAAACACCAGAATAAGTATGAACACAGCGGTTGACTGCAAAAGCAACAAAAACACCTGGGTTGCACCCCTAGCAATTTGGTAGGGGTGCGTCCAAAGGTCAGCACAATCCACTGAGCCGCAGCCATATGTAAGCGCCAGACAAACTGCAAGGTGGTGATCTGTCCGCAACATAAGCACACCAGAAATATGGTAAACAACATACAAACTCCAGACAATAGTAGAGAAAAGGAACAAAAACACCTGAATTGCACCCCTACAAAAAGTGGAGGGGTGCGTCCAGTCAATCTGGTATTGGTGGAGATAAGTGTGACGCGCAACTGGGTTCCCTCCATCTCCACATTCAGTTAGCTTCATCGATCTGCACAAAGTGGAGCACGCAGTATATGGATAGAACTGGATGAAAATGGAAAAATCAGTGAGATAAGAAATACGACCTGGTTTGCACCCTTCACAAGTGAAGAGTGCTTCCCGGGTTACAAGTGATACAACGGATATGAGTTGGGCCGTATAAATCATCATGAATAAGATTCCGAATATGCGACGGGACTTCTCTTTGATGGTTGAAAATATGATCATCCCCTCCCAACACCGCAAGCGCGTCAGCGACCCTATTGCATTCCCTATAGACATGGGAAATAGTGTAATGAAGTGACCGAAGGATAGCACATATCTGAGTGACGGAGAGACACAGGGGCCAGCCCCCACCAGTAGCTCCAGAGATCATACGATAAACATAGAGGGAATCAGATTCGATATCCATATTTTGTACGTGAGTGCGCATGCGAAGACCAAACAGCAGAGCTTTAATCTCTGCATCCACCACTGTCCCCTGCCCAAAGCAAGCGTGGAAAGCCATAATAAACCCTCCATCAGAGTCCCTGATGATACCACCACCATAAGCAATGCCATTCCTGACACTCCCATCCACATTTAATTTAACATTGCCCGTTGGCGGAGGCATCCATCTCAGAGAAGTCACCCTCCTCCTCGGGGTAGGTTTGACCCTAAAGGGTTGGAAGAGGGGAGTTCCTCTATCGTCTCCTAAGACTTTAGCTTCCAGATTCTTCCGAAAGGCAAGTTGCCGAATCCCCCGCTCAATGTATATGATGGTGCGCTGTATGGACGGTTGGACTTCGTCATGCCGGCACTTGTTCCTCTCAGCCCAAATGCCCCAGCAAACGATGACCGGAACAATAAGCCGAAGGCTGTAAATACTAGTAGCCGAGTTTTGCCAGAAGTGAAGCATAGGCACAATCCCTGAAGTAGGAGTAAACCGCAGGCCAAAGTGATTCATGAAGTACTTCCAAACAGAGCTGGCAAAATGGCAATCAATAAACATGTGTCGTAGGTCCTCTCCATGTTGGCACGCAAAGCATTTGGAAACTAATGTTATACCGCGTCGCTGAATGTTCGGGTCAGTGGGGAGAATGTTATGCAACAACCGCCAACAAAATAATGAGATCTTGAGAGGAAGGAGGTTGTTCCAAATTATCTTATAAATAACACTGGAGGGGTGAGGAGTACGAACCATGTTCCACGTGGAACGAGTATTAAACCGCCCATCAGGGTTGAGCGTCCAAATAAGCTCATCATCCTTCTCCCGCATGAAAGGGATAAGAATGATCTCTTCCACTATGTGACTAGGAAGGTGAGAACGAAGGAGCTGTGTATTCCATTGGCCATTCACCCAAAACTCATTAACCTTCCAGAACCGACCGTCCGGTGGTTCACCCAAATTAGCCGTCGTCCACTTGTCTCTCCAGAAGTCAATGTTCCCCGCATTTATCCTCCAAGAAATGAATTGCTCTGCTTTGTCTCTCATACTCCACACTCTTCTTAGCATAGGCGTACTGACCCTGGGCTCAGGGACATCCAAGGGAGACTTGTCAACTATGTAGGTATTGAAAATGGCCTTAGCCCAAATACCCTGTTTCTGACGTAACCGAACCCACAGCTTGATCGCAAAAGTGTCGATAACATCAAAGAGGTTTCGCACCCCCAGGCCACCTTCCTCAGTCGGTGTACACAATTTGTCCCACGATCGCCAGTGTATATGATTACCATCCGGCCCACTATCCCATAAGAATTTATTAAAAATTCGATGAATACGATGAATAACCTCTTTGGGGGGAACCAGCACTTGAAGTGTATAGATCGGGATGGACGTTAAGACATGCCTGAGAAGAATTAGCTTCCCTCCAAAAGACAAGAGCCTGTTTCCCTAGTGATGAAGCTTCCTTTGAACCTTATCGATTATGTCCTGATAGAAAATGGTGCAATTCCGGCCCCGAAAAAGGGGAGCCCCTAAGTACCGGAAAGGCATGTGCTCACGCAGAAAGCCCAAAACATTACGCACCCATCCTGCCTTAATAGACGTCAACTTATGTCCAATGAAAGTACTTTTGGTGGAGTTGATACGCTGCCCAGACACAAGCTCATAATGGTGGAAAAGTTCTTTGAGGCCCCGTAGCCCTTTCCTATTACACCGAGTAAAGAGGATCGTGTCATCGCAAAAAAGGCCAGTAGTAGTGGATGCCCTTTACTTTTGATTGAAATCGCATGCCAGGGTTCCGAGACATGTAGTCATTAATCGATCACCAAATACTCGCCGCTAAAACAAAAAGAGCAGGGGATAAAGGATCTCCCTGTTTAACTCCGCGAGTCGCATGAAAATGAGTAGAAGGCACGCCATTGAGCAGAACGCAAAACCAGTTATCAGCGAGAGTTCGGAAAATAAGATCAACAAAAGGCTCTTGAAAACCAAACATGCTCAACATCTTCATTATGAAACCCCAATTCATACGATCATATGCTTTCTCCATATCTAATTTAAGCATAATATTAGGGCTACGGAGCGGTTTATTAACATTTTTGCACAGCTCCTGGGCCAGAAGGATATTATCAGTAATGCATCTACCAGGAACAAAGCCGCTTTGTCGGTCCGCAACCAAAGATGGGAAGAAAAGAATTCAGACGCTGCATAATAATTTTGGTTATAATTTTCGAGAAAACAGTACACAGGCTAATAGGCCGGAAGTCCTTCCATTTATCCGCCCCTATCTTCTTGGGCAACAAAATAATCGTGGAGGTGGAGAAATAACGAGGAAGATGACCACCCAGAAAGAAATCACCAATCGCATTACCCATATTCTGCTTAATAATCTGCCAGCACACTTTGAAGAAATGTGAGGTGTAACCATCGTAGCAAGAAGACTATCTCGAGCTCATGGATAACATCAGATTATGAATCTCCTCAACAGACGGAGTAGCCATGATGGCCGCATTCTGCGCATGGGATATTGACAGGCCTAAACCTAACCTTGGAAACGGCGCCAGAAAGCTGACGGACATTACCTAGGCTATACAGATCCTAACCGGCAGTGTACCGGGTCAAACTGTAGTGCTAGTCTGGTGAGTCAGGTCGTATTCTTCAGGGAAACGAAGGCATAATTCAAAGTGTGGTTAAACACCAAGAAGCTATTATTAACTCGATCTAAGTCGCAGTTTTATCAGTTTTATCGGGTTAGATCGTTAGATTAGTTAGATGTTAGTAAAGCAGTAAATAAATATATAAATATAAAAATAGATAATATATATATTTTTGGATCTAGCCAAGAATACGTTACTGAATTACGATATCTTTTAGTAGAAATAAATGAGACAGATCTTCCTTTATTCAAGGTGTAAATTATGTGAAACGGTGCACTCTCACCAACAGCCTCCTTCTCACACGAGCGTATGAAACTGTCATATGTCTCATTTAACTATCCTACGTCATCCAAAAGATCGGGTCACTACCGTTTTGTCATGCGGTCAATATTTTAGAATCTTCGTTAGAAATAGATAAATTGACGTAATTAGATATCGAGCACAAATTTTAATAAGATTTGTTTTTCTAGGACAAATCGCTCGGGTAGGAAATAGGATTCCGTTGTCACGTTTTCACTCGGCCATTTTTACCCTCCGGTCTTTCTATCCGTACATTAAGTTCAAAATAGAAAGAGATTCATCATAATTAATTTTAATCATTTATACCATAGTCAATCATCCAGATCTATAAAAAGAATAACTAATTCGATTTATATCTTGGCTAGATATATTTTTAGCTTAACATTATTATAGATATAGTATACATCATAATATTAGAATAGATTACCGATTATAATCATTGAATCGGGTCATTTCATGAGATCTACAATCTTCGATAATTATTCTACCATTATAACGATACTATAACTACTTTATTCATATATATATATAAAACAACAAACATAATACTTTAGAAAAATACCCGATTACAAATTGTTGATTCGTAGAGGTTGTACTCTTCCGACATTACAACGACTTCAAAGAATACCGAACTTCCGAGATTTTCCCGAGCATTACAACGGTACTAATTTATTTATATATATAAAAACATATATATACATACATAGACATATGTATATATATACTGGGCCCCAAAATAAAATAAAAAGACAAAAGAGATATAGATCTATATATATATCATATATATGTATATATGATCTACAACAAAAAAAAAAAAGAACAGAGACGGAGAGAAAGCAGAGAAAGGGAAAGAAGAGGGCTGAGAAGAATACGATGGCCAAAGAGTGGCCAAAGGGGGCAAAGTTTACAATGGGGAAGGCTCTGTATTTATAGGCACAAGGAGGGGCCGGACCGGTCCTGAAATGGAGCCGATCGGTCCGAATCATCATTACCAGATGACTCACTGGTTCTGATCCTTCCAAAATATATTTTATTGTAATAAAACTTAAAATTCATATCTTTAGTTGTAGACCTCCAAAAATCATGATCCAAACGCCATAATTAAGCTCTCGGAAAATCTACAACTTTCATGAAGGACTCTTCTTCAGAAAATGTCGTTTTAATGAGCCATTCGTATGTCGAGTCTTTTTCGGGATTTTCTTTAGTATGAATCAATTAGCCACTTGACCACCATTTGAGTTGTAGAAGTCCAATTGACTTGATTCAAAATCCATTGGAAAGATCTTTCAAAGATATACAACTTTTATTAAGGCCACTTCTTCAGAAAATGTCATTTTGATGGGCCCTTGGTTCTGTCGAAGATATAATTCGTTAGTGGTGACTAATCGACCACTGAGCCACTTGACCACTTAAGTTAGTGACACTTTCTTATAACCCTATAAACACCTCTTTTAGGCCCAAAACATGTCGTTACGTGGGATCTTGGTCAATATATAATCCTGCAATGAACCACCAAAATACCAAACGTAAATCTGACACGACACACCGGTTACTAAACCGGTACAAAAACTAATAAAAACTTATAAAAATACGATAATTTATATAATAACTACTACTTATACATTTGAATAAAACTTAGTAATTTTGACTTGATTTGATACAATAATGTTCAAAATGGTATCAATATTGGGGTAAAATGTCGTAATAATGATCATAAATTTATCTCTCATCACAACCCCCTACTTAGCTTTTGGTTGTCCTCGAACAAAACAAGCGATAAAACAAAATGAATGAGAGATAAATTCATGAAGATAGAAGATATAAGGGACAACTAGATAATACAACCATTAGAATTACAACCAGGCGTTAACATCAATATAAATGTATAACAGAGTGTGTGTGTGACAAGCCTTTTCAATTTCCACTATCCTCTCTCTCTTGAATAAATCAAGCAAAACACACAAATATCCATTCAGACAGCCCTAATGACTTTCCTAGGTATAAGCAGTAACAGTTCCACACAAAGTTCTTCCGAGTACTTATTAGGATAATCCCTAAAGCATATCATTCAGTTTATACTGGGGATAGTCAGAAGATAACTAAGTTTTCAACCACGCTTAATTTTTTTTTTTTTTTCTTTTTATGAACTTAATTTCACATGTGTAGCATATGCCTTCATTCCCAAAGAATAGGACGTTTCGTGATAACACCCTAGCCGATTACTATCATCAGCAATGGGAGCTTTTAAACCTCATAGTGATATAGGGCTTTAGTGATAACGCCCACCGCACTCAAATCATTGGTAGCTACAACCGACATATAGATAGTTCATCTTAATTTGGTATTCTTCTTTAACTTATATCCTTCCTATCACATTCAAACCTTCGTATATTCACAAGACACATTCAAAAGTTAGTACTAAGTTACTGCAATTATTAATAGAATAACCACTAGGATACTGAATGGATACAGTTTAAAATTTTCGTTTCAATATCAAAGGCTTACGTGAAGGAATTCATGTTACACAAATATATTTGGAATTACAATGCACTTACGGTTCACATTGGTTATACACATCCAAATTGATCATTATATCTTCAAATCCATGAAATATATAACCTTATACGGTTTATTTTAATCAACTAAATAATGTTCGAAAAAAATCGAAAACTAAGAGATTTATTGATACAAAATAAACATTAATGCCATTGCTAGACCAACGACTCCACTCCCCACTTACGAACTTACATTGTCCTCAATGTAAAGTGAGTGTAAATAAGTTGTTGGGAAAGCAATGGTGCACTAAAACAAGTCAAAACAAATACTCGGATGATAAAAAAGGGTGGGTGGGTGGGTCAAAGTTATGACCGTTGTGTGTGCAAATAAAATAAAAGTATGTGGAGTGTGACAGTGTAATGCAAAAGGGTAGATAAACACACCACATAAACTTTTATTGATTTAAAACACACAATATTCCACAGTAGTTGAACTAATACATGTCACACATTATTTGAAATTTAAAATAGACTAGATCATGATATGAAATGTGTGACAAAGTATTAACTCTGAGTCTTTTATACCCAGATCCTCAAGGGTTATTTCAAATCGTTCTAACAACCTAAGTCCAAGAAATGATGCATTTGAATTTTCTCTTTTTTCCCTCGGGATTTTCGGATAACCACTTAATCGTTCCCGTTTAATGTCATTCAAACATTCATCCTAAGACTTGGTGAAACAAAATGAAAATCAATCCTAAGTATTCGCAAAGTATTATCCAAAGTATGAGTAATTATTATATTTAACATTTTTACGGTCGCTGCCTCCCGTAGCGCTTTTGGTTAACGCTCGTTTGCTCGACCAAAATGATAAGGATTAACTAATATAATATACTAAACAAAACGGGATACTTCTAACAATTACTCACAAAAGCACGTAACAATTAAGCACATAATCCACTAAAAATAAATGCTTAAGGAGTAAAAGGAAGGATAGTACCCGTCATTGACTACATTTATAGTCTATAGCCGGACTTTACCGTGCTTCGCTTTTAAGGCACCGGTGGTGGTCATCCTCACGCACCGCATCCTTCTTCAATACCGGTTTGCAACAGAGGTTAAACAGTTTCCACCAATCCAAACGATTCTTGACCTTTTCCTTTGATTTTCGAGCTTTAGGTTTGGCGAGCTTTCACATTATTGCTAAGTCATCTTCTTCAATTACTGCGTGTTAGTACAATCCACAAAAAAAAAAAAAAAAAAAAAAAACAAAGTGTGTACACACAAGAACAAGATTCTAGTGTAATGCATGGATATTTCAATGAATTGTAAGTGTTGAAGACAACACTCTCATGATTAACTCCCAAACTTCTCCTTTACTAAAATCATCAAGAAAACATACATACTTTTTATCCAACTTCATCTTTGTAATAGGGATAGAATGTATACCTCCCTTACCCTTGTCATTAGATGAATATGGTAAAGCTTCCTCGAATGACTGTGTTTTTCATCATTCTGTACTTTTTCTTCAAAATATGCATTGGATATGTTGTTGCCTTATCTCGGTTGAACCGAGATGAATTTGGGTTGAGTTTGGATAAGGTTCGGTTTGAATTGGCCCTTTCAAACTTGGTTCCTTCCAACTCTGCTTCCATTTCGATTATTTCTATTTTTATTTTATTTATTAATATTCCTTGGGCATGATCAAGCCTCGTTCAGTGTTTCATCACTAGTTTTAGTCATTCTCGTATTTCGATTTGAAAATGATACTTGGTCAGGATTTCCCTGACTGATATGACCGCGTTTACTCTCTACTCTTAACTGCCTTTCGTAAGTGTTTAAATCAGGCCTATAAGGAGTGAGTGGGCCTTACCACTTCTGGTCATCAACTATCGAAAAATAGAAAAATAACTTGAAATAGATAAAACCTGAATCAGATGGTGTTTCATTACTGATTTCGGCCGTTTTCATAACTCGATTTGACAATTCTTGTGGAATAGAAAATATCGAATAGAGAATAACACGAAATCGATAAAAAAAACCACATTTTTTTTCTCTCTCCCGGTAATTACCGACTCCACTCGGTATTTACCGAGTGCGATTTTTTTTTTTTATAATTTTTTTTAAAGTGGAATCTTACCAATAAGTATATATATATATATATATATATATATATATATATATATATATATATATATATATATATATATATATATATATATATATATATATATATAAATTGGTATCTTTCCAATACGTGAGTACCAACAGAAAATAATAAATAAAAAAAAATGAAATTGAGAAAAGTGTTGACTTATCCTCGGCTGTTATGACCACGTTTACTTTCTACTATCGACAATAGAAAATGACTCGAAATTGGTAGAAGAAGAAAATTGGTAACTAAAAGAAGGTAGGTACCAACGGAAAAATAAAAAAGAAATGTGATAAGAAGAGTGTTGACTTATCCTCGAGAATTTTGAGCTAATACAAGTAGTAACCCTAGACACAAAGAAATAAATTAGCGACGTTTCCCCGGCAACGGATTATCAAGGATATTTTCCTAGCGTCGTTTCCTAGGGGACGTAGACACAATGCCTTCGTTTCCCGGCAACGGCGCCAAAATGTCTTGGCAGACCTAAACCTAACCTTGGAAACGGCGCCGGAAAGTCGACGGACATTACCTAGGCTATACAGATCCTAACCGGCAAAGCACCGGGTCAAATCAGAAGCTAGTCTGGTGAGTCAGTCGTATTCCTCAGGGAAGCGAAGGCATAATTCAAAGTGTGGTTAAACACCAAGAAGCTATTATTAACTCGATCTAAGTCGCAGCTTTATCGCTTTATCGGGTTAGATCGTTAGATTAGTTAGATGTTAGTAAAGCAAGAATAAATATATAAATATAAAAATAGATAATATATATATTTTTGGATCTAGCCAAGAATACGTTCTTGAATTACGATATCTTTTTAGTAGAAATAAATGAGATGATCTTCCTTTATTCAAGGTGTAAATTATGTGAAACGGTGCACTCACCACTTCAGCAGCCTTCTCACACGAGCGCATGAAAACTGTCATAAGTCTCATTTAACTATCCTACGTCATCCAAAAGATCGGGTCACTACCGCTTTGTCATGCGGTCAATATTTTAGAATCTTCGTTAGAAATAGATAAATTGACGTAATTAGATCTCGAGCACAAATTTTAATAAGATTTGTTTTTCTAGGACAAATCTGCCCCCGGGTAGGAAATAGGATTCCGTTGTCACGTTTTCACTCGGCCATTTTTACCCTCCGGTCTTTCTATCCGTACATTAAGTTCAAAATAGAAAGAGATTCATCATAATTAATTTTAATCATTTGTACCATAGTCAATCATCCAGATCTATAGAAAGAATAACTAATTCAGATTTATATCTTGGCTAGATATATTTTTAGCTTAACATTATTATAGATATAGTATACATCATAATATTAGAATAGATTACCGATTACAATCATTGAATCGGGTCATTTCCGCTTGATCTACAATCTTCGATAATTATTCTACCATTATAACGATACTATAACTACTTTATTCATATATATATATAGAAACAACAAACATAATACTTTAGAAAAATACCCGATTACAATTTGTTGATTCGAGGTTGTACTCTTCCGGACATTACAACGACTTTCAAAGAATACCGAACTTCCGAGATTTTCCCGAGCATTACAACGGTACTAATTTATTTATATATATAAAAAACATATATATACATACATAGACATATGTATATATACGGGCCCCGAAAATAAAATAAAAAGACAAAAGAGATATAGATCTATATATATATCATATATATGTATATATGATCTACAACAAAAAAATAAAAAGAACAGAGACGGAGAGAAAGCAGAGAAAGGGAAAGAAGAGGGGCTGAGAAGAATACGATGGCCAAAGAGTGGCCAAAGGGGGCAAAGTTTACAATGGGGAAGGCTCTGTATTTATAGGCACAAGGAGGGGCCGGACCGGTCCTGAAATGGAGCCGGATCGGTCCGGAATCATCATTACCAGATGACTCACTGGTTCTGGATCCTTCCAAAATATATTTTATTGTAATAAAACTTCTAAAATTCATATCTTTAGTTGTAGACCTCCAAAAATCATGATCCAAACGCCATAATTAAGCTCTCGGAAAAATCTACAACTTTCATGAAGGACTCTTCTTCAGAAAATGTCGTTTTGATGAGCCATTCGTATGTCGAGTCTTTTTCGGGATTTTCTTTAGTATGAATCAATTAGCCACTTGACCACCATTTGAGTTGTAGAAGTCCAATTGACTTGATTCAAAATCCATTGGAAAGATCTTTCAAAGATATACAACTTTTATTAAGGCCACTTCTTCAGAAAATGTCATTTTGATGGGCCGTTGGTTCGTCGAAGATATAATTCGTTAGTGGTACCACTGACCACTGAGCCACTTGACCACTTAAGTTAGTGACACTTTCTTATAACCCTATAAACACCTCTTTTAGGCCCAAAACATGTCGTTACGTGGGATCTTGGTCAATATATAATCCTGCAATGAACCACCAAAATACCAAACGTAAATCCGACACGACACACCGGTTACTAAACCGGTACAAAAACTAATAAAAACTTATAAAAATACGATAATTTATATAATAACTACTACTTATACATTTGAATAAAACTTAGTAATTTTGACTTGATTTGATACAATAATGCTCAAAATGGTATCAATATTGGGGTAAAATGTCGTAATAATGATCATAAATTTATCTCTCATCAGATATTTGAGGGAGAGAGAAATTAACAAGAGGAGTGCCCATACCTTCCCTATCCTCAGAGAAAAGTTGCTCGTAAAAAGTAGCAGAGGAAGCACGGATGTCTTCCTGGTTGTCAATCCAAATACCGTCATCTGCCTTAATTCTATGAATGTAATTCTGATTCCTCCTCTGTTTACAAATAGCATGGAAATACTTACTATTGGCATCCCCAGCCTCAATCCATTTCACAGACGCTTTCTGCTTAAGGAACCGAGTCTCAACATCGTTACACCTCTCGTACTCTAAGATGGCCTGATCAAGATCTTCCTTAGCCATAGTCGACCCTTCCTGATCGTGTCGAATGGTCTTCTCATGAACCGCAGACAACGCCTTCTTAGTATTATCAAAAATATTCCCGAAAACCAGACGATTCCACTCAGTTAATTTGTAAGCCAGTTTTTTGAGTTTCCGATGCAGAAGACGCATACCCTGACCTTCTTCATGCTCCTCCCAAACAGACTTCACAAGGTCAATGAACGTGGTATCCTCAGTCCAAACATTTACGAAGCGAAATGAGGATTTACTCGGGCTATTCGAACCACACAAAGCCAGGAGAGGGCAATGATCAGAATGAACCCGGGGCAGGTGAAACACTTTCGTGACATCAAATTGCTCCATCCACTTATCATTAAAGAAAACCCTATCCAAGCGTTGCCAAGTCTTGCTTCTATACCATGTAAATTGAGATCCCTCAAAAGTAGCTTCAGTGAGACTAGCCCTCTGAACACAGTCATTGAAGTCTTGCATGTCGTTAACCCTAGGGGGCGGCCCCCTTTCCTCTCATCAACCTGACGGATAATGTTGAAATCACCCCCAAGTATCCAAGGCCTATTGGTATTTTGGGCCCGATCCTGTACCGCTTGCCATAACGCTTCCCGAAACAGAAAATTTATCCCCATTCTGATCAGTAATGTCTGCCGTGCACATTTGATCGCAATCTATATCCAGAGAGCAGTCCACCCCCGACCACAGGAACCAAAGTTTCACTAACCAAGATTACTTCCGATTCAAGTGGACATTATAGCCGGTGTTACAATATATGGATAAAAAAATGTTGATACGAGAGGATGTGCTCAACTGGAAAGCTCATCAGCAGTCAACCCAGTTCAACTGAGGAAGTCAGCTCAACAAATATAGATAAACTCAGCTGAATAGTGTAGCTAGACAGTTCTTCTGTTGTAACAGTCTTGTAGCTTCCTTTTAACCGATTCGTGAGGTGTGTACTACTATAAATACCACATTAGCAGCAACATTATAACTTAACTTATTCATTATTCTGAGTAATATTAATCCCGCATCATATTTTGTGTTGCGGTTTCCATTTCACAATTTCAACTTGGTATCAGAGCATGAAATTTGAGAGTTTTCATTGATTTTCTGCATTTACTATGTTTTAAAAAGAAACTTGAGAGTTTTCCTGTGTTTTTCACAGAATTTAGAGAGATTTCTGTGTAGTTTCTTCTTTTTTTGGAATCAGAATCCTGTTCTTGATCAATTTTTTCATCACTTATCTATTATTTTCTTGTGTGGATTATTTGTTCTTGACAACCATGGAAACAAAGAAGCAAAAACTGAGCCCTTCAAGTCCATTCTATGTTTATCCCGATGAGAATCCTTTATTAGTTTTGGTTCAGCCGTGGATGAATGGCAACAACTATAATCCCTGGAAGATGTCAATGAAGAAGATGTTGATTACAAAGAATAAATATGGCTTCGTTGATGGAACAATTAAGAGACCAGAAATAAGTTCAGCTGATTTCCAAGCTTGGAGACACCGTGACACTATGATAAGATCAAGGATTTTAAACTTAATAGAGATTTATTGCTCAAAGTATGTTCTTCAAGAGTGCCCAAACTATTGAAGAATTTGGCTGATATTTTTTTCATGAATTGATGCCTTGAGACTTTCTGATTTCCTTGAGGAGATGCATGTCTTGAATATGGGAACTGATTCCAAGAATCAGTATTTCACTATGTTGATGGAAGTTTGGGAAGAAATCAAAACTATTAGGCCAATGCCTTCTCGTTCTTGTGATCTTCTGTGCCATTGTAATGTCATAAGTACTATGGTGGATCACATGGAAGAAGAACATGTGATGAAGTTTTTGAAAGGACTTAGCGATGAATTTGAGCCACTGGTATTTCAGGCCATATTGATGGTGCCATTTTATGACATTTATGGTGCCTTTGCAATGGCAATAAAGCTTTAAAGGCAGAAAACCAATATGGCCAACAAGGCAAAGAATCAATATTCTATGATCTTGATGGATCAAAAGTATGGACAAGGTCAGATCCAAACAGTCAGCAGACCAAATTCTGTGCTTGAAAACAATTCTAAGACCAAGAATTTTAAAAAGGTTTAGTGCAGTTTCAGTGGTTATAAAGGCTACATGGAAGAAAATTTCTATAAGAAACATGACTATCCACCTGGTATTATGTCCAAGAGAGCTAACATGGTGGATCAAACAGATGAGAATCAGTGAGCAGAAGAGGATCATTCCTATGGGTCAGTTAGACTAAGGTTTCAAGGTTTTACTACACAACAACTAAAGAAGTTGATGGCTCTACCAATTTTCTGATTCTTCTAGGCATGCAATCAACTAGATTAATACCGTGAATAATCATTTTTCACTAGTTCAAGGATTCATGTGACCTTAGTTTTTTAAAACCTATCCAATGGATCTTGGACTCTGGTGCCACATATCACCTTGTGTATTCGTTAGAGAAATTAAGCAATACCAAGCTTGTGGTTAACATGAAAGTGGGATTACCTAATGATAATAGTGTTCATGTAACACATATTGGACAAGTGAGGAGTAATCCTCAACTGGCCTTACATCATGAGTTGTATATTCCTGGTTTTAAATATAACCTCTTGTCTTTACCAGCTTTGATTAACAATTCTGATTGTGCAGCTGTCTTCATTGCTAACAAGTGTGTTTTGTAGGACAGCAAGACGAACGACTGGTTCAATTGAGCTGCACAGAGGGTTTTACATTTTGTTACAATAGCCTATGAAGAAATATGTTGTTAGATCTGTTCGTAATACATTTGAAAATCAAACATTATATGATAACGTAGATGATAGTCTTATTTGGCATTATAGATTAGGTCATCTGCCTGATAAGAGATAGAAAGTCATTAGTTCTAACTCAACTGATGTGGAATAATTTGAACATGATATTTGCTTTGCATGTCTAATGGCTAAATTGAAAAAGAAACTGTTATAACAGGATAGAGAGAATCCAGATGCAATAAGATAAACACTGAAGCAATCTAACATAAACAATCACACAAAGGAACATAAACAAGAAGAACCAGGATTTAATGTGGTTTCCGGCGTTGTGCCGACTACTCCACGGACAGAAAAGATATATTTTATTATGCACTGAATTTCAGACGGATTACACACACTTTACAATGATCATTACAGTTGGTATTTATAGGCATATATCCCTAAACCCTAACCGCCAAGAATCTTTGTCAGATTGCCATAAATGCCCCAGATGTTGGAGCACTCTGTTGATCCAACTCAGCTGACCATGGCACAGATGTAGAACTCAGCTGTACACAGACCCTCAGCAGGCTATTGACACCAGAAGAAACTCAGCAGACTTCCTAGCTGACTTTCACAGACTAGAATACACTTCTTAGCAGACCATCACTCTGCTGATAACCAGATTAGTTCCACCAGATGTAGAGTTTGTCACTTTGCTGACAAATCTCCACCTTGACTTGAACTCTCATTCACAGTCAACCAGATTGCATAAATATATGTGCTTGTACCAGATGCATTCGTCAATGCCAGATGTACTTGTATGCAGATTACTCATCATCAATCCACTCACCGACCGCCTCACCGAGCTTCCATTTTCCAGATTATAAACTTTGAATATTCAGTAAGTCCAGACCCAACTGAAACTTGCTCTGCTGAACTTGTTTAGTGAACATATCAGCAGGGTTTTCCTTGGTGCTGATCTTCTTAACTACAACCCTTTTCTCATTCCTTAGAAAATGATACCTCACATCAATATGCTTGGTTCTCTCATGATGAACCTGATCCTTAGCTAGACAAATTGCACTCAAACTGTCACAAAAAATCTATGCTTGATCTTGATGTAGCCCCAAATCACTGAATAGCCCTTTCAACCAGATACCCTCCTTGGCTGTTTCAGTAAGAGCCATATATTTTGCCTCAGTAGTTGATAAATCCACTGTTGTCTGAAGAGTTTCTTTCCAGCTGATAACTGATTTCCCCAATGTGAAAACATAACCAGTCATTGATTTTCTATTGTCCACATCACCTGCATAATGAGCATCACAGTACCCTGTGATCCGACCTTGAGTATCACCTCTATAAATGAGACCAACATCAATTGTACCCCTGAGGTACCTGAACATTCTTTTCACATCTTTCCAGTGTTCTTTTCCTAGTTGAGCCATGAACCTACTGACAACACTGACTGCCTGAGCCAAATCAAGCCTAGTGCACACTACACACCATGGCATACATCAGACTACCAACTGCACTAGCATACGGAACTTTAGACATATACTCCTTCTCATCTACTGATTATGAAGCATAAACATACAAATGTACATTAGATGCCATAAGAGTATCTATTGGTTTTGCTGCAGACATGCCAAATTTGGCCAGTATCTTCTGTATATAACCCTGCTGAGACAAGAACAACTTCTTTTGACTCTTATCTCTTCAGATATCCATCCCCAAAATCTTTTTGGCTGCACCCAAATCTTTCATTTCAAACTCAGCACTGAAAAGATTCTTCAGACTTTGAACATCAGACTTCTTTTCAGTAGCTATCAACATATCATCCACATATAGGACAAGATATATATGTGATCCATCTTTCAGCTGACTGTGATACACACAACAGTCATATGGACTTATGTTATAACCCAGCTGGATCATATAACTGTCAAACCTTTTATACCACTGTCTAGGAGCCTGCTTCAGTCCATAAAAGGACCTCTTTAACTTGCACACAAAATCTTCCTTGCCAGGAACTTGAAATCCCTCTGGCCGAGTCATGTATATCTCTTTATCTATCTTCCTTGCCAGGAACTTGAAAAGCTGTCTTCATATCTAACTACTCAAGTTCAAGATCCTGCTGTGCCACCATTGCTAGTAACACTCTGATTGAAGTGTGTCTGACCACTGGTGAGAATATCTCATCAAAGTCTACCGCTTCTTTCTGACTGAACCCTCTTGCAAACAAACGTGACTTATACTTGACTCATTCTGCCTAAGTCATTCCTTACGTCTTTTTGAAGATCCACTTGCAAGTAACAAATCTCCTATCAGCTGGAGACTAGATCCCAAGTCTGATTCTTCAATAATGACTCCATTTCAACTCCCATGGTAGCAAGCCATTGAGATGCTTTAGAACATGTCACTGCTTCATGTAAGTAGAAGGTTCAAAACCATCCAGTTCTTCTGCAACTTGAAGTGCATATCCAACCATATCATCAAAACCATACCTCTTGGGAGGTACCTAACATTTGATCTTCTAGCTTTGCTGACAGCTATACTCTGCTGACCAATGTTCCCTGTTTGATGCTCACGATCATTGTTCAAATAGACTGTCTTGAATCGGACTGTTACGCAACTGAGATCATATGAGTGCTGACTTGGATCAACTGATTGTTGCATATCAACTGACTCCACTTGAATCTCAACCTATTTCTCAGCCCTCTCAGATTCAGCTCTGGTTTCAGATTCAGTAGACCTCCCCACAGATGAGTTAATCATAGAATTTTCATCAAAGACCACATCTCTACTGAGTATGACCCTGGACTCTGCTGATGACCAAATTCTATAACCCTTAACTCCATCACCGTTGATGGGAGTCAAATTGTAGTGTATTTCTTATATGAGATTACTTCCTTTTACGAGTTATTCATGGTTATTTTGGGCTATTATTGGAGTATATGAACGATATTCACTTATATGCATGTTTCGAGGCTAATGACGTTTTCGTCATAAAAACTCATGTTTTATGTGGATTTCGTTACGTTTCTGTCAATGTATATTATGCCTTGGTGTTCGTGTCTTTGTTTTCAGGCTTATATTGATGTATAAGGTCGAGAATAAGGAAGAGAGTCTCGAGAAAGAACGAGATTTGGGGCCAAGGAGGAGAAAAGAGTGAAGAATCATTGACGAAATCTGAACCAGTCACTTCAGGGGCATCTTGGTCACACTTGGAGACACTTTTAGGAAGAGTTGTCTTGTTGAAAGTTGTAGAGGATTGAATCAGCTTTCCAATTCATTTTGAATCATCTCATTTGGAGCCCTAGAAGTGAAGTTATGATGAAAATACTGAGGCTTGGTGCAAACGAGCGTTTACGGAGCAATGCTGAGTACTGAGAGTTGGCCATTCAGGCAAACGAGCATTTGCCTTGCCACAAACGCTCGTTCATGGTCAGGATGCGGCAAAAACCTATAAAAACCCTCTTTTTCGGTCCCATTGACAGACCTAAACCTAACCTTGGAAACGGCGCCGTAAAAGTCGACGGACATTACCTAGGCTATACAGATCCTAACCGCGATGTACGGGTCAAATTGCAGCTCTAGTCCGGTGAGTCGTCGTATTCCTCGGGGAAAACATGGTAATTCTTTTAAGTGGGGTTAAACACCAAGAAGCTATTATTAACTCGATCTAAGTCGCAGCTTTTACTTTTCTGAGTTAGATTATGTTAGTAGTTAGATTGTTAGAGTTAGATGTTAGTAAAACAAGAAATAAATACAAATATATATATAGATATTTTTTGATCTAGCCAAGAATTATGTTATTGAATCAATATCTCTTTTTAGTTAATAAATGAGATGTGTCTTTTCCTTGATGCAAGGAGGTCAATTATATATGAACCGGTGTACTCTAAAGCTAGACAACTCCTCCTCACACGAGCGTATGAAATTGTCATATGTCAAATGTCATCGACCCAAGGTCCACAATCGCCCCATGCTAATCTTAGTTAGTCCGAATAGTACCGAGTACAAATCTACCCCGGATAAAAGAGGTTATTCCGTTCGTCCGACGGCCGATGTTATTCAAGAGGCTCCGGTTGTCAAGCGGATCGATTTAATACACAAACGGTGTAGTTTCAATTAAACTTCTCTGCTCGAGTCATCGTCAGTTATATGTGGTATTCATCATGGTTAATTACGTCATTCGAATATATTATCAATACGTTGCAAAATAGAAAAAGATTCATTATAATTGGTTTTAATCATGATTACCGAGTCGATCATTCATTTTACCAAAAATTAACTAATTGATTCATATCTTGGCTAGATATATTTTTAGTTTAACATAGTGATAGATATAATATATATATATATATATATATATATATATATATATATATATATATATATATATATATATATATAAATAAACAACAAAAGTAATAACTTGATAAAATTACCCGTTAAGTGCAAATCAAAGCCGTATTCTCTGAAAATAACAACTTCTTCAATAACAACCTTCTCGGTAATTCTCTCGAGCATTACAACAGTACTACTTTTATTTATAAAAACATATATACATACATAGACATATGTATATACGGTATAAAATAAAACGAGAAAAGAGATGAAGAACGGAGATGAAGAAGAGGGAATGGAAGAAATGGGAGGAGGTGGAGAGAGAGATCTTGGCCAAGAGTGGCCAAGATGGGGCAAGGAATTATGCTAGCAAGGGGGGGTATTTATAGGATTTTTTAGGTTCGAACCGAGTCAAAGTCTAGTTCGAGCCGAGTTTTGGTATAATGCCGATAACTTGAGTTATAGACCTCCGATTGACGTGATTCAAAGTGCGTTGGAAAGCTCATTTGAAGATCTAAAACTTTCATCAAGGACTCTTCCCCTGAAAATGCCTCTAAGTTGGGTCGAAATGCAGATCAATGACAAGTATAGTTGTAGTACTGGCTGCGTTTTGATGCGTTTGAACATTTATGCTTGGGCACACTCTTCTATCCCTCAAAAGACATCTTTTAAGCCCAAAAGTGATGTATTTTGACTTGGCCTTGGGCTCCAAGTTTGGTGAGCAAAATATCAAGGATATTTATTTTGGTGATCAAATAAATATCCAGGGAATATCTTTGGAATATCCAAGAAAATATCCAGGAATATGCTTGGAATATGCCAAGGATAATAAATATCCATTCGGCCATTTCTTCAATCGAGACATAACTCTCGCCTCGTTATTCGATCTTCATTCCGTCTCATGATAAATCTTATCTTTTTACGAACACAAAAGCGAACCCGTGAGTAAATCGACAACAAAAGTTAAGTAAGTGCGTTGAATTTTCTTGACTCTTTTTTAGGTTAATATTACGTCTTTAGCTATGATATTTTTAGATCTAACATAATAGTGAAAAATAAAACGTTTATAAAATATAGTATTTTTATCACGACAGTCCGGTTATTAAATCGATAAAAAAATTATAAAAATACGATAATTTATATAATAACTACTACTTATACATTTGAATAAAACTTAGTAATTTTGACTTGATTTGATACAATAATGCTCAAAATGGTATCAATATTGGGGTAAAATGTCGTAATAATGATCATAAATTTATCTCTCATCACAACCCCCTACTTAGCTTTTGGTCGTCCTCGAGCAAAACAAGCGATAAAACAAAATGAATAAGAGATAAATTCATGAAGATATAAGGTATAAGGAACAACCAGATGCTGCAACCATTAGAATTACAACCAGGCGTTAACCTCAATATAAATGTATAACAGAGTGTGTGTGTGACAAGCCTTTTCAATTTCCACTATCCTCTCTTGAATAATCCAAGCAAACGCACAAATATCCATTCGAGATGATCCCTAATGACTTTCCTAGGTATAAAGCGATAACATTTCCACACAAAGTCCTTCCGTGTACTTATTAGGATAATCCCTAAAGCATATCATTCAGTTTATACTGGGGATAGTCAGAAGATAACTAAGTTTTCAACCATATTTCCATTTTTTTTTATTTTTAATTTTCACATTTGTAGCATATGCCTTCATTCCCAGCAATAGGACGTTTCGTGATAACACCCTAGCTGGACTACTATCATCAGGCAGTCGGGAGCTTTTAAACCTCATAGTGATATAGGACGTTTCGTGATAACGCCCTACTGCACTCAAATCATTGGTAGCTACAACCGACATATATATAGTTCATCTCTTTCTCTCTCTCTCTTTTTTTTTTTTTTTTCATAAACTTAACTTATATCCTTTCTATCACATTCAAACCTTCAGATATTCACAGTACACGTTCAAAAGTTAGGTACTAAGTTACTGTTATTATCTAGAATAACCACTAGGATACTGAATGGATACAGTTTAAAATTTTCGTTTCAATATCAAAGGCTTACGTGAAGGAATTCATGTTACACAAATATATTTGGAATTACAATGCACTTACGGTTCACGTTGGTTATACACATCCAAATTGATCATTACATCTTCAAATCCATGAAATATATACCTTATACAGTTTAT
Source organism: Gentiana macrophylla (assembly GCA_026214975.1). Lineage (NCBI taxonomy): Eukaryota > Viridiplantae > Streptophyta > Magnoliopsida > Gentianales > Gentianaceae > Gentiana > Gentiana macrophylla. The sequence continues at coordinate 105,881,876 of CM047806.1, forward strand.
TTTAATCAACTAAATAATGCTCGAAAAAGATCGAAAACTAAAGGATTTATTGATACAAAATAAACATTAATTCCATTGCTAGACCAACGACTCCACTCCCCACTTACGAACTTACATTGTCCTCAATGTAAAGTGAGTGTAAATAAGTTGTTGGGAAAGCAATGGTGCACTAAAACAAGTCAAAACAAATACTCGGATGATATTAAAGGGAGGGTGGGTGGGTTAAAGTTATGACCTCCTCAATTCCATAGTATTTGAACTAATACATGTCACACATTATTTTTTAAATTTAAAACAGACTAGATCATGATATGAAATATGCCACAAAGTATTAACTCTGAGTCTTTTATACCCAGATCCTCAAGGGTTATTTCAAATTGTTCTAACAACCTAAGTCCAAGAAATGACGCATTTGAATTTTTCTCTTTTTTCTCCATCGGGATTTTCGGATAACCACCTAATCATTCCCTTTTTTAATGACATTCAAACATTCATCCTAAGACTTGGTGAAACAAAATGAAAATCAATCCGAAGTATTCGCAAAGTATTATCCAAAGTATGAGTAATTATTATATTTAACATTTTTACGAAAATCTGCCTCCGTAACGCTTTTTTAGTTAACGTCGTTTGCTCGACCAAAATGATAAGGATTAACTAATATAATATACTAAACAAAACGGGATACTTCTAACAATTACTCACAAAAGCACGTAACAATTAAGCACATAATCCACTAAAAATAAATGCTTAAGGAGTAAAAAGGAAGGATAGTACCTCATTGACTACATTTATAGTCTATAGCCGATTTTACCGTGCTTCCGCTTTTAAGGCACTCGTGGTGGTCATCATCCTCACGCCGCATCCTTCTTCAATACCGGTTTCCAACAGAGGTTAGATAATTCCCACCAATCCAAACGATTCTTGACCTTTTCCTTTGATTTTCGAGCTTTAGGTTTGCGAGCTTTCACATTATTGCTGAAGTCATCTTCTTCAATTACCTGTGTGTTAGTACAATCCACAACAAAAAAAAACACAAAGTGTACACACAAGAACAAGATTCTAGTGTAATGCATGGATATTTCAATGAATTGTAAGTGTTGAAGACAACGCTCTCATGATTGACTCCCAAACTTCTCCCTTACTAAAATCGTCAAGAAAACATACATACTTTTTATCCAACTTCATCTTTGTAATAGGGATAGAATGTATACCTCCCTTACCCTTGTCATTAGATGAATATGGTAAAGCTTCCTCGAATGACTGTGTTTCATCATTCTGTACCTTTTTCTTCAAAATATGCATTGGATATGGTGTTGCCTTATCTGGTTGAACCGAGATGAATTTGGGTTGAGCTTTGGATAAGGTTCGGTTTGAATTGGCCCTTTCAAACTTGGTTCCTTCCAACTTTGCTTCCAATTCGATTATTTCTATTTTTATTTTATTTATTAATATTCCTTGGGCATGATCAAGCCCTCGCTTCGGGTTTCATCACTAGTTTCACATTCTCGTATTTCGATTTGAAAATGATACTTGGTCAGGATTTCCCTGACTGATATGACCGCGTTTACTCTCTACTCTTAACTGCCTTTCGTAAGTGTTTAAACCAGGCCTATAAGGAGTGAGTGAGGCCTTACCACTTCTGGTCATCAACTATCGAAAAATAGAAAAATAACTTGAAATAGATAAAACCTGAATCAGATGGTGTTTCATTACTGATTTCGGCCGTTTTCATAACTCGATTTGACAATTCTTGTGGAATAGAAAATATCGAATAGAAAATAACACGAAATCGATAAAAAAAACCACTTTTTTTTTCTCTCTCCCGGTAATTACCGACTCCACTCGGTATTTACCGAGTGCGATTTTTTTTTTTTAATTGGTACCTTACCAATAGGTAGGTACCAACAAAAATAAACGAACATCGTTTACTTTCTACTATCGAAAATAGAAAATAACTCGAAATTGGTAGAAGAAGAAAATTGGTAACTAAAAGAAGGTAGATACCAACGGAAAATAAAAAAGAAATGTGATAAGAAGAGTATTGACTTATCCTCGAGAATTTTGAGCTAATACAAGTAGTAACCCTAGACACAAAGAAAGAAATTAGCGACGTTTTCCCCGGCAACGGCGCCAAAATCTTGACAGACCTAAACCTAACCTTGGAACGGCGCGAGAAAAGTCGACGGACATTACCTAGGCTATACTGGATCCTAACCGGCAAAGTACCGGGTCAAATTGCAGCTCTAGTCTGGTGAGTCAGGTCGTATTCCTCAGGGAAAACATGGTAATTCTTTTAAGTGGGGTTAAACACCAAGAAGCTATTATTAACTCGATCTAAGTCGCAGTTTTTACTTTTTCCTGGGTTAGATTATGTTAGTAGTTAGATTGTTAGAGTTAGATGTTAGTAAAACAGTAAATAAATACAAATATATATATAGATATATTTTTGGATCTAGCCAAGAATTATGTTACTGAATCAATATCTCTTTTTAGTTAATAAATGAGATAGGTCTTTTCCTTGATGCAAGGAGGTCAATTATATATGAACCGGTGTACTCCTAAGCTAGACAACTCCTCCTCACACGAGCGTATGAAATTGTCATATGTCAAATGTCATCACCCAAGGTCCACAACCCGCCCATGCTAATCTTAGTTAGTCCGAGCAGTACCGAGTACAAATCTACCCCGGATAAAAGAGGTTATTCCGTTCGTCGACGGGCGGCGATGTTATTCAAGAGGCTCCGGTTGTCAAGCGGATCGATTTAACACAAACGGTGTAGTTTCAATTAAACTGTGATTTTAACATTATTAAGATCTCGAGTACAAATTTCAATAAGATTCATCTTTCCAGACAAATCGCCCCGGGTAGGAAATCGGGTTCCGTTGTCACGTTTTCACTCGGCCAATTTTACCCTCCGGTTTTTCTATTTTTTATCTCATATCCTAATTTCTCTGGTCAGTTCATCGTCAGGTTATATGTGGTATTCATCATGGTTAATTACGTCATTCCGAATATATTATCAATACGTTGCAAAATAGAAAAAGATTCATTATAATTGGTTTTAATCATGATTACCAGAGTCGATCATTCATTTTACCAAAAAATTAACTAATTCAGATTCATATCTTGGCTAGATATATTTTTAGTTTAACATAGTGATAGATATAATATATATATATATATATATATATATATATATATATATATATATATATATATATATAAAAATAAACAACAAAAGTAATAACTTGATAAAATTACCCGTTAAGTGCAAATCAAAGCCGTATTCTCTGAAAATAACAACTTCTTCAATAACAACCTTCCCGGTAATTCTCTCGAGCATTACAACAGTACTACTTTTATTTATAAAAACATATATACATACATATACATATGTATATACGGGCCCGAAAATAAAATAAAACGAGAAAAGAGATGAAGAACGGAGATGAAGAAGAGGGGAATGGAAGAAATGGGAGGAGGTGGAGAAGAGAGATCTTGGCCAAGAGTGGCCAAGATGGGGCAAGGAATTATGCTAGCAAGGGGGGGTATTTATAGGATTTTTTAGGTTCGAACCGAGTCAAAGTCTAGTTCGAGCCGAGTTTTGGTATAATGCCCATAACTTGAGTTATAGACCTCCGATTGACGTGATTCAAAGTGCGTTGGAAAGCTCATTTGAAGATCTAAAACTTTCATCAAGGACTCTTCCCCTGAAAATGCCTCTAAGTTGGGTCGAAATACAGATCAATGACAGTATAGTTGTAGTACCACTGCGTTTTGATGCGTTTGAACATTTATGCTTCGGGCACATGATGTATTATTTTTATATGATTAAATATACGTTATATTATTATGTTTTATCAACGAATTTTATATAAAATATATGAAATTATGATATAAAATGTTAATCTTTATAATTTAGAGTATTTAGTAGTAATAATAATAAAAAGTTGTAATTTTGTACCGATTTTAGTAAATCGGAGTTAATAAATGTCGATTTATGTGGGTATTTGTGGTATTTTATTGCAGATTTATAAACCAAGACCCGAGAATCGACATATTGAAGTTTAATCATATCTCCGGAATGATTTAGAGTGCCACAAGTTTAAATGGTCAATTGAAAAGCTTAAGTGGATAAGTGGCCAACCAATCTGGATAAGTAATAATAGAGAAATATCTTCGACAAACGAATGGCTCATCAAAATGATATTTTCAGAAAAAGTGCTCTTCACAAAAGTTGTAGATTTTACCAAGAGCTTTCCAATGCAATTTAAATTATGAAGATTGGAGGTCTACAACTTAAACAGTGATCAAGTGGCTAATCGATTTGGATTAATAAAAATCCCGTAAAAGCTTCGAAGGAACACGAGGTTATCAAGAAAGCGTTATCTGGAGAAGAGTCCTTCATGAAAGTTGTAGAGTTTCTCGAGATCTTAATTTTGGCATTTCGTTTGCAATTTTTGGAGATCCAGAACTCGAGATATGAATTTTAGAAGTTTAATAATTATATATAAAAATAAATATCTCCAACGCACATGCTGGAGTGATCAAGTTAGTGGGGATCATCATTAGTCAAAACCGAGCCGGCCTAATACCGGACCGGTCCGGCCTTGAGACCTTTGCCTATATAAAGAGCAGCATTTGCAATCGATGGAGGGGTACCAAATATATATACACAATATCATATATATATTCTCCTCTCTTCTCTTTTCTTTTTTAATTTTTAGTAGTAGTTGTAAATAAGGCCTTACGCCGTAATAATGTAGTATCGTTATAATGCTCGGGAAAGGTCTCGGAAGTCGGTTTTGCTAAAGAAGTTGTAATGTCCGGAAAATACGATTTCTGAATCAACTGCCGTATTCGGGTAATTTTTCTTAAGTATTTATGTTTGTTTTTATATTTTTAGTTGTTATAATGTTTTTAGGCTAAATATAATACTGGCCAAAACTATGTAATCGGTTTTATTTCGATCTTTTCGTTAAAGAAATGTTGTTAAGTTAAAATGACTAAAATTGAGTTAATTGAATCTTTTTCTATTTTGATCGTATTCGTATTGACATATTTAATAGATCTGAGGAATTCATAATCTAATTATGAATTGACGCCTCGTAGTCGAATATGAAATAAAAGATAGAAAAACGGAGGGTAAAATTGGCCGTGTGAACAACGTGATAACGGAATCCGATTTCCTACCCGGGTAAATTTGTTTTGGGAGAAATGAATTTTATTATAATTTGTACTCGAGATCATAATAATGTTAAATCATCAGTTTAATTGAAACTTAAACCGAAAGTTAAATCGTCCGGCTTTGACAACCGGAGCCTTTAAAATAAAATTGACCGCTTGACGAACGGAATGACTCCTTTTATCTAAAGGTAGATTTGTACTCGGGACTGTTCGATTAATTCATTTACCGTAATGATTGTGGACCTTGGATCGATGCAATGGACATATGACAATTTCATACGCTTTCGTGTGAGGAGGAATTGTTTACCTCAGAGTGCACCGCTTTCACTTACTCAATTGGACCTAAAATAAAAGGAGAGATCGAACACATTTCAATTAATCGAAAAGATCGTATAAACCAATTATATAAGTTTTGGCCAGTTCTCTAAAATATCTGTTTAATATATTGGTATCTATATATTTATATCTATATATATACTTTGCAATTTATGTACATTTATATATATTTATATATCTATATATATTATATTAGAATAACTTTCAAATTACGTATTTATTTTATGTTAATTAGAATAGTAGTGATCGTGTTATAAAATTGCGATTTAGATCGAGTTAATAATGACTCTTTGGTGTTTAACCACACGTAAAAGAAATTACCAAGTTCCTCAGGATACGATACTCGATTCACCATACTAGCACTACAATTTGACCCGGTACACCGCCGGTTAGGATCGTTTAACCCAGAAACGTAATGTCGCCTTTCTGGCACCGTTTCCAAGGTAAGGTTTAGGCGGTATCAGCATTTTGGCGCCGTTGCCGGGGAACGTCGCTAATTTCTTTATATGTGTCTATGGTTACTACTTGTATTAGCTTAAAATTCTCGAGAATAAGTCAACACTTTTCTTATCTCATTTCTATTTTATTTTTCGTTGGTTGTTACGTTTTAGGAAAATTACCAATTTTTACTACTATCAATTTCGTGTTATTTTCTATTTTTGTTAGTTGATGACCGTATGTAAGGGCCCTCTCACTCCTTATAAGCCCCACATAAACACTTACGAAAAGGCGCTAAGAGTAGAGAGTAAACGCTGTCATACTAGTCGTGAAATCGACCAAGAATCATCTTCAAACAGTAAATACGAGAATGGTCAAATCGATGATGAAACACCGAACAAGTATTTGGAACATGCTCTAGGGCATGGACAAAACCCTGTTAACCCTAATAATAATAATAATAATAATAGAAATAATCAAAATCGGAACCAGAATAATCGTAATAATCCACCAAACCCAAGACCTATCTGTGATCAAACCGTAAGAAGAAACCAGACTAATAATCCCATACTTTTACCTAATGAAGGAGCGAATAATTTCGAAATTAAGTCTCATCTTTTTGGTTTAATTGACGCAAGAGCTCAATTCCTAGGAGAGGATGATGAAGATCCACATCATCATCTCTATCTTTTTGAAGAACTGTGCAATACAGCCAAAAGTCAAGGTGCTCATAAGGAATTAACGAGAATGACTATGTTTCCTTTTTCTTTAAAAGGACGAGCCCGAGATTGGTTTATGTCTCTTCCACATCATTCACTTACTAGTTGGGAGGAGATTCAAACTGAATTTCTGAAACAATATTTCACTCCTGGACGAAATTTGGAATTAAAAGTCGAGGTTGCTAACTTTAGGCAAGGATCTGAGGAAACTCTTGGGAATGCGTGGGAAAGGTTTAAAAAATTGTTAAGAGCGTGTCCCGATCATGGTTATTCCTTAGATATGCAAATTCAACTCTTCTGTTGTAAATTGAGAAAAGACTCACGTGCAGATGTAGATCATGCATGTGGTGGTTCGTTAATGATGAGTGAAGCTCAAACAGTTTACGATGCTATAGAAAAGATTTCCAAAAATAACAGAATGTGGGAAACCGGTTCTAGCACCAGAAAAGTAGCTTTTGCAGGAGAATGTACGTCTAATACGGAAGTTCTAGCACACTTGGAGAATTTGAGTAGGAAATTTGATGGTTTACAAATGAATAAGAACCAAAATTCGAAAATAGTACACCAAATGAATACTCAAGTCATGATAATGTGGCATTAGGGAGTGAAGAACCAACAGGATATTCAAGAGAGGAGGTGAGTTTTCTTCAAAGAAGATAGAATTTGAACAATGCATACTCAAACTCGTTTAATGCTATTAGAAGAGATCATCCTACTTATCGATGGTCCGAAACCCTAGTAAGCCAGACAACCGCCATATCCAAATTCCATATAGGAATAATAACCAAGTTTATCAAGAGAATACATCTAATCGAAATTTACAATCATTACCAAGATCCTATCCTCAACATACCACTCAAAGTATACCAAGAACTCGAGTTCAACTCAACTGCTGCAGGAAGGAGTTGAAAAATGGGAAAAACTAATGGAAAATATGATGGGTGTAGTATCTACTCAAGCTAAGAATATGGAAACAATGATGACTTCTATTGGTACAGTCACTAAAGATATGAGTACAATAAAAACATCTATGAGTGGACACGATACGAATGAGAACAATAGAAGCTTCATTGAGGAATATGGAAGATCATTTGAGTAGGGAAGGTGAACGTAACAACAAGTAGACCCCAGAGAGGATTACCAAGCAACACCGACGAAACCAAGAGAGGTAAATGTTGTGGTTACGAGAAGTAGGAAGCTCAGTGGAAGCAATGGAGTAGAAAACTTCGGGAATAATGAAGTAGAAAATGATTTAGATGGAAAGAATGATGAAACTAAAGATGAAATTGAATTCACTGACGAGGAAGAAGAAATTATAGATAATTTCTTGAAAAGGAATAGAAGTTTGGAACCTGAAAATGAAGGTGAAAATTGGGTAAAAATCCCTAGGATTTTGAAAGACCCTATGGATAAGAATTTAAGGACTTTATTCAAGGAACATGTGAGAATAAATGAGAAACAGGAAGAACAAAAAAATTCTGAAGTAGAGATTGATTCAGGGAACAATTTAAAGGAAAAATTCAAGAACTCAAAACATGGCGACTAAGTAATACTCAAAGGTTTAAGGAAAAGGAAAAGAGAAATTGACTAAGGAGCCAAAGGTTATAGATTTAAAATCTTTACCTTACCCTCCTAAAGATCAAATCAAAAGGCAAAACTGATAAGAAGTATGCTCGTTTCCTTGATACTTTTCGTCATCTTCATGTTAATATCCCCATTATTGAAGCTCTGATTAATATACTCGCCTATGGAAAATTTACGAAAGAAATACTATCAAATAAGAAAAATTAGAGGAATATGAGAATATATGCCTAAATGAAGAATGTTCTGCACTCTGATAAGTTACCACCTAAACTGAAAGATCCTGGAAGTTTTACGATTCCATGTGAAATTGGAGGATTTCTGCTTTAAGAAGGTCTTATGTGATCTTGGAGCTAGTATAAATCTCATGTCTTATGAGGATTATAAAAAGCTAGGCATAGAAAGCTTACTAAGATCGAAATGACTCTGCAAATGGCGGATAGATCGATTAAGTACCCTAAAGGAATGATTAAGGATGTACTTGGTTAAAGTAGACAAATTCTATTTTCCAAGAGATTTTGTAGTTATGGAAATGGAAGAAGGATATTCAGCGCCTCTTATTCTAGGTCGTCCATTTCTAGCTACAGGAAGAACTTTAATCGATGTTCATAAAGGAGAGTTAATTTTGAGAGTCAATGAAGATGAAGTTGCTTTCAATATTTTCAAAGCTATGAACCATCCATATACATCACCAGAATCATGTTCTTTTATAGAAGATATTCATTCTGTCTATGATAATCAGTTACCAACTTTTGAAGATGCATTAGAAGAATGCTTAACTCTGTCTATCTATAAAGAAGATGAGGAAGACATTGAAATGAAAGAGATAATCCTTTCTCTAGATAAAGGAAGTTTTACTTTTAAGCCACCATGGCATAAGTATTTGGAGTTAGAACTAGAAGGACCAGTTCTTAAATCATCAATAGAAGATCCACCGAAGAATCTGGAATTGAAACCATTACCTTTAAATCAAATATGCTTTTCTAGAAACCGATAATCTATTACCGATTATTATTTCATCAACTTTAATCGAAAGCGAGAAGAAGATCAATTAATAAGAATGATAAGAAAGCATAAGAAAGCTTTTGGATGGACAGTTGCCGATATTCGAGGTATTAGCCCGGAGATTTGTGTTCATAAGATAATTTTGAAAGAAGATGCTAAACCTTGTATTCAACCGCAACGCCGCCTCAACCCGAATTTACAGTTAATCGTTAAGAAAGAGGTCATTAAGCTATTAGAAATGGGAATAATCTTTCCTATATCAGATAGTGAATGGGTGAGTCCAACTCAAGTTGTACCAAAGAAAGGAGGTTTCACAGTGAAAGAGAATGATAAGAATGAATGGATTCCAACAAGGGAAATTACAGGTTATCGAATGTGCATTGACTTTAGAAAACTAAATGATCATACTAAGAAAGATCATCATCCGCTTCCATTCATAGTTCAAATGTTGGAACGTTTAAGTGGTCATAAGTATTACTGTTTCTTAGATGGTTATTCAGGTTATTTACAGTTTTTCATTGCAAAGGAGATAGATAGGAAAAGACTACTTTCACTTGTCCTTATGGAACTTTTGCGTATAAAAGAATGCCGTTTGGTTTATGTAATGCTCTCTGCTCGCTTCAAAGATGTATGATGTCTATATTTTCTGATATGGTTGAGAAATTCTTAGAAATTTTTATGGACGACTTTAGTGTTTATGGAGATTCTTTTGGTAAATGTTTGTCGCACTTAGAAAAAGTTTTACAACGTTGTGAGGATACCAATTTAGTTCTAAACTGGGAAAAATGTCATTTAATGGTATCAGAAGGAATTGTTTTAGGTCATAGAATCTCTGAAATAGGAATTGAAGTTGATAAAGCTAAAGTCGAGGTGATTGAAAATTACCGCCACCAGCTTAATCTAAGGACTCTAAGAGGATTTCTTGGACATGCAGGATTTTATAGGAGATTTATTGCAGATTTTTCAAAGATAGCAAAACCTCTAAGTCATTTGCTTGAAAAAGAGGTACCTTTTAACTTTGATAGTAAATGTATGGAAGCATTTAAGACCCTCGAAAGCGAAGTTGATTATCGCACTCAAAGATTGGTAGCACCAGGTCGAATTTACCTTTTGAGATTATGTGTGATGCTAGCGATTTAGCTGTAGGAGCTGTTTTAGGTCAAAGGTATAACAAAATTCTCAAAGCTATTTACTATGCATCCCATACATTAAACGCAGCTCAGCTTAATTATGCAACTACGAAAAAAGGAACTGTTATTGTAATTTTGCCTTAGATAAGTTCGAGATCTTATATTGTTGGTTCTAAGGTAATAGTCTACACGCACCATTCACTCAAGTATTTAATGAGTAAGAAGGATGCGAAACCACGTCTTCTTAGATGGATTCTCCTACTTCAAGAATTTGATATTGAAATTAAAGATAAAAAAGGAAGTGAAAATGTAGTAGCAGATCATCTAAGTAGAATGGAGACTGAGGAAGAGATAGGGAATGAAATTAAAGATTCATTTCCTGATGAACAACTATTTAGAATAGATACTCCTTCAACCATGCAATTATTAAAAAATAGAATTCCTTCTAAGGAAATCTCACCTTGGTTTGGAGATATCATTAATTACTTAACTCATGATTATATTCCGTCTCATTGGACTTGGCAACAGAAAAAGAAATTCTTTTACGACTTGAAATTTTATTACTGGGAGGAACCAGACCTTTTCCGTAAATGTTCGGATGGGATAATCAGAAAATGTGTGCCTGATAATGAAATTTTAAGTATTTTATCGCTTTTGTCATGATCGTGAGGCGAGGTCATCATGGAGGATGGAAAACCGCTTTTAAAGTTTTACAATGTGGTTTTTATTGGCCTACACTATATAAAGATGCTTATAAATATGTTAATTCTTGTGAATCTTGTCAAAAATGGGAAATGTATCTAAAAACATGAAATGCCTATGCAACCTATTTTAGAATGTGAGTTATTTGATGTTTGGGGTATAGATTTCATGGGACCTTTTCCTATATCGTTTGGAAAAAGATTTATTCTTGTAATGGTAGATTATGTTTCAAAATGGGTAGAAGCTGAAGCTCTTCCCACTAATGATACCAAGGTTGTCATACGATTCCTTAAAAAGAACATATTCACTAGATATGGCATTCCGAGGGCGATCATTAGCGATAGAGGTTCACACTTTTGTAATAGACCATTTACTAAGTTAGTTGAGAAATATGGTGCAACACATAAACTAGAACGCCCTATCATCCATGAAACCAAAGGGTCGTAGAGGTGTCAAATAGAGAGATTAAAAGAATCGTAGAAAAAACAGTTGATTCAAATCGTAAAAACTGGGCAATTAAATTAGATGATGCGTTATGGGCGTACAGAACAGCTTTTAAAACACCAATTGGTTGTTCTCCCTATAAGCTAGTCTTTGGTAAGTCATGTCATCTCCCAGTTGAGTTAGAACACCGAGCCTTCTGGGCTATTAGATTTCTAAATTTCGATCCTAAGGCTGTCGGTGATCATAGATTGCTTCAATTGACAGAACTAGAAGAATTTCGTCTCGATTCTTATGAAAACGCTCGAATCTACAAGGAACGCACGAAGTCTTTCCATGATAAGAGAATCTTAAAGCGTGAGTTCCATGTAGGTGATCGAGTGCTTTTGTACAATTCACGTTTAAAGTTGTTTCCAGGTAAGCTTAAATCAAGATGGACAGGTCCATTTAAAGTAACACGGGTTTACAAAAGCTGAGTCATTGGACTAATCGATGGAAATACAACTTTTATAGCCAATGGACACAGAGTAAAGTTATTTGTGGAGGAGAAGAATCACACCGAAAAGAAGAAATAATGCTACTTGATTGATCCCCGACAAAGTGAAAAAGCAGAAAATCTGAAAAATTGAAAAACAGAGAAACTGGAATCAGCCGAATACCAGGTGCTATCTATCTTTACTTTATTTTTGTATTTTTATGTTTAAACTCTTTTCGTCTTTTACCGGATAGACGTAAAAGAACTGGATGTCTTTTTTAGATAGAATAGGAGTTTTTATTTTACTTTTGAAATTAGGCCTTGATAAAGATGTCGCGTTTTCTATAGAAGCTTTAGTTTTTGAACAAAACAAGAAATTGTTGAGAGAGATCAGATTGAGGAAGTATGTAATGGAACATCAAGAAGTGCGATAAAAGAAGGGCAAAGTTTTTAATGAGATGCAGAATCATGGAAAAAGTGAACATGTTGAATGCTGTGGGAAAAACACAACCAAATTCCAGGATGAGTGTTTGAATATTGTTAGGAAGGGAACGATTAGGTGGTTATCCGAAAATCCCGATGGAATTCCGAGAGATAATTCAAATGCCTCGTTTTTAGGAGTTAGGTTGATCGAAGCATTATATCGTAACTTTGGAAGATTTAGAAATCAAGAGTCGAACCCTTAAGTTTCGAGTCTTTTATTTTATTTTATTTTATAAAATTTTCGCATAACTTCTGAGAATTTTATAATTGGATCTTTATGAAAATTTGAGGAGTTTTATAAAAGTTTTATAAAAGTTGTTTTTTTAGTTTAAACGTTTTATAAAAGTTGATATAAATTTATTAAATTTTTATGAGCTTTTTATTAAAGTGTTATAAAGATTTTATTAAATTTTTAGAAATTGTTATAAAATTATAAAAGTTCCTTCAAATTTTATTTTTTAGTAAGTTTTAAGAAAATTTTATAAACTTATTTTTAAGACTTTAATTAAGTTTTATTAGAATTTGTATAAGTTTTATTCAAAAATCATAAAAAATCGAAAAATAGAAAAATTTGTTCACGGACCGATCCGCCTTAACCCGGACCGGTCCGGGTCGAAAATCATAAAAAAGACGGGGACCTTTTTCTTCTTCTTCTTCCCTAATTTTTTCTTTACAAACCATAAAAACACCAAACCCCCACCATTACGAAATTTTTCACTTTTCTTCAACAAAACTTCATCTCACACTACACCATTACTTAATTTCTTCTCATTATCATCTCCTCTCTTCAACACAAATTGAAAATTCAAAAGGGTCAAAAACAAGCTCCATTCATTCCGGCGACTTTTCAACTTTTCCGTCTACTTTTCAACGCTTTCTACACTATAAGGTATAATTTAGTTTATTTAGTTGTCAATTTCGTATTTTTCATAATTTTTAAATTAATTTCAACTGGTTTTGATTTTGAGTTGTGTTGTGACATTTTTATTTTTTGTTGTTTTTGTTGTTGCTTTTGTTGTTGATTGGCATTACCAATATCGTAGAATGGCTGAGTCGAGTACTAGAGTCTCTAAAAAGAGAAAATCAAAAATTCCAATTTCAACTCCCCGTCGAGGCACATGAATTTTATCACCTGAGGAGGAAGCCGTAAGTTTTGAAAAAACCGCATCACCTGAGGCTAAGAAAGCGTATACGAAAATTTATAGTAAGTGTGATGTTCTGGTTGAAAAAGGATTAGACTTGGATGACTTAGGTGATGAAGTTAAGAATATCTTTAGAAGGCGTCAGTGGTTAGATTTAGCAGCCAGAAGGGAAGGGGAGATTAACACGACTATAGTAGCTGAGTTTTATTCGGTTTTATCTACTTTGTCAGAAGAACAGCTTACTCAGTCGGAAACTGTACCCTTACGAGCCAGAAATATTCCTTTTAACCCTGCCGTCATTAATGCAATCTTAGGAGTTGAGGTTTTTCCTGATGAGGAGGATTACAGGGTAGTTTATAATTTAGATGATCCTGCTAGTTTTGAGCAGACTGCCCTGAGAGCCCAGACTGTTTTTGACCCGACCGCGGTGTGGGTTGAAAATCGGTTTAATTACGGGAACTGTTTTAGAGGTTTGAGGGCAATTAAAAGATTTATTAGCCATAATCTCTATCCTTCTAGTAAACATACTGCTTTTGGAAAGGAAGATGTTTGTATCGCTTGGGCAATGGTAAATGATGTTAGAGTGGATGTTGGAAAAGTCATGTTTAAAAGAATTTTTGAGAGTATTGTCATCGCTGCACTGACAGGAGTCATCTTTACTTCCCTTGTTTTATCTCTCGATTTATGTCGTAGGTTGGGAGTACCATTCCCGCCTAATGACAAGTTATCTCTGGTGATGGGAATCGATTGGACTAGTTTGACTAGTCTTCCGGATGGTAGTATTAGCTCTTTGCTTAGAAGACGCCAAACTCACCACTTCCACCGGCTTTTACATCTTCTTCTTTTCCATCTTTTTCTAGTCACCTCAACAAACTCCTTTCTCAACACTATCACATATGACATGTTTCAATCTTTAGTGACAGATGTTGCACGTGGTCAAGCCAATGTGGCTTTATTCATTTGAGTACTCACTTCTCTCCTGTTCCGAGTTCGAGTTTTCAAGTTGATCCGGAGGAAGACTATGATGAAGATTGAATTTTAATGATTGATTAAACATGTTTACTACACATTTCATTGCATTCGACTTTTGTCATTTAACTATTGGTTTATTTTCATTTTCCGTTTAGTTTGATTTTATCAGTCGTTTATAAAAATTTAGTTTGTATTTTAAATCGGTTTCATTTTCATAAAAACTATAAAAAACTTAAAAATAATTTTTGTGTTAAGTCGTTTTCGAAAAATATAATGTGTCGTTTTATCCGTCGTAACAAAATCAATTAACCAAAATCAAGTTGCTTCAAAAGATCACCAAAATTTCACACGTGAAGTAAAAAAACAAAACTCAAGTTGTCTTTTACCTCTGTCCCCTCAGTAAAAGGAAGATGAGGCCGGACCGAGCCGGCGAGCTTTCGGACCGGGCCGTGAAGAACACAAGGTTTGTCATTTTGAGTCCGTCTAATGCACACACGTAAGTTTTGTTTTTTTTTTATCTATTTAAGGAAGTAAAGGAGAGGCAAACCATTGCTCATCTTTTCACTGTCTTCAACTTTCCTTCTTTTGTTTTTATAATTTTAAATGTCGAACCACTCTTCACCGTCGGTTAATTCTTACGAGCCTGATACACCGGATCATCCGGAATCTCAAGCTTCCAACGAGAATACCATTTTACATTATCATTTTGCAAATTCTCCAATCCTAATGGAGAAAGGTTTAAATTTAGATAAGCTTGATCAATGGGGAAAAACTATCATTCGAAGTTTTGGTTGGAAAAAATTTGTCAGTACACCGAGAGGACGGGTAAATGTCTCAATAGTGCGAGAATTTTATTCTGCTCTTATGACGACACCTATGATTGATATCACTCAGATTGTTCTAGTAAGAGGAGTGGCTGTTCCCTTCTCTTCATCTATTATAAACCAAATTTTTGAAATTCCACCAGTTACGATGCCACATTTTGAAATGCAATGGGGACTACAAAATCCTTCTAAACATTTGAATAAAGTACACGAGTCGCTCCAATGTCTCTGCTCCCGCTTTTTGATACAAATCACGACATGTCAACACGAGCTCTACTTCGCATCTAAAGGCGTGGAAGCATTTTATAAATTCTCGAGTTTATCCCACCTGGGATTTTGGAAGTTTGACCGAGAATGAAATGCTTCTACTTTTTGCTTTGGCATTCGTGTATTTGTTGATTGGGGTATATTGATTCAAAGGACGTTGTTGGAGTTTGCGATCACGAGAGGTAGTAAGGGAAACCTATGCCCAATTCATGGATGATCTCGCGTTTGTGTATTCTTTTGAATGGAGTAGAAGAGTTTGAGACGGATGAAATTTTTCCGTCAAGAGATAGTCGGTTTGGTTTGCTACCGTTGATACACCGGGTTGTTCGCCTACTATATAGAGAGTTGTTTGTTGGTGTTATTTAAGTTTTAATAAGTTAAGTTAAAATTAAGTTTGGAGTTAATTTAGTTAAGTTAAGTTTTTCTTTTTAAGTTTATAATATTGTATCTTGTTTAATATATATGTCTTAGATTTTTAAGTTGTTTGTTTTTTATTTAATGATTTAATTAAGTATACGCTAAAATAAAATCAGAAAAATGACGTTAATAGATAATTTTAATTTTATTTTCGAACCTACTTCTTTACTACTTATTGAACATCGGGACGATGCCACTTCGTAAGTGGGGAGTAGAGTTAGGTTAGAAAATTCATTAAAATTTTCGGGAAAAAAAAAAAAAATTTATATTATATGTCTAATTTAGATTTTAATAAGATTTTAAGTTTATATAATTGAGTAATTAATAGTAGATATTGTTTTTATAAAATTATATAAGTATGTTGATATTTATAAGTAAAATTTTTAGAATCATTGTCAATATGAATTATGAGTTTGGAATTGGATTAAAGTTTATTGATTTTTGGCACCACAAAAATATAACTATAGCCAAATAACCTACCTCAGCCTTGATTAGAGTGATCAAGACCTCACTCGAAATTGTCAATTGTGATTAAATAACCGAGCTTTAGCTATTTTGGTCTACATTTCCTTGAAATACCGCAAGTTTATACGTACTTATAAAAAGAGATGGAGACATAAAAGCTAAATTTTGGTATATGCTGAGATTGGAAAGATTAGATAAGTAGTAGTATATTCGATCTTACCTCATGACACTTGCAACATAGCCGATTTTGGTAATAAGTTCGGATATATTAATATTCTATAAAAGAATTAAGAACGAAGCACCATATTTACACAGAATTAATCAAATATCAGGTATCTTCCTTATCTGTGATTAACAACTTAAAAATAAAAATAACAAATCGGTTGTAGCTACCAATGATTGGAGTGAGTAGGGTATTATCACGAAATGTCCTATATCACTATGAGGTAATTAAGCTCCCGATTGCCTGATGATAAGTAGTCCAGCTAGGGTATTATCATGAAATGTCCTATTGCTGGGAATGAAGGCACAAGATAAAATGAAAGAGGAAAAGTTGAATCATAAGATCTCAGGAATTATTACAAGTTTAAGGAAACCGGACTTGTAATTTTCGATCGAAAGAGTAGTACTCCGATCAATCTTGATGAAGCAATGCCTGTAAGTTTGATTTTCTACACACACTCACGCTTTTAAGTTCTTAATCTTAAAAAAAAAAAAAAAAAAAAAGAAGAAGATGCTATTAAATCGAGATTATGTTTTTTTTTCCAAAAATATAAAGATGTAGGTACGTACGACTTGCCTCTTTCTCTTTTTGATTTTTTCCGATTAACCAACATCTTGAACCTAAACTTTATAAGCCATTTTTGTCAACTACATGACCGAGTTTCCGATTCCAGAATTTCATAATAGTTGCGATTAAAAATAATTCTGAAATTTTATTTATACTTCTTAAGTATTACATATATAATTTTATCTAAATAATATTTAATGTTTAAGTTATTTCAGTTATATACTCTTTCTGTCTTCTTAAGATTTTAAATTAAGATAGATAATATATTTATAATATTGACAATATAAATTATAATCTGAAAAATTATATTATCTTTTATTACCATTATTTTTGCTCGAGGACGATCAAAAGCTAAGTGGGGAGTAATTTGATGTATTATTTTTATATGATTAAATATACGTTATATTATTATGTTTTATCAACGAATTTTATATAAAATATATGAAATTATGATATAAAATGTTAATCTTTATAATTTAGAGTATTTAGTAGTAATAATAATAAAAGTTGTAATTTTGTACCGATTTTAGTAAATCGAATTAATCGTGTCGATTTATGTGGGTATTTGTGGTATTTTATTGCAGATTTATAAACCAAGACCCCGAGAATCGACATATTGAAGTTTAATCATATCTCTGGAATGATTTAGAGAGTGCCACAAGTTTAAATGGTCAATTGAAAAGCTTAAGTGGATAAGTGGCCAACCAATCTGGATAAGTAATAATAGAAATATCTTCGACAAACGAATGGCTCATCAAAATGATATTTTCAGAAAAGTGCTCTTCACAAAAGTTGTAGATTTTACCAAGAGCTTTCCAATGCAATTTAAATTATGAAGATTGGAGGTCTACAACTTAAACAAAGTGATCAAGTGGCTAATCGATTTGGATTAATAAAAATCCCGTAAAAGCTTCAAGGAACACGAGGTTATCAAGAAAGCGTTATCTGAGAAGAGTCCTGCATAAAAGTTGTAGAGTTTCTCGAGATCTTAATTTTGGCATTTCGTTTGCAATTTTTGGAGATCCAGAACTCGAGATATGAATTTTAGAAGTTTAATAATTATATATAAAAATAAATATCTCCAACGCACATGCTGGAGTGATCAAGTTAGTGGGGATCATCATTAGTCCGGACCGAGCCGGCCTAATACCGGACCGGTCCGGCCTTGAGACCTTTGCCTATATAAAGAGCAGCATTTGCAATCGATGGAGGGGTACCAAATATATATACACAATATCATATATATATTCTCCTCTCTTCTCTTTTCTTTTTTTAATTTTTAGTAGTAGTTGTAAATAAGGCCTTACGCCGTAATAATGTAGTATCGTTATAATGCTCGGGAAAGTCTCGGAAGTCGGTTTTGCTAAAGAAGTTGTAATGTCCGGAAAATACGATTTCTGAATCAACTGCCGTATTCGGGTAATTTTTCTTAAGTATTTATGTTTGTTTTTATATTTTTAGTTGTTATAATGTTTTTAGGCTAAATATAATACTGGCCAAAACTATGTAATCGGTTTTATTTCGATCTTTTCGTTAAAGAAATGTTGTTAAGTTAAAATGACTAAAATTGAGTTAATTGAATCTTTTTCTATTTTGATCGTATTCGTATTGACATATTTAATAGATCTGAGGAATTCATAATCTAATTATGAATTGACGCCTCGTAGTCAGAATATGAAATAAAAGATAGAAAAACCGGAGGGTAAAATTGGCCGTGTGAACAACGTGATAACGGAATCCGATTTCCTACCCGGGGGTAAATTTGTTTTGGGAGAAATGAATTTTATTATAATTTGTACTCGAGATCATAATAATGTTAAATCATCGCTTTAATTGAAACTTAAACCGGAAAGTTAAATCGTCCGGCTTTGACAACCGGAGCCTTTAAAATAAAATTGACCGCTTTGACGAACGGAATGACTCCTTTTATCTAAAGGTAGATTTGTACTCGGGACTGTTCGATTAATTCATTTACCGTAATAGCTTTGTGGACCTTGGATGATGCAATGGACATATGACAATTTCATACGCTTCGTGTGAGGAGGAATTGTTTACCTCGAGAGTGCACCGTTTCACTTACTCAATTGGACCTAAAATAAAAGGAGAGATCGAACACATTTCAATTAATCGAAAAGATCGTATAAACCAATTATATAAGTTTTGGCGATTCTCTAAAATATCATTTAATATATTGGTATCTATATATATATCTATATATATACTTTGCAATTTATGTACATTTATATATATTTATATATCTATATATATTATATTAGAATAACTTTCAAATTACGTATTTATTTTATGTTAATTAGAATAGTAGTGATCTGTGTTATAAAATTGCGATTTAGATCGAGTTAATAATGTGCTTCTTTTTGGTGTTTAACCACACGTAAAAGAAATTACCAAGTTCCTCATGGATACGATACTGATTCACCATACTAGCACTACAATTTGACCCGGTACATCGCCGGTTAGGATCGTTTAACCCAGGAAACGTAATGTCAGCTTTCTGGCACCGTTTCCAAGGTAAGGTTTAGGCGGTATCAGCACACTCTTCTATCCCTCAAAAGACATCTTTTAAGCCCAAAAGTGATGTATTTTGACTTGGCCTTGGGCTCCAAGTTTGGTGAGCAAAATATCAAGGATATTTATTTTGGTGATCAAATAAATATCCAAGGGAATATGCTTGGAATATGCCAAGGATAATAAATATCCATTCGGCCATTTCTTCAATCAGACATAACTCTCGTCTCGTTATTCAGTCTTCAATTCCGTCTCCGCAGTAAATCTTATCTTTTTTACCTGAACACAAAGAAACGAACCGTGAGTAAATCTGACAACAAAAGTTCGTAAGCTGCGTTGAATTTTACTGACTCTTTTTAGGTTAATATTACAGTCTTTAGCTATGATATTTTTAGATCTAACATAATAGTGAAAAATAAAACGTTTATAAAATATAGTATTTTTATCACGACAGTCCGGTTATTAAATCGATAAAAAAATTATAAAAATACGATAATTTATATAATAACTACTACTTATACATTTGAATAAAACTTAGTAATTTTGACTTGATTTGATACAATAATGCTCAAAATGGTATCAATATTGGGGTAAAATATCGTAATAATGATCATAAATTTATCTCTCATCACCCATATGGAGATATTCAGTACTTAAACGTTTTAGGGTTTCTTAGGGGCGATTTTAGGGCGATTTCCATTAGTTTAAACGTTGTTTTAATCCTTTGATCATAGATATAATTCCTAGCAACTCTATACAAATTTCATAGCTTAGATTTTCGATTCGCGATCCAAGATTTCATCTTTTGAAGGAGATTTTCATACAATTCAAGGTTTCATCTTTTATGGTAATTATTTCTTTGTCTTTCAATTATTTGATTATGTCTTTGATTATTGCTTTCATTATTATTTCGTTTTTCAATTCCATCATGAGTAGCTAATCCATTGTGTGGTCGAATCATGTGAAACCAAGCGAACTAGCCATTGGATAGATAAGATTGGAAGTGTGTAGTGCATAATTGAATGGTTAATGATTGTATTCACGTTCTAAAACTTATAATAACTGTAAGTGGATTAGGTTGACAACCTTGTTCACTGTCACACACATCAAACTTACATATGTATTTTGCGATGAGATGTGGGATAAGGGGTTTTAGGATCGTTGCATAGATTCGGCCTAGTTGTTAGGTCCGTTTCCTATATAAAGGTTTGTCATCGTTGTTCGAGCAGCTCTAAAGCTTAATCATGTCAGGATAATCGGTTTTCTAAAGGGAGAGTCGGTTAGCTTCACATAGGGGGTTAGATCGAGTTGTTCAGTCTAATCACTAGAATTAGGAGTTGGCACCCGTGGATGTCGTTAAACTACATTGGATAGGTAGGTCGGTTAAGACACGCTCCCTGTTAAGTCCTTCCTTAGGGGTAAAAGTAGCTCATGGGATCATAGTTCGGATATACCTTTTAATACCTAGAAGTAAACTTATTAGTATAATCTTTATTTCTGCATTAGTATAATATCCTCCACCATTATTTTGACCTGAACTAAGTTATACGTCATCTTTGGTACTTAGACATTACTCCCTGTGGATTCGACCTTGTGACCACTATACTCCCGTTGACCCGATCCTCTGTCGGTGAAAGTTAGCGGTTAAGTATTTTGCTATCAACCATACCCCACAACCACTCCCTTATTGGCCCTTGGTTCCAACTTCCATTCATTCACAGAATAGTTAACTATGCTTCCGAAAACCCTTAGAACTGAGTAGTCAGCAGGCTTGCCTGACCACATCTCAAATGGTGTCTTGAGATTGATCCATGTGTGAGGACTCTTGTTGATTAAGTAGCATGTTGTGGTTACAGCCTCTACCCAAAATATCCAAGATAAACCAGCATTAGAAAGCATACATCTTGCCCTCTTCAGAATAGTTTAATTCATCCTTTCAGCTACACCATTCTGCTAAGGTGTATTCCTAACTGTATGATGTCTGGCAATACCCCCATCCTTACATAATGTATCAAACTTTGACCAGCAGAATTCCATGCCTTTATCTGTTCCGAGCCTTTTGATTTTCTTGCCTGTCTGATTTTCCACTAGAGCCTTCCACTGCTTGAAACTATTGAATATCTCACTTTTGTGTTTCATCATCACCACCCAAGCCATTCTTGAATAGTCATCTATGAATGACACAAAATATCTGTGACCACCTAATGATTCCACCTTTGATGGACCTCAGCAATCAGAATGGATATAAGCAAGTGATGCCTTTTTACTGTGTATATCTGTTGAGAACTTGCTTCTATGTAGCTTCCCAAACACACAGTGCTCATAAAAGTTCAGTTTCTTGACCTTATATCCCTCAAGCAAACCTTTTGAAGAAAGGACTTGCATTCCTCTTTCACCCATGTGACCAAGTCTCATGTGCCACAACTGAGTCTCTTGTGACTGATGAACTACTGAGGATGCCACAGCAGCAGATCCAGATATAGTAGAGCCTTGTAATATATACAAGGATCCCTTCTTGATACCTTCGAGGACCACAACTGAATCTTTACAGACATTTAGCTCTCCACATTTGCCCTTGAAATTAAACCCCTTGCTGTCCAGTAGACTAAGAGATACCAAATTCTTGGTCATCTGTGTAACATGTCTAACATCTTTCAGTGTGTAGAATCTACCATCCTTTGTCCTCAACTTGACTGAGCCAATTCCCACTATCTTCCTGACCTTGCTGTTTGCCATAGAAATATGACCACCATCTATCTGCTCATAAGTAGAAAACCCCTCAATGTGGGGACAAATATGATAGGATGCTCCAGAATCTAAGATCCAAACATCATCATGATGTGTTGAATCTCTTGCAACTAGAACCAGATCCTCATCAGAATACTCTGCAGCCACAACTGCTGTGGCAGAATTGCTCTTATGCTGCATTTTCTTCTTTGGACAATTGGACTTCCAATGCCCCTGCTCTTTACAGTAATTACAGTCATCTGTGGACTTAGGATATTTGGAACTACCTTTATTGGATTTTTTCTTCTGTCCATGCCCTTTCCCACTATTGCTGACTACTAGTCCAACATCCTGACTATCTGTCTCTGCTGCCTTGTGTCTCAGCTCCCTGGCATACAAGGCTGCCCTCACATCCGCTACAGCCACTGTATCTTTCCCAACTATGAAGGATTGCACAAAGTTTTCATAAGAACTTGGTAATGACACCAACAGGATTAGGGCTGCATCTTCATCTTCAATTTTAACATCAATATTCCTGAGATCAAGTAATATTGTGTTCAGCTGATCTAGATGTTCCCTCAGCAGACTTCCTTCATGCATCCTCAGACTAAACAATCTCTGCTTCAATAGCAACTTGTTGGTTAATGACTTAGTCATATACAACCTTCAAGCTTTGCCCACAACTTGGCAACTATGTCTTCCTCAGCAACTTCAGTGATAACATCATCAGATAAGCACAACATGATGGTTGAATGTGCTTTCTCTTCCAAAATGGCAGAATCTGCTGAACTGGCAACTCCTTTACCAGATAAAGGAGTCAATAATCCTTGTTGTTTTAACAAGGCCCGCATCTTGATTTGCCACAGACTAAAACAGTTTCTTCTTGTAAATTTGTCGATTTTTACGTTAACTACAGATATCTTCTTGCCAAAGATCACAACTTTTATAACAGATTCCTAGCACCGGTGAAGGTCTTGGTGAAGATAAAAGTTATCTGTACAGATGATTCTTTCAGAAACATCGCTCTGATACAAGTTTGTTATAACATGATTGAGAGAATCCGATAACACTCTAAATGGTACCAATAATTATACCTATATTCACCCCGAATTCTGCTCTAGAGAGGATAAATAGGCTCGTTATTGCTTAGAATATGTGTTAAATGCTATGTGAGTATTTCCAGGATCGTAATTCTGCATCTATGCCATTTCCCGATGTTTTGGTATTGTTTTGTCCCGTTTTGCGTGTTTTATAGGATGTACCAAAACTGGAGCATAGGAGAATGGATCTGGACCAAAAGGAATGCATTGGGCTGAGTGATTGAAGTCCAAGAAGAAGCCTGCTGAAGAAAAAGAAGAATAGATGGCCCGGTAACCAGAGGGTTAGGCCCGATAAACCGGCGTCTTGTGGAACACGAAATTTATTCTGCCGCATTGTCTAAGTCGGTTAGGGTTTTAGAGCGTCTTAAGTCCATCATTGTATCTATATAAGGTCGCATTAACAGAGTTCTTCATATGATTCATAGATATAGAATAACTTTTCATTAATATTACAATTACATTACAATTATTATGAAATAAAGTTTTCTTGAGCTTTGGAGAGTTGTTTTTGTTTCCTCCCTTCTTCCATCATCTCTAGCATGAGTAGATCGAGCTAGATCTCCATTGTTGAAGGTATGAAGCTTTGAACGTTCCTTATGGTCTTCAATATGGTAGATCTGTTCGTATTTATGTGTTTTAGTTAATCTGTATGTTTAACAACCCCATAATTTACTTATTTTAATCGTATTGAGCAATGTAGATCCAGAAATTAGGAAAGCCGCCCCCGGTAAACCGGCGGTCTATACCGGTTTACCGAGGCATAATTTAGAAAACCTAAACTTGGATTCACTACGGCTACGTTGATCGGCAGGAATAATTAAAATGAGTAATATGTCTGGACAATCTAGAATTCGTAATTCATAAATTAACATGAAGGACCGCAAGTGAAGTGTTAATTAGGACATAGTCTTGATGGACCCTAGAACGTCTTTGGTCAATGTCGGATAAATTGTCTAGGCGGGTTAGCGGTATGAGGTAACCCTCAATATCGGCAGTTCTAGTTCTTTATGCGTATGGGCTATTACGGACCAATTAAGGAGGGTAGCTTGCGTATAGATTGTCTACTGCCATTGTTGGAGTAGATAGAAGTAGGAATTGCACCCATAGCTGATAAATATGATAATAATCATTAAAAGTTTGTGATTAATCAAAGGAAATTTTGTGGGGAAGCTAGTAAACATAACTATTAACTAATCCAAGTTAGTAGATCGATGAGGAGAGGGAGATGTATACCATGTTTGTTTTCTTTTATGTTATTGTTGGTCAATGACCACCTTTATGTTGCTTCTTAATTAGGTTAGAATCGTTTATACTTATAAGTTGCATTGTCTCTGTGGGATCGACCTTGACTCGCATTCACTATACTACTATGTACATATTATTCTTGCTAGTAATATCGATGTTAGTGACTTACACGCGATCAAGACTTTTGGCGCCGTTGCCGGGGACAATGGCCAATTCCTAAATATAAATGTTTTAATTCTAATTAAGAAGTCGTTTTTCTTTTATGTTATTTTATTTTGAGTCTTGAGTCGTTCGGTATCAATCCTGCACATGTTAAACTGCCAGAATTAGAAAATTCAGGGCCGGTTTCGCAAAGGTAATCTTCGAGTTACCGAGGCCTGAAAAATCGATTTCTGAACAGTTCCTGTTATTCTGTGTTATTCCCTGTTGATTATAGTTAGTAGGTCCGCAACAGTTGGGATCACACCTAGCTGAAGCGGATGTTGCTAACCTTTTCTTTGTTTTATTTTGTCTTTTTGCAGGAAGATCAGAACACTTCAGAAATTCGATCGATTAAGAGTTGAAAAAGCACCCACAAGTCGAACAATATGCCTAGAACAATCTTGAACATCACACCGATTTCCATGTATCCTGGATCTGAAGCACAAGGGCATTATGAAGCGGTAAAGCAACGGTTGGAAAAAGAGGAGAAAGCAATCAAGCAAGAGCCTGAAGATGACCTGAAGGAGTCTAGCATATATCGACCGGGTGAGTTTCCTTGTGAATTAATTGATATATCATCTTCGGATTACGATTCTGATGATCCTGAAGAGGATCCTGACACGATCTTTTATGAGCCTGAGGATTACCCAGACTAAGACACCGTGGTGAAGTTAGAAGACCCTGGCACATTCAGACTCCCAGTTTCTGTCAATGGAATATGTGTAAGATTAGGTCTCTGCGACTCTGGCTCGAGTTGCAATATCCTACCTTTTTCCCTCTATCAAAAGATAAGACTTCCGGTCATATTGAATCAAACCAAGACCATGACCTTCGTAGATCGAACCAGAGATATGCCTGCTGGTCTGCTTAGAAAGTGTACAATTAAGGCAGGAGGGTTCACGTATCATATTGACTTCACGGTCATAGACGTACCTGAGGACCCTAGTGCCCCAGTTCTCTTAGGACGACCTTTCTTAGCGATGAGTAGGGCGGTTATGGATTTTGATAAAGGGGAGATTACTCTTAGTATGAATAATGACGCTGTATCTTTTAAGATCCTAGAACCCCTGGAAAACCGACCGGAGAGTTGTAAGATGACGTGTGCTTCAGGGAAGGTGGAGATCTTGGAAATCGAAGGGCATAAACATAGAGAGGTTGTCATAGAAACCGTTGAGCAAGAGTTTATGAGATTAATTCTGAGAGAGAAAGAAGATAAGGACCACAATAAGATGCTCACGGAAGCTAGTCCTTCCGTGTTGCGTAGTGAATGAGTTGAGCTTAAAATGTAAACTGTGGAGTCCTTGGGTTTAAGGTCTAAATCTCGATGTAGAGGCAGACCTAGCACGCAAGCTAAAAGGGAGAAGCATGCTAGGACGAGATCAAAAAGGTTCCTTAAAAGTACAAACCTCTGGAGCGAACATTTGGCGAGTTGAAGCTCCAACCCTTGATTGATCGGAGATCTGAAGAAAGTCAAGCTGGCGACTATAAACTCAGAACTATCTCTTCAAACCCTTAGGAAGTTTAGGATTGAATAAAAGTAGCCAGATGAAGGGACGAGCTTTTTTTTCATCCTACCACAAACTTAGGCTTGAAACCGAATGGTTGTGGAAAGGTTATTTTTAACTCGTTGCGGATTCTAGTGAAGTAGGTTAGGTTTTGAGTCGGAAATGACAATTGAAGAATAAAAAGGAAGTCAATTTGAGGTCAGAATTGAGCAGAAATGTTGAGTAAGAAGTGCAGCAAAGGCAGATAAAAAATCTGAGGAAAAAATACCCCCGGTATCTCCAGGGTAACCTCCGGGTTACCGAGGCTTGATTTTCAGATTTCTGAACGTCAGTTTATAAAGCTGAATTTTTAGAGACACGTGGAGGACATACGTTGCACCAAATACAGTCAGTCAGTAGAAACCGAACCATTTTTCCCCTCTTTTCAAAATTTTCATCCTTTCCCACACTCCACCATAACTCCACCTCAATCCCATCAATCACCTCCTCAAATCCCTCACCCTAATAACTTCTCTACCCATTATCCCACTAAACCATCCACATTCATTCCATCCTTCTTATTAAACCACCCCTTCATCACAAATATCATCATTCCTATCATTTTCATCTCTTTCATTCACCACACTTCTCCTATTTATTCTTCATTTCTAAAATTCGGCCACCATCACCACCATGTCACCACCAAACCACCACCATAACCAAACCAATTTCCTTCCATTTCCAAACCTAAAAACACCACCTCCTTCAACCCTGCTGCTGTCCTGAAGTGTTGTTGCTATGGTGAAGTGCTGCAATCTTTCTTCTTCTATCATCAGAGGCATAGTCCTGAAAGAAAATCAGAGAATTTCAGGCCGGTAAACCGAACCCTACCTCCGGTTTACCGAGGGTTATTTTTTAGAAACAGCTTCTGTATCAGGTTCTATACTCATTCAGGATGGGTCTTAAGCGTCAACGGTCAGCTGTTCGTCCCAGTGGATATCAGACAGTGTATGGAGATGCCAATCCGCTGATAGACGGGGTTGCGCAGTTCTATTCTCTAGCTATCTATGAGTCGTTCTAAGGCCATTGGAACGCTAGGCCAGTGGCTCGAGAATGAGGGGTAGATTTGTACGACTACGGGTCGATATTGCCGGGTGCCTTACAAGTACAAGATTTATTAGACATGGCTAAGGCACCGGCGAGGTTCAACACCACGGGGGTAAGGGAATTCTACGCATACGTTTCGCATATCCCCGGAGCTATATTGCTATGGTTCGCGGTATTAAGGTTGATTTTTCTATTGAGCGGATCAACTCTCATTTTGGGGTTAGAAATCCACCGGTGGGCCCGGATGAGTACACATCCTCGAGCAACATTGCCAATCTAGAGAGGATGGATATGGTTGCTGATTTCTTAGGGGTGCAATGGAAGTGAAACCCTGCGGGAGCCCCCACCATCTTCCTAGAAAATGAGCTATCTTGGGACCGGAAGATGGTCAATCGATTTGTTTGTGCTTGCCTTCTTCCACCTGCTACCCCACCACCTAGGACTGCCCTCGTCATAGAGCATCCTCTTCCACCGCCGCCGCCTCAAGTTCTGCACCACCTCCCGGTTTTGATCATGGAGTCGACTGGGAGGGTTATTCTGATGATGACTAGCTTTTATTTCTTTCTATTGTTGTTTTCCATTTTCTTGTTTTTCTTTTTAATTTTCTTTTTCTTTTCCTGCTTAGTTGATGTAGCAGAATGAAATTTCTATAATTATTTTGTCGGCTTAATTTGTTTTGGAGTATATTATTTTCTCTTTTACTGCAGCACTTTTATTATCCAATTTCTTGTCACCACTATTCTTCTTGGATTTCTTGAGATATTTAGCACAACTTCTTCATGGAATACTTACATAAGCCCGATGATTTGCACGATGATCCGTTTCTTCTTTGGTTCCGCCCTTAACCGAAGCTTAGTTCCTTTTCGTTTTTATTTCTCATCTTACATATTGGGGACAATGTTTCGATTAAGTGGGGGGGGGAGGGGGGGGGTTAGAGGAACGTCACTTAGATTTTTAGCATTATATTCCATGAGTTGCGTGATTGTCTTGATTCTCTTTGATGCACGATTCACCACTTAGACTTTGATTTCTTTCGACAGAATTTTGAAAAATAATTATATCTTTGATCTTTTAGAGTTAATTGACTTCATCTTTGTTTTACTTTGTACGAGTAAGAGAAAGTGTCCACTTCTGAAGTAGTGGCGTATTAAGCGCATATTTTGTTATGAGCCACCATTTTAAGCACGTATAACTCATTTCCCTTGGTGTGTAGTCGATAGCATATTGTTTTAACTAGAGTTGACCCTGGCTTTATAACGAATCAAGTTTCACTTACGCTTAGAAAGGCAAAGGAATTTCAGATTCGGTAGTTTATCAAGAGTGGGGCCGTGAGGATAGTTAAATCAATGAGAGTTCACCTGCCAAGAAAGAGAAGTGCATTGAAATATATACATCTATATTCTCTTTGGCAACATCTTAGTCGATGGAGCGTAAGACGCACGACTTTTGCATAGACCGATAAACGTGAGCCTAAGAGTAATATATGCACGGTTCTCGATCCGCCTTGCCAGCTCAATTAATTAACAAATACATGTTCGAGACTGGTTAGTAATACTACGGGTTGACGTAAGGTGAGATTTCCTGCATTTCTAAGCGGTTGTGAAAGTTATTGCACACACACATTGGCTCATACGTGAATAGTGTTTAATGTGTTACTGATGGATACGAGTGGCATGATCTTGATCTTGCTTAGTAGGGCATAGTTGTTTTTAATTAATTTGTGTATTGATCAGAGTGTTATTTTCTTTTCGCCTTTTTGCTCGGGACGATCAAAAGCTAAGTGGGGGTAGTTGATAACGCTCTAAATGGTACCAATAATTATACCTATATTCACCCTGAATTCTGCTCAAGAGAGGATAGATAGGCTCGTTATTGCTTAGAATATGTGTTCAATGCTATGTGAGTGTTTCTAAGATCATAATTCTGCATCTATGCCATTTTCCCGATGTTTTGGTACTATTTTGTCCCATTTTGCGTGTCTTATAGGATGTACCGAAACTGGAGCATTGGAGAATGGATCTGGACCAAAAGGAATGCATTGGGCTGAGTGATTGAAGTCCAAGAAGAAGCCTACTGAAGAAAAAGAAGAATACACGGCCCGGTAACCCGATGGTTAGGCCCGGTAAACCGGCGTCTTGTGGAACACGAAATTTATTCTGCCGTATTGTCTAAGTCGGTTAGGGTTTTAGAGAGTCTTAAGTCGGTCATTGTATCTACATAAGGCCGCATTAGCAGAGTTCTTCATATGATTCATAGATCTACAATAACTTTTCATTAATATTACAATTACATTACAATTATTATGAAATAAAGTTTTCTTGAGCTTTGGAGAGTTGTTTTTGGTTTCCTCCCTTCTTCCATCATCTATAGCTTGAGTAGATCGAGCTAGATCTCCATTGTTTAAGGTATGAAGCTTTGAATGTTTCTTTATTTTCTTCAATATGGTAGATCTATTCGTATTTATGTGTTTTAGTTAATCTGCATGTTTAACAACCCCATAATTTACTTATTTTAATCGTACTGAGCAATATAGATCCAGAAATTAGGAAAAGCCGCCCCCGGTAAACCGGCGGTCTATACTGGTTTACCGAGGCATAATTTAGAAAACCTAAACTGGGATTCACTACAGCTACGTTGATCGACAGGAATAATTAAAATGAATAATAGGTCTGGCCAATCTAGTATTCGTAATTCATAAATTAACATGAAGGACCGCAAGTGAAGTGTTAATTAGGACATAGTGTTGATGGACCCTAGGATTGTGGGGGTCAATGTCGACAGCTGTCTAGGCGGGTTAGAAGTATGAGGTAACGCTCAATATCGGCAGTTCTAGTTCTTTTTGCGTATGGGCTATTACGGACCAATTAAGGAGGGTAGCTTACGTATAGATGGTCTACTGCCATTGTCGGAGTAGATAGGAGTAGAAATTGCACCCGTAGCTGATAAATATGATAATAATCATTAAAAGCTCGTGATTAATCTAAGGAAATTATGTGGGGTAGTAAACATAACGATTAACTAATCCAAGTTAGTAGATCGGTGAGGAGAGGGAGAGGTATACCATGTTTGTTTTCTTTTATGTTATTATTGGTCAATGACCACCTTTATGTTGCTTCTTAATTAGGTTAGAATCATTTATACTTATAAGTTGCATTGTCTCTGTGGGATCGACCTTGACTCGCATTTACTATACTGCGATGTACCTAGTATTCTTGCTAGTAATATCGACGTTAGTGACTTACACGTGATCAGAATCCAGATGCAATAAGATAAACACAGAAGCAATCTAACATAAACAATCACACAAAGGAACAGAAACAAGAAGAACACATGATTTAACGTGGTTTCCGGTGTTGTGCTGACTACTCCACGGATAGAAAAGAGATATTTTATTATGCACTGAATTTTAGATGGATTACACACACTTTACGATGATCATTGCAGTTGGTATTTATAGGAACATATCCCTACACCCTAACAGCCAAGAATATTTGTCGGATTGCCATAAATGCCCAGATGTTGGATCACTCTGCTGATCCAACTCAACTGACCATTACACAGATGTAGAACTTAGCTGTACCCAAAACCTCAGCAGACCCTCAGCAGGCTGTTGACACCAGGAGAAACTCAGCAGACTTCCCAGCTGACTTTCACATACTTGGATACACTTCTCAGCAGACCATCACTCTGCTGATAACCAGATTAGTTCCATCAGATGTAGAGTTTAAGTCACTTTTCTGACAGAAAACCTTTTCATATAAGCACTACTATAGTTGCTTCTATTATTTATGTTGTGCATATTGATATTTGGGGCCCTTTGAGGCAAACTACTGTGAATGGTCAACAATATTTCTTAACTATTGTAGATGATTTTTCTAGATTTACATGAGTTTTCCGTATGAGACAGAAGTCTAAAGCTTCTAAATTAGTTAAATCTTGTGTTCAATTTGTTTCCATACAATTCAATAAGATGATCAAGATCATTAGGTCTGATAATGGTTCTTAGTTTCAACTCACATCATTCTATGAGCAGAATGGAATTACTCATCAGACTTCATATGTCAACACACCTGAGCAGGATGGAATTGTTGAAAGAAAGCATCAACATCTGCTCAATGTTGCGACATGATTAAGATTTTAGAGTAATCTTCCCATTGAATATTTGGGATTCTGTTTATTACATGATGTGAAGCTAATTAATGCTACCCCAACACCTTTTTAAAATATACTTCATATGAAGTTCTTTATTGCTCTAAACGTGATTCTTGTACTCTTCAGAAGTATAGAACAAAGTTTGATTGCAGATGCATGACATGTGTCTAACTTGGGATTTCAAAAACTTACAAGGGTGCAAGACTCTTGGATATCACCAAAAAAAATATCTTTGTAGCTAGAAATAATCAATCTAACGAGACTTACTTTCCTTTATTCCAGTTGGTCTTAGGCAAATCCATGTACACTCATGATACGCCTTTACAATTTCCTGTTGTGGAGAGTTTTGATGACCAGCTGAGTGATTCAACTGAACAATCCAGTAGAGAACCAGATGCAGCTGAGGCATCAGTGGAGATTCAGCCCCAGTACGCCAGACACCTGCACCTGTATTGATGAGGAGATCATTATGAACTAGAAGGACACCAAATTTTTATCAAGAAGGTGTCAACACAGTCGAGCAGACTCCATATCTGCTGAGTGAAGTAATGAGTCTAGACAGGCTCTTAACTGAGTATGCTACATATGTTTGTGCCACTGATGTTGTCACAAAACCAAAGACATACAATCAAGAAATCAAGAACGATGAGTGGAAAGAAAAAACGCTAAAAGAAATTGAAGCATTATAGAACAATCACATATGAGAAGTTGTTGACTTTCTATCTGGCAAGAAGCCTATTGTATTCAAGTGGTATAAAAGATTAAGTATAAGCTTGATGGATCTGTAGGGAGATAAAATAGTGTTAGGTCCCCATAGACTAGAAGTTTTGATGATACCAAAATAGTTGGTTTAGAAACCTAGTATAAGTTTGCTTAGTAGTCTGACATGCGAGTTGTATAGGATTAGTCAGACTTTGACTAGGTATTCATAGTCTAGGCTTGAAGACTTGAAGACAAGAAGACCAGATGACTAGAAGACCAGTCTCTTGTGCCAACATCTATCAAGATAGAATCAGCACAAGCAAAGCAGTCCTGAAAGCAAATCAAAGAGCAGACGAGTTAAACTATTGAAGAGCAGACGAGCTAAGCATCTAGACGAGTAAATGATCAGATCAGAGACTACCAAATGCTCTCATGTGACTTAAAGAAAAATGAAGTGATAAATTAAAGGGCGTGTAGTCATCCATCAGATCAACGTTTGATCAAACGGCTACGAACTCATACAAGTGGAAAAATAGCATTTGATGCTATAAAGCTATATTATGGAAGCCATCAAGTACAAAGGCTCCAATGGTTGAAAAGCTAAATAGAACCATTTGAAAATATCAAGGGACAATTCAGCAAATCAATCAAAGCCACACAGTCTTCCAACGGGACGCCTACCTTATGAAGACTATATAAAGATGAAGAAGAACAACCAAGGAAAAAAGGTGGTTGAGAAGAAAACAAAAGAGAGAGTTGAGCAATTTTGAAAATAAAATCTAGCAAGTCTTCTCTCAACAAGATCTTCATCTCAGAAGCTTACCAATCTAAATATCGAAATCAAGCAGATCAACAAAAAGTGCTCAAACAAGTATCATCCAGGATCTACTTGATCAAGAGAGCTTCCATCAAATCTTCAAAGTAGATTCAAAATAAAGCTCTTACTTGGTATCATTAATTTGATACAGCAACAGCTCAATTACATCAATCAAGTTCACAAGGAAATGGCAAATATGATGAAGCATCTATGGGGTGTGAAGGAACAACGAAGAAGATAGATGAACTGTTGGAGAAAGGAAGTTCTTCAGACGAGCTGCGTGCAAGTTGACCATTGAAGAATCTACGAGGTGTGCGGCATTTGAGGGGTGTCAAGCATTGGCTACTTAGGGTGTGAAGCATCTGTGGGGTGTGAGGCATCTGCGGGGTGTCAAGACACTTACCTATTGTATTAGTGTAGAGTACAATAGTGAAACCTCCTGAGTCACGGGAGAAGCGGTCATGTAGGAGATTACGCCACTCCAAAGATCGATAACATTTCTTGTGTTCTTTACTTTCAGCACTTTACTTACAGCACCTACATAATCAAGGTCACACTACTCAATACTGAAAACCAAGCTCAAGGCTTAATTTGAAACATATCATTATTCCACTGCATTTACTTTCTGACAGTATCTAGACCAGCAAAACCAGGCAAGCTACTTGCTAGTCTGTTCTTACTGACTAGATTTGTTCTCAAAGTAAAAAACGTCAAAAATCGAAGAGAGTTCATTCACCCCTTTCTGAACTCTCACAAGCCTTGTATTGTGAATCAACAAGTAGCAAAATGTTATACTTAAACATACGGTATTGATTATCAAGAAACTTCCAATGTACTTTGAACTCCAAAACTTCTATTGAATTTCAATGTACTTTGTTCCTTACTATATGCCAGTCTAATTCTATGTGTTTTAGTCTTTCATGAAACTCTATTTTGTCCAATGTGTATATCACTAGCTTTGTCACAATACGCATTAACATTTGATTATGATGTAAGTTAGCTCAATAATTAGAATTTTGATCATGAGTATTCTAATCTCTAGTTTTTGAGTCCATCTCATTTTAATTTCTTCTTCTTTGTATTCGATCTATCATTGAATAATAGAATTCTTGATTGGAATCAAGAACTTCTTCAGATGAAATATTTTCGGCTCTAATCGGTTTCCAATTTCTTGAAACAACTTACTTTTTTCCTCAACACATTGGGTTGACTTATTGTTGGAACAATGTTTGGTTTGCTAATACTGAAAATCTATGGACATAAATTTGTAGGAACAGAATAGCAATAGAACATAATGCAATAAAGGTGAACACAAAACATGAACCAAACTTTCTTCATATACTCACATACTGCAACATAAAGAAACATAAATGCAGAAAGTTAAAGTAAAACGAAAAATTATTTAGACTGTGACGAGTTTAGAACACTGTCCTTAATACATTATTGTCCTGATTATGTGCACACGGCTATGATAAATATCTCTCAGAATACAACAATCTACCTTATTCTGGTCTTACACTTAGATGCGAAGAAGAAACGAACTTATTCAGTCATGATATCTCTGACTTGTATGAATGCAAAAAACAATTGTGCAGAGATTCAGAAAGTATGCTATGACATTTTCTGTCTTTTTCATTCAGTAATGTTGGCTTTATATAGAAAGAGTGAATCAATCCTTTTTTAAGAGAACCATTGATGTGGCCAAAACGAGAGGTCCAATCTAACCGGCAGTGTACCGGGTCGACTGTAGTCTAGTTTGGTGAGACAAGGTCGTCTCCTCGGGGAACACACACTTATGAGGTTACACACCAAAAAGTCTATATTACTTTGATCTAGGTCGCAAATTAGTGAAAGATTAATCAATTGCATAAATAAAGTGCTGAAATAACAAAGATAGTAAATTATAAAAGAAGCTAGCCAAGATAATGCGTAGCCTAGCTATCCTCTTGCAACGTCATGGGAATGACTTCCTACCTTCCTACCATTCGTGTTTGAAAGTGTGAAACGGTGCACTCCTAAACAAGCAATTCCCCCTCATATGAGTGAATGAAATTGCTCCCTACCTCCTCCTCGGTCTAGGTGTGCTAAACCTAATGATTCGGTATGCTACGCCCGTGAATGCAATGGCAAAGCCAACTATCCCTGGATAAGAAATCGAATGCCTACAAGAGGTCGATTTTACCTTCCGGTTCACCTACCCTTTTCCCACGTCTAACATCTCCGTTCGGTATCCGTTAAACGTGTAAATGCTAACACTAGGCAATTACTCTAATGCAAGCAATCAATACAATACAAGTAGGCAAAGCTTCACAACAATCAAAACTAACAACACAAACAATCATTCCCAATTAATCACAAGAGGATAAACTAAACTACAACATAATCTTGGCTAGAAAAACCTAGCCACTCATGTCTACAAACATAATCATCTCAAGAATAAAATTCATAAATATAAGAACAACTGAATGATAATAAAGATTAAAGATTACCACTTCAAATGGTGAAATTCGAGTTGGTGTTCATCATCCAACCTCAAAAGCTTTAATGGAGTCAACACTAGTATGTTAAACTTCAACAAGAGATGAAAGCTAAACTAGAATCCTTAAGGGTTACAATCAAATTCAAGTGTTAATTTCTACTAAAATTCG
Source organism: Gentiana macrophylla (assembly GCA_026214975.1). Taxonomy (NCBI): domain Eukaryota; kingdom Viridiplantae; phylum Streptophyta; class Magnoliopsida; order Gentianales; family Gentianaceae; genus Gentiana; species Gentiana macrophylla. The sequence goes on from CM047806.1 coordinate 105,917,960, forward strand.
GCTGTAAGAGCATTGGGGAGAATGGTGCCTGCAAGATGGAAAAGTTGGAGAAGATGAAGTGTGTGTGTTTGATAATAATGTGAATGGAAGAATAAAAGAGATTAAACTTTTGCTGACTCTGCACTCTTGACTCGCGTCACCCCATCTTGGCGTACGTCATGCCAAAAATTGCACTAGTGGCGCAGGTCAAGGATTCTTGGCGCACGTCACGTCTAGTTGTGGTGACTGACTGAATGACATCTGCATTAATTGCTCAACCACTCCGTGACTCAGGTCATGTGACATGACGCAGGTCACCAATATACAAAGTCTCAAAATCATAATTTTATTCTCCCGGCTGGCTTGGATTGAACCCTCTAATGTGCATCAAATAATCTTCATGGGCTGGAATCCTTGCCATGACACAAAATCATCACAAAAGAATCAAAAGCCACCCTGAGGTCAGAATCCACACTCCCAACCGTGATATCTGTGCTGCAAAATAGACACAAAGATACCACGTGTAAATCTGATAACAAAATCGGCTAATAACTAATATAATACAACTAAAAACATGGTTTTTCTGTGATTCTTATATACACAAAATATGGTTCCAATCATCATTCAAATTGCTCAAGTTGATGTCAAAATATCACTAATTGCATTAGAAAATAGGGTAAATCATCAGAAATTTTATCATCAGGTTGACTTACATCAACCATCGCATCTAAATTTTGGATTGGAGTCTTCTGAAATTGAACATATGTGTTGTTCTGTTCTGAAATTTTGAATTGCTTGTGTTTGCAACAAAAAAAAAAACTACTCAAAGTGTTCAATTCAAACAGATGCAATGTTTCAATAATGATTCAGAAATTTCCAAAAAGGAAATGTTGAGCTGGCCCAAAAAGGTAATACTTTGGCCGGGCCAAGCCAAGCCCAAAGCCCAAGGCCCAAGCACAAACACAAGCACGAGCCGAGCTAGCCGGACGGGCAGGCGTGTTTCTGAACAAAGTAGGATCTGATTCTTCCCTCCTATTGCCTGTTACATGAACACTACATCGCCCTTTGGGGCTTGCCTCTTAGTGAAAGACTACATGTTATATTTAGAGTTAACATAAGACTACAAGTAGGATCTAATTCCTCCATCCTCTTGCCTGTTAGTGAAAAACACTACATCTCTTGCCCTCCTCAAAATTCTCTTAACACTTTTCCCTATGGGGCTTGCCTCTTAGTGAAAGACTACATGTTATATTTAGCGTTAACATAAGACTACAAGTAGGATCTAATTCCTCCCTCCTCTTGCCTGTTGGTGAAACACTACATCTCTTCTCCTCCTCAAAATTCTCTTTCCTCTTGGGGCTTTCCTCTTAGCGAAAAACAACATGTTATATTTAGAGTTAACATAAGACATTCTACCTATCCTCAAAATTCTCTTTCTTCTTGGAGCTAGCCTCTTAGTGAAACATTATACTCCCTCCGCTTTTATTTATCACTCACTATTGGTGTATTCAGACATATTAAGAAATTGATTGGTATGCCTGAAATGTTGTAAAATGTCAAACTTATCCTTCCATTAACCTTTAAATATTTTCTTTCATTCATTTAAAAGACCTTTTACTATTCTCATTAGAATTAATAATTTATTTTGGAAATTGTGTTATTCAATCATTTTTTTATTCATTCCATGTACAACATGTATTTTTCATGATTGTTGATGTTCTCTCTAGCTTGGGGAAATTAAATTTTGTTAGTTTTCATTAATAACATTGAAAATGTAAAAATTAGTTTAATTGTGTTGTAATTAAAAGTGGGGTAAAAGTGGAAAAAAAATATAGTTAATTGTTTCATTGGTATTTTAAAATGACAGATAAATATGGAAAAGTTAAGTTTCCAAAAGCTCTTCCTAAATCCTGCCCGGACCATAAAATTCTGTTATACAACTCTACCAGCTTGACTACTGGCCTCAAACCTTTTCGCTTCCAAAATATGTGGTTTTGCAGAGACGACTTCACGAAGTTAGTTCGGGATAATTGGGATCAACCTTTATTCGGCTTGGGTATGGATGTGCTAATGGGAAAATTAAAGCGCCTTAAATCTACCTTGAAAGTGTGGAATAAAGAAACGTTTGGTGATGTTCATCTTAATGTTAAGCTGGCTGAACATGACTTGGCTCACAAGAAACTAACTCTAGAGAACACTCCTACAGAGGCAAACCAAACTACTATACATCAAGCTAATGCACTATATATTCGAACCATGCTTGAAGAAGAGGACTTCTGGAAGCAAAAATCACAGTATAAGTAGTTTACTGACGGCGATCGCAATACAAAATTTTTTCACGCCTTAGTGAAAGCTAGTGGAGCTAAAGGTCATATTCAACTTATTCATAATGATGCAAGTGACTGGCTTACGACTGAAAGTGACTTTAAACAATAATCGATTCGTTTCTTTAGCTCTCTTCTCTCTCAAGGGGAGCCTCAGGATGACTCTGCCATGATTGAGCTGCTCTCTCATGTCCCCAAGATCCCTACGGATGATGGCAACAGAAGACTGGGTGATGCGATTACTCCTGAAGAAATCAAAAGGGCTATGTTCGATCTTGACCCGAATAGTGTTCCAGGTCTGGATGGGTTCTCTAGTATATTTTTCCAAAATTTTTGGGATGTGGTTCACTTGGATATTTGAAATACGGTTCATGATTTCTTCTCTGTTCGTCCTCTGCCTCACTCGGTGGGAGCAACTTTCATTACCATTCTTCCTAAAAATGATGCTCCAATGACTTTGGGTGATTTTCGACCAATCTCTCTTTGGTCAGTTGTTAATAAGATCTTCACCAAAATTTTAACTCACAAGATTCAGCCTCTGCTTGATAGGCTCGTATCTGATGAGCAATATGCTTTCGTCAAAGGTAAGGATATCGCAGACAATATTTTATTTGTGCAGGAGATTGTGCAGCACTTGCATAAAAAGGTACGTGGGCACAATATGGCTTTCAAGCTCGACATTGTGAAAGCTTTCGACAGAATCTCCTGGCCTTTCCTATCACAACTTCTCAGCTCTTTTGGGTTTAATACAGCTTTCATATCATGAACAATCTTCTCGGCTGCTGGTCTTCTATCTTGCTTAATGGCACGCCCACTGGTTTCTTTCAGTCTTCACGCGGCATCAAACATGGAGACCCTCTATCCTTATATTTGTTTATTTTGGTCTCTGAAGCCTTTACACATGGTCTTACAGCTCTCTTTTGTGATCCAGATATGTAGCGTGAATCTCTTCCATGCAATTTTCCACAGGCTACCCACTGTCTTTATGCGAACGAGCAGATTATTTTCTGTAGAGGTTTTAAACGGAATATCCAGAAATCATAGTCTTCATTCACACTTATAAGTGCGCTACGGGCCAGAAGGCCAGTCTAGCTAAGAGTTTCGTTGTTGTTTCTGAGATTTGTCCTGTTGGTAAGATTAGAAGACTCACGGCCTTGACTGGGATCCTTCGAGCTGAATGGCCTTTCATCTACCTCGGGTGCCCCATTTATGTTGGTCATCCCAATAGGGCTTATTTTGACTATGTAATTGACAAAATAAAAAAAAGGCTTGAAGGCTGTCCGGCTAAATTTCTCACTATGGGAGGTCGTCATCCATATCAAATATGTGTTATGCTCCATTCCTATACACACCATAGCTGCTCTGCAAGTTCCCAGTTCGGTGTTGAACCACCTCCATCGTATTTATAGGGGAATAGCGACCAGGAGAAACGTCGTATTTGGAGATCCTGGGAGATTGTCTGTGGGCCAACAGAGGAAAATGGCTTAGGAGTGCGTAATGTGAAAGACATTCAATTATCCTTTGCTTGCAAACTTGGGTGGGAAATTCGTAATAGTATTGTTGGCATTTGGGGTAAGAGTTTCTCTTCTCTTCCCAATCTTAAAAACTTACGACCTTGGAAAATCATGAAAAAAGTGGAGAGCATTGTGAACCTTCATTTGCGGCCTATACACACCTCCAAATGGAACTGGATCTGGTCACCTACTTCCACAGGTAATTTCACTATCGCATCTGCCTATAGGCTTCTTCATCACCGGAATAATGTTATCTGTGAGCTAAAAGAGATTTGTAAACCCAACATTCCAGTCAAAATCTAAATTTTTATGTGGAGATTTCTTAATAACATGCTCCCTCTCCCTCACATGTTGAGAGTTTTTGGGCACCATGGCCCTTTTAAGTGCCCTTTCTGTGCTGAGGAAGATACTAGAGATCATTCGTTCTTCACTTGTCAGTTCCTCCGTACTATTTGGACACACTTTCAGGCCAAGCTTCAGTTTCACCCTTTAGCTACGGGTTTCTGGACTTATCTTTGTGCTTGGTGATACCCTGATCGCAATGGTTCAATTAAAATTGCTTGTCAATTAATCCCTTCCTTGGTTCTTTGGGAAATTTGGAAATGCAGAAATAGAATCTTATTCGACTCAGTGCAACCCAGCATCCAGACTACCATCTTCAACATCAAACGCAACCTTTCTTATGTTCTTCTTAACCGACTTGTTCGGGCTGATGCAATTGAGGACTACCTGCTGGATAACCATTACATTAGAAACTTCTCCACACGGCGTGTGGCTCAACATACTCTGGTCAATTGGCAAAAGCCTCCTCCCAACGTTGTAAAGCTAAATAACGATGGCACGTCTTTAGGTAACCCAGGGCCCTCCGGTGGTGGGGTTATAATTCGCAATATGCGTGGTCATATTGTTTTTGGTATTAGTGAACCTTACCATAGTTGTACTAGTATGGTTGCGGAAATGAAGGCCCTTCTCACTAGTCTTACCTATTGTGCAGATCATCACCTCAATCATGTTCTCATTGAAACCGACTTTCTGGCCCTTGTCAACATAATCACAGGGAATTTTGACACTCCTTGGTAGATTGACGATGATATTAGATCCATTAAGAGTCTTCTCCTCCAGCACCGGATGTAGATTACACACATTTACTGTGAAGCAAATAAAGCTTCTGATTTCCTTGCTACTCAAGCTTCCTCCAGCAGAACGATGGTTTCCTACTCTACACATGATTCCCTTTCAACTGTCTATTCCATTCATTAGACGGGTTCGCAACATTACATAGTCAACTGGACGCACCCATGATCAATTCTTTGTTGGGTGCAAACCAAGTTGTATCCTCTCTGTTGTTCTGCTGCTCTCTCATCCACATTCATTTCATATACAGTCACGAGACTTTCTTAGTTGCAGGCATTTTCATCAACCTACAAGCGAGGACTTGGGGCTTCAAGATTCACCTTTTGCTTCTCGGACTGTGGTATAAATCTTGGTGTGGAAAGTTGGAAGCACTATTCACTACTGTTGAGGGTGCAATACAGGTGTTACGCTACTTATTATCCTCTATTTACATGTTCACTCTTGGTGGTTATGCTTACTATACTTTATTGCATGGGACTTTGGCGTATTCGAGTCATCAAACTTGTTGTTGGATTGCTACTCCACACTCCTTAGACCACAGAGATTTTCACGCTGCTGCTCAAAGTATTACCACGAGCAATTGCATTTTTTCTACGATGAGGACTTGGCATACAACTCCAAATTTCTCCACAAAGTGTTGGATGGATGATTCTCACACTACTCACTGTGATGCCTTTCAAGATGCCGATTGCATGTATTCGCAAGTTGCTGCTATAGTTTCCTTTTTTCCATGCATCATTTTGTATTTTTCTTTTTTGGAGGAGCTTAGCACTTTTGGAAACATGGGGTGCTGTACTCTTTCCTATGGCATTGATTTTCCCACACTGGGTTTGACAGTGTTTCGTCAACGTCTTTTGGTATAAGGGGAGGGCCAGGATACGGCAAGTACGAAACTTATGTTTAAATTAATATAAAAAGCTTCGTTTAAAAAAAAACTATGTGGGACAAATGATTCTCATTTCCTTAACAACACACACATGAATCACTCTATTTTAGGCAATAATTTACCATTCACTCAATATCGGAATCGATTGATTTCAAAACCTAATCTCAACTACTATCTTAGTAATTTCAAAATCCAATTTTAGCTTCCGTAAAATTCAATCCGTAAGTCAATCTAAACTGAGCTCGAAGTGTATTGTTTGCCATTTGTATAAAACCCACATTTAGCTAAGAGCATCCACTATGGATGCATATTGTTGTGGCAAAATGTGTAAAAAAAAGCTGCAAGATTATATATATATTTTTTTTTAATATGGTACACTTTATTCACTCCAATGATATTGTTTTACACACTTGAAAATATCCCATGTGGCATCAATAAAAGTAAAAAAAAACCATTCTTGCACAATTAAAAAAAAGATGACAATATTGGTGTATTATTATGAACATTCATTTGCAAGTACTTTTTTTTAAATCCGTGCATAGAGTGTGGGAGTGGGTGGGGATATATCCACTACCACATCCACATTTATATACACATTGATGTGTCTCTTTGAGATATTGTGTGTATTCTACATATAAAAAGTGTGAAGTGGTTGTTTGAAAGTGTGATTAAATGAGCCATTGCCAATACTCTAAAAACTCCTTCACTTCATGCATCATTGCGCCTATTTTTGCTAGAAATTAAACGCAACGGAAAACAATCATGTGCGTTTCACATGGCTATTTTTCAAGAGTGTTCATCCTCTTTGATCTAGAAAATTCAACGTGAGAACTAAAAAATCAATATCATATTAATGATGATGGAAGAACCAATGAAGAAAGCATTTAATAATTTGAATCAAAAATCACTTATAGAAAAATAATTGCCATCCACCTTTGTTTTCACAGAGATTTTATTGTACAAATGTTTTAACCAATTATGATTGTAGTGTCCATAGATTAAAAAAATTGTTGAATATCATAAATTTAAAGGTTAAATATTCAAAATGCCCATTGAGTATCATTAATGCAGTAGTTGTTAAATAATTGTAACATCCTGAATTTCCAAAAAAAGGTAAAATAGTAATTGAGTATGTTTACTATGACCTAATTATTATTTAACCTATTTTCATTTAATTAAAAAGGATTTAATTAAAAGGATTTAGTTACTTAATTAAAGGATTTAATTAATGGCTATAAAAAGGAAATAATCCACAAAATCCCTTATTATTCATCACGCCATTTTTCAGAAAAAAAAAAAAAAAAAAAAAAAAAAAAAAAAAGAGAGGTGACACCACTCTAGAGAAAAGCAACGCAGAGATACCATTAAACGGAGGAAGGGAATCTTCAATCGTGCGGCTAATCCGTCAGGATTTTGAGAAGACGGCAGTAGAAGAAATCGATCACTGGATGAAGATGGTCGTTTCCATACTCTTCGTTTTCTAAACAGTAAGTTTTCAGTTTAGCCCTAGTTTTTGGTAATCGTCGAGTTTGACTCTTCAAAAATTCGTATCTTTCAATCCGTAGCTCTGTTTCGCAGCCATGAGTAGTCAAAAAGATCGTCTTGGAGCGTAGATTGTTCTAAAAATAGTTCACAGCAAGTAATCCAGGTAATATTCAGTTTTACACACTTTTCCATTTCGGGTTTTACAAGAAAGATAAGGTTTTTAGGGTTACTTGTTGATCAATTAGGTTTCGAGTTGAAGGCTTGTATGATCAGCAGTATATTGAAGGTTTTGGATCGTTTTTGCTGGCAATTAAGGTAAGAGGATCTTCCTAATGAATAACCAGATCCTTCCGAAACGCGTTTTCTTGGACAAGGGGTAGAACTAGATGTTTCTAAGTCGGTTTAGATAGCTATAAATAAGAGGCTTCGCCTCAGAACACAAGTGTACAATTTTCAAGACAAATATTATGCAATAAAAGTTCTTTGTTTGTTATTTTATTTATTTTATGAGTTCTGATCGGAGAGACGACGGAGTCGCCGCCTAGGGAGAGATACGAGGGAGATCATGCTCATCTTCGAGGAAATGATTTTCTGACTTTTCCAAGATATAGATCTATCGTTGTTCTATTCGACTAGTATGTTTTAATTGCTTATTTAGTTTAATTATGTAGTAGTTAGTTTATTTTACCCTATGTGTTATAGATCTGATTCGTTGATGAAGAAATCATGGAATAGTAGTTGCGTTCTTCAGATCTACGACGGTCTATATTGCTAGATCTGAATACCTAGTAAATTACTAATTCATGATTATTGGCGCCAGCTACGTTGATCGTTAGATTTAATTTACATGTTAGTATCCTGATCAACTATTTGCATGTCATCGTAAACTAGCTTGAAATACGAATAGTAAAGTGCTATGTTTGGACATTATCTAGAATGGACCCTAGGAACGTGCTGATCAATGTCGGCAGCTATCTAGGCAGGTTTGCGGTATGAGTTAGCGCTCAATATCGACAGCTCTAGTTCTTTATGCGTATGGGCTATTACGGACAAATTAAGGAGGGTAGCTTACGTATAGATTGCCTACTACAATTGTCGGAGTAGATAGGGTTAGTAGTTGTACCCATAGCTAAACAATGAATAAATTCATCAATGGGGAGGATTGTTGCATGTGTGAGGGATATAACTAATTACTCATAATTGAACTAATACATCAGAAACTCTAGTTTGCTTCATTGAACATGCATAATCTTGCTAGTTGATTATTACCAAATTTACCACTGTCTATATTATAGTTGGTCGTAGACCATTATCGTGACACGCTCAATCTTGGTAATTAGACGTTCTTATGAGTCTCTGTGGGATCGACCTTGACTCGCCAGTACTCTACTACGATAGACCTAGTCCTATTGCTAGTAAGTGCCTTGCACGCGATCAAGATTTTTGGCGCCGTTTCCGGGGACTCGTGTCAAGAATACTTTTTATTTAAGATTGAGTTTTCTGTATATATTTGATCTGTTTATACTGGAGTCATACAGTATCGATTTTGTTACAAATCTAGAAAAATTGCTTTCGGTTTACCGAGGGTCCACCCCGATAAACCGAGAGCCCAAATTTCAACAGAATCGTTTCTGTTAGTTCAGAGTCAAGTCAGTAGTCAGAGTCTGTATTTTTTAGTCTGCCAGGCGTGTGTAATAGCTGCCGAGGCAAGTCACTAACCTTTTTATTTTGTTTTTGTGTCTTGTAGTATGCTACATGAAGTTCAGCAGCCAAACTCGAGAGATTCATACCTGAGATTGAAAAGTTTGCTAGACAAAAGAGAAAGGAAACTCGAGAAAGATCTGTTTGGCTTGCGGACGATGTGATTTCGCACGAACGAGATCACAGCGAGAGAGAAGAAGAAGATATAGAAACCAACATGGCACAGAATGGACAGAACGGACAGAACGGAATGAATGGAGCAGGAGTTGTGGTACAAGCAGATATAAGAACTCTACAGAGTTATACAATACCGACAATCGAGAAATTCATGCCAGCCATTGTTCAACCAGAGGATGCAGCTGAGGTATTTCATCCGAAACCAAATGTGATTCAAATGGTGACTAATTACACTACTTTTCAAGGAGTAATGAATGAAGATCCTAGTGTACACGTCACCAAATTTCTGGAGATAGTCAGCACGGTTAAGCCAGCAGAAGTACCAGGAGACAACATCAAGTTTAAATTGTTTCCATTCACTCTGAAGGACAAAGCGAATATATGGTTATTGTCTCTAGCACCGGGACCGATCCAAACTTGGACCGATCTGTTGCAGAAATGTATGAACAAGTACTGCCCACCTGGGAAGTCACTAAAAATGAGACAAGATATTATGAATTTTGAGCAGAAATCAACTGAGACCTTTGAAGAAGCTTGGGAAAGATTTAAGGAAGCACAGAGGAGATGCCCTCACCATGATATCACTTTGCCCGTACGAATGCATAGTTTTTATCACGGATTACGGCCAAGTGAGCAAATGAGATTTGATGCATCAAGCAACGGATTTTTTGCGTTGCTATAACCTGAAGAAGCTGAAGAAAAGTTGGAGTAAATAGAACTGACAAGTCAATGGGGAACGCATCAAATCGAAACGGCCAAAGTAGCTGAAGGCGTATTTGGAGAAGATACTTCTCAAAAGATCTTATTCCAGCTAATGGCGATGAATGAAAAGATAGATGGCATGCAAGATCGCATAGCCAAGGTTGATAAAGTTCAAGAGATTGAAGCAACCAACACTGAGGACGTGAACTATATAGGGAGGCAAGGAAATCCTTATGGGGGCGGATATCGCCCAGGTTCTCATGACCACCCTGGTTTTAGACTAAGTGACCCTACTAGGGGTTTTTGACAAAGTGATTCTAATGGTGGAGAGAGAACGAGACGAACTGGTGGATTCATGCCTCAATTCAACAAGTCCGGTGGTTGGGAAGCAGCCATGGATAAAATGAGCTCAACTGTGACCGACAATGTCAATCAGCTTACGAAATTCATGACTGAACTGAATATAAACTTCACCACTTATTGTCAGAAGAATGTACAAGACTGACTAATCAAGAAGCATTAGTGCAGAATCTGTCCTACCAAGTGGGACAGATTGCAGAACAAGTGTCAGGCCATCCTCCGGGAGGATTGCCAAGTAATACTGAGAAGAATCCGAAGGACATGAATGCAATAATGACTAGAAGCGGAAAGGAACTACCTGGACCAGTTATACCAACCGTCCGTGGAATCGTAGCGCCAAGCCAGCAGAACGTAGCGAGAACTGGATAAAAGAGGGCCGTAAACCGGACACTACTCCGAAAGCGAGAGTCCGAAAATTCAGCAAACAAGCGAGCAGAGCAAGCGGAGGTCGGCAGTAAGTCTTCACGAATCAGAACTATTAATCCTGCTACTTTACCCTATCCCTCTAGGAAATATAAGCCGAATAATGATGATGATTGTTATAAAAAGTTTTTAGAGATGTTTAAGAAGTTGCAAGTGAATATACCATTGGTAAAACCTCTGGCCGGAATGCCAGAGTATACAAAGTTCTTGAAATAAGCAATTTCTACCAAAAGGAAATTGTTAGATCTTGAGACTATATGCCTTAACAAGGAATGCTCGGCAGTTTTGCAACGCAAACTGCCTCCCAAGTGTAAAGATCCTGGGAGCTTCCTCATAAAAAACGGTTAAACCCTAACCGTGAGGGCCCCCCACCCCCGATCCCACAGGAATGTGGGGAGAGGTTAATCAGGTAACCTAGAGCTTAGAGTCAGGGGCTTGTTGGTTCCCCATCACTGAAGGGTGTTATCAATCGGAAATCAACCCCTTTTACGGGAATCGAACCGCTAACCTCCAGCTTCGGGTCCGGCTGTCATTATAACACCCCGCACCTCACCACTAAGCCATATCCAAGGGATTGGGAGCTTCCTCATAGCATGCACAATTGGAGGAGTATGCCTAAATAAAGCATTGTGTGATCATGGAGCCGGTGTCAATCTTATGCCACTCTCCATCTTTCATAAGTTAGGCATGAAAGAGTGTTGGGGAGATTTTGCATCATTAAAACAAAAGAAAATTTATAAAACCTATACTACCATGCAAAACTACCTCCTAACCGGCCGAATACCGGGTAGTTGCTAGTAAAGTTGGATAAGTACGGGTATCAATCCTCAGGGAATTGGGCTGTCGAATCTAGCTTCATTAACTCTTCTAATTGTTACTACTAAGAACGAAATAAAAACGAAAAGGTAAACTGGACAGAGGATTGTTAATCCAAAGCCAGGAAGGATAATTGCGATCAACATAAAATAAATCTAAACTACAACAATAAATCTATCTAACGAACATGATAATGACTGAAGCGATTAAACATGGAACAAATCATAATCCACCATCCCGCAACCCTTAATTTCTTCCCTAGATTATCTTATAGTGATTTAATTCAAGTTGTGGTTTCACCTATCAAACGTATGAATTCCTACTTTCGTAGATGAATTCGCCTATCAATCTCTATCTTTCGATTTACGGAGATTAACGCATCATAAAATAAACCAAGGTGCAAGATTTACTAGATCTAACAACCTAGACATTCAACCTATCAACTTTCGTTTGACATAGATCAAAACGTCTATTCTTTCCTATGGTGATCTCGCGTTTACACCGACTTTCGTCCTACAAGAAACATCAATCGCAAACATCTTTCGATATAAATTTGCAATAACAAATAATCATAGAAAAGATACTGAACTTGGAATTTAAACTTACAAGATATCCAGAGAAAGAAAGTAAAAACGCTGCAGAAGAAGATATCCATGGCTGCTCCATGTTTATTCAACCTCAAAACATCATCATGGTTCAAGAAACGAAGGAAAAACAAACAAAATAAAAGACCTAATCTAACCCCGATCACCCGAGCACAAGGCTCGGGTGATCGGCCTTAAAGCTCCTGCAAAGCGGCTGCATGCGTGTAATTTTCGTATGAAAAAAATCTGATGTAATTAGGGTTGGAATCGCAGCTGCTTTTATAGACTTTTAAGTCGGCTGCTACAGTAACCATGGCCGGACGCCCGTTTGAAGATTCCGGACGCTCGTCCTGTATTTTCAGCAACAGCATCTAAACTTGTAACGATTATATCTCGGGCCTCGTAAGTCGGAATGGAGTGATTCAAAATCCTGTAGAATCCTCTCTTCAAGCCCTACAACTCTTATCTTGAGGTCGAGAGTCAAATCAGTTTATATCATATCAAGAACTGCGTCGGAAGGTCGTCACTACCCGGAATCTTGATTTTCCGACATTTATCTTGATTGATTTCTTTCCTTATATCTTTCAATCTTCCATAACTTTGATTGATCCTTTCCAAGCACGAATTTGGCTCTCTCAAATCCTCTCTTCCATCATCAATGAGTATCTACAACAATAGGAAAACATACCAAAGCGTAACGTATTTCCAAAATAACATAAAATCATCATTTAAGCACATAATTCGTTACGTTTTGCAATTAACCTCTTAAAACATCATTTACTAAATATTTCGATGTAAAGCCCTACTTCTATGAAAATAATACATATACGGGGGAAATTGATATAAAATATATCTATAAAAATCATACAATTTGACCCCTCAACAACACCCCACACTTAAACTTTTGCTCGTCCCGAGCAAAACAAAACAACAACAAACCATCAAGAATCCACATAACTCGATTACGAGATATAGTCAAAATCATGACAAGCTAGTATTCAAAGAAATCGACCTCACTCGGTGATGTGTGTGCGAAACCTACTAAACTTCCACCGATCCTCTCTTGATATAATACATCAAGCACTAACAGCTTATCCGGTCAACTAAACGAAAACTTCATTCTATCTACAAAGACTTACCTAACAAAAACTAATTACCAAGAACATAGTAACTAACTCACAACTAAATTCCTTTACTTAGTACCAAGAAAATACCTTCGGGTCTCTACTGGTTTAGATCAACTTGACTTAGAATTCCACAAAACGTATATTTTATATTTCCTATCGTCGCGTCTCAAAAGTATAACACACTCCCTACATTAGAGGCAAATCACCCCGAGATCACTCAATCCCTTATCAGTCTAAGGTAAACCACACTCCCCAATTGGGGCGATATCCAAATGGACTCGAGGTGATAGTTACAAACAAAATTCCCATAAAGAAATTCTATTCATTTATTATTTATAGATATATATATATTTTTATATTTTTCAAACTCTTTGGAAACTCTCGGTCAAATATATTTCTAACACATTCAAGACTCTCAAAGTTCTCAAGAACACTAAGGTACTGAGATTCTAACTGTGAGTATAGCACAAGTTCTTAACTTTCATTAATGCTAAATAAGTGTTATCTGTATCAAGAATTAACTTTCCTTTAACTAACCGGAAACTATTCTATATTTGGCTCTGAAGGATGCAGGTTCTTAGATCTAACCAAAATTAGATCTATGCGCAGCGGACGGATCACGATTTACATATCATAAAACATAGTTAAAGGACTTAAAAACTACAAGGGGGTTAAAATCAAGTTACCAATATAGGGAAGAGAAGCCTTGATCTTCCGATGTGTTCTCCAAACGGCGGTTGGTGGACACCCTTCTTGATACACGAGCCTTCTTGATATGCAAACTAAAAATCCCAAGATTTTTCCAACTCAACCCTAAGAATAGAGGCCGAAATTTTTCGGCCAATTTCTCTCGGTGAATAGTGACGTGAATAGTACCTTTTTCATTAGACTTGGGAGAACTCTCTTTATATAGGAGAGTAATCAATGTCCTCCAAGGATTAAATAATTAAGTGATAATTATCACATTAATCCTTTTCCAAATAAAAGATAAATAAAATGATTATCCCAAACAAATTAGGATAAATCATATTATTATCTATTATTCCATGAATTATCATTTAACAAATAAAAGATAAATCACATGTTAAATAATTATCCAAGAAAACTAATTTCTCTCTAATTATTAGGACATTAATGGCGCCACATATTGGGTCAAAAAAGCCCAAATAAAATGTCTTTTATGTGTATTATATTATTTAGCCCAACTAAATAATATCCATGCATATCAATTAATTAGCCCAGCCAATTAATTATCACTGAGGCCCAAATAACAAGATTATTAGTCCGAATTACGTAAGCCACACCGGGACCATGGACTATAACCAAGAGCTCCATAATTAATTATTCATCGAATGTAATAAGTACATTAATTATTAATTCCGGGATTACGCCACCATAAACCCGAAATCGAACTCTACCGATTATAGATGTATACTTATACTCAACCCATAGAGTGAATAAGCGTCCATTGATATAATCACTACATACAGATTAACCCTCCATAGATCATCCATTCTCGAGGGGAAAGTCTCCGTGAACCCGACTCGAAATATCTTATCCTTATTTACCATCAACCCCTAGTGATCAATTAGTTCACATATCCGACTAGTAGCTAATTAGTCTAAATATGAACTCGGCCGATCGATCACCTTCTTAGGGCTAACAAATAAGGGATCGTCTCTACTTCCCGCAGGAAGGAATGGATTCCATGTCTGTGAAAATCGAACTACTCACTCATCCTGAGATAGTGCCAATGAGAAGTGGCTTGGAACACATTATTTAAGTGAACCGTAATTAACACATCAAACACTACCCCGGACAAGCGACACCTCGTGATCACCTCGAGATTAAGGTTGATCCATATATGATTATCTAATGATTTAATAAGATTCCTCGATTACGGAATTATATCGAAATTCAGATTAAATCGGTCAATCTATATGAATGCCATCATATATAAATGCCCCACGTAGGTACCCTCTACCGACAGTCCGGATAGGACTATCACACCTTAAGGTGTTATGGGCGCATTATTGGTGTTTTAATCAAGAGACCCTAAACTCTGATTAAGTTCACCACGGACTAACAGTTTAAGTATATCACCACTAACTCAATCCTCACGTGTAATCCATACACTGAGTTAAGTGGTTACATACAGATATACTTAGGGTTTGCAGCAGTGTATTATTTTACAAGCACAAAGCAAGTAATAAGGTGAGATAAATTCTGTCATTCATTATTAAAAACAATTACACAAATTGTCTTTCGGGCACTACACCTAACAGGCTCTTCATCTAATAGGTTCGTGAAATGAAGTTCAAGTGAGTATCGACTTACTAAACCTATTCTCAGAACATGATATGACTACTGATAACAACTAAAGGTGCCAGATTATAAAACTAGCATGCCATTGAAATGTTACTCAGGACTAAACAAAAATTGAAAATTTGACTCATTTAGCTTAGCATAGAAATAATATCATGTAAGCAAATGTGTAGATACATATAGCTTATTCCCCTCCCCCACACTTAAATGACAACATGTCCTCATGTTGTGCAGAATAAAAGAAAAAGAAAACTTAGCTGATTGTATGCCGAAAGGGAACAATTCTGGAACGGACGCGTTCCGATCCAAAAATGCTCGAAGATATCAGTAGACATGTGGACCATCCACCGGAAAACCGCTATCATCTAAAACTCACAATTGCTATCGCAAAGATCCTGCACACTTGACAAACAAGGAAATATCTCGGAGACAAGGGGGAATAGAACACACAGAGCCCAAAATAGAATCGCATCAGATGGAAAAATCAAACAGGGAAAGTACAGAACATCTAAGCGTCTAAATATGGAAGTTTGATATAAGCACAAAAAGAAATAATAGCTCAGATGGAAAGATCAACACTTAAACTCAGGACATCTAAGAATAAAGCCACAGAAGCTTATAATATAAATAAGGCCCAACATGTGCATACAGAAATAATGATACATGGAACATTACAAAGTAGTAGGGCTAGGTGCACTATATGAAAATATATTACAATGCAATCTACATGAAATGCAACTAAAAAGATGCTGACAGGCTCAGGCTGAGCAAGTTGGGACGACAACTCTACAGTGACTACGGCCCGTGCAGAATCAGAAAAAAAACGAGGTAGTATTACGGAAACCGACAGTTAACTACACTCAAGAAAAATAAAAGAAAAATAGAAAAACAATGCAACTAGATGATATGCAACTAAATGATATGCATCTGAATGATATGCAAAAATAAAAGAAAATAAAAGAAAGAAAACTAGCCCACTCATTTGCAACATGACATGTATAAAATAAACGTCTACCAGATAATGACAGGTTACGATAAACAATAGTGATGTCCATTACGTGCAGTGTAGACGCGCCTTAAGACTCGTCAAAAGTGATAGCATTATGGAAACCAACAGTTAGCTATACTAAACGGGTATAACTCATAAGCCAAAGATAGTAGCATTACGGAAAACCGACAGTAGCTACCCATATGAGTTACAAAAACAAAGGAAGCACGTAAGTCTCAAAGCTTAAAAGATTCATCACGGTATGTAGCATACGAAAACCGACATTAGCTACTAATTAATAAGACCGCTTATAGCGTCACGAGAACCGACAAAGGACTATAACTTGCATAGATGAATCATGCATATAAAATTAATCGCTTATTTAACATGGATTCATAGATGGAAAGGTAAAAACATATAAGTTCGTGACATCTATGTAAACATCAATTAGCCACGTAAGCTCGAATGAAAAATCCACATCAAATAAAAGCATTAAAAATAAAATCAAGAAAACCGTAACCTGGATCAACCCGGACGAACGTTCACTTAGCATTCGTAATCGATTTAACGTTCATCTTTTCAAACGCTCGTTGCTCTTGAAAACCTCCAGGACGGGCGTTCGTAATTCCAGACGCCCGCCTCGATCCTTCAACTCGTAATGTGCGTTGAAACCTTTCTCGACGGACGAGCGTTCATACACCCACCGTCTTTCACCGCAAGTTAGGGGGCCGACGAAGGCGTTCACTTACTTGGACGCCCGTCCAAGCATCGAATTTTGCATAAAACGCAGGAAAACACAAAGAAACCCTAATTTCTTAAAAGATTATACATCAAATATCACAGAGCAAAATACATCAAATTAAAGCACGAGGGTTAGACTAGATACAAACAAACATATAGTTCACGCTTCACAAATCGAGTAAAAAACTTTTGCACATTCTTAACCCAACGGTTATCGAAACACGGCAAAAATAAAAACTCTCGATTTGTTAAACGCTACTTTTATTGAAATAAAATAAAAACAAATAAAACGTAACAAAATAGAAAAATTAACGAAAGAAGATTCAACAAAACACCGATTCCCCGGCAACGGCGCCACTTTTGTTGGGGAGATTTTGCATCATTAAAACAAAAGAAAATTTATAAAACCTATACTACCATGCAAAAATACCTCCTAACCGGCCGAATACCGGGTAGTTGCTAGTAAAGTTGGATAAGTACGGGTATCGATCCTCGTGGGAATCAATCATCGAATCTAGCTTCATTAACTCTTCTAATTGTTACTACTAAGAACGAAATAAAAACGAAAAGGTAAACTAGACAGAGGATTGTTAATCCAAAGCCAGGAAGGATAATTGCGATCAACATAAAATAAATCTAAACTACAACAATAAATCTATCTAACGAACATGATAATGACTGAAGCGATTAAACATGGAACAAATCATAATCCACCATCCCGCAACCCTTAATTTCTTCCCTAGATTATCTTATAGTGATTTAATTCAAGTTGTGGTTTCACCTATCAAACGTATGAATTCCTACTTTCGTAGATGAATTCGCCTATCAATCTCTATCTTTCGATTTACGGAGATTAACGCATCATAAAATAAACCAAGGTGCAAGATTTTCTAGATCTAACAACCTAGACATTCAACCTATCAACTTTCGCTTGACATAGATCAAAACGCCTATTCTTTCCTATGGTGATCTCGCGCGTTTACACCGACTTTCGTCCCACGGTAAACATCAATCGCAAACATCTTTCGATATAAATTTGCAATAACAAATAATCATAGAAAAGATACTGAACTTGGAATTTAAACTTACAAGATATCCAGAGAAAGAAAGTAAAAACGCTGCAGAAAAGATATCCATGGCTGCTCCATGTTTATTCAACCTCAAAACATCATCATGGTTCAAGAAACGAAGGAAAAACAAACAAAATAAAAGACCTAATCTAACCCCGATCACCCGAGCACAAGGCTCGGGTGATCGGCCTTGAAAGCTCCCAGAAAGCGGCTGCTGTCTGTGTAATTTTCGTATGAAAAATCTGATGTAATTATGGTTGGAATCGCAGCTGCTTTTATAGACTTTTAAGTCGGCTGCTACAGTAACCGTGGCCGGACGCCCGTTTGAAGATTCCGGACGCTCGTCCTGTATTTTCAGCAACAGCATCTAAACTTGTAACGCTCATATCTCGGGCCTCGTAAGTCGGAATGGAGTGATTCAAAATCCTGTAGAATCCTCTCTTCAATCCCTACAACTCTTATCTTGAGGTCGAGAGTCAAATCAGTTTATATCATATCAAGAACTGCGTCGGAAGGTCGTCACTACCCGGAATCCTGATTTTCCGACATTTATCTTGATTGATTTCTTTCCTTATATCTTTCAATCTTCCATAACTTTGATTGATCCTTTCCAAGCACGAATTTGGCTCTCTCAAATCCTCTCTTCCATCATCAATGAGTATCTACAACAATAGGAAAACATACCAAAGCGTAACGTATTTCCAAAATAACATAAAATCATCATTTAAGCACATAATTCGTTACGTTTTGCAATTAACCTCTTAAAAACATCATTTACTAAATATTTCGATATAAAGCCCTACTTCTATGAAAATAATACATATACGGGGGAAATTGATATAAAATATATCTATAAAAATCATACAATTTGACCCTGAACAAAGAGCTAAATGAAACATCTATAACCCTTCAATTAGCGGATAGGTCAATGAAGCAACCTTGTGGAGTGGTGGAGGATGTACTGGTAAAAGTTGATAAGTTTGTATTCACTGTAGATTTTGTGGTGCTAGACATGGAAGCTAACCACGATGTTCCATTGATCTTAGGGAGACCTTTCATAGCTACAAGAAAAACCTTGATAGATTTTCATAAGGGTGAGCTGATTCTGAGAGTGAATAAGGACAAAGTTGTGTTCAATGTGATGAATTCGATGAGGTATGCTCAAGATGAAGGAGAAGCATGCTACATGCTAGATGCCATAGACGAACTTGTTTTAGAATTATATCAGCAAGTGGCACTAGACCCTGAAATAGCTGAGACTTTGCTCCTGAAGTATGAGGAAAGTTATGAGGAAACCTGGCATGGGTGTAGTGAAGGTCAAGTGTGAGAAATAGAGCCTATATGTTCTGTGGATTTAAGAGGAACCATTCATAGACCTTCATGGCATATGTTCTTTGACTTACAGTTGACTGGTAAGCTGTTAAGATCATCGTTAGAAGAGCCACCAAGGAACTTAACGTTGAAACATTTGCCATCTCACCTGAAGTACGTGTACTTACAAAATGATACTCTCCCCCTTATAATTTCATCGTCATTATCACCTTTAGAGGAGGAGAAACTTTTAAGAGTACTGAGAGAGCACAAGGGAGTGTTTGGGTGGACGATTGCGGATATTAGAGGAATAAGCCCATCGGTGTGCATGCATAAGATCTCTGTAGACCCTAAGAAGAATGCAGTAGCACAACCTCAAAGAAGGTTGATGCCACAACTAAAGGATGTTGTTATAGAAGAGATCATAAATATGTTGGAGATGAGAATCATTTTCCCAACTGCAGACAGTGAGTGGGTAAGCCCGATTCATGTGGTGCCCAAGAAAGGAGGATTCACTGTCCAACCTAATGAGTTTGATGAATTGATCCCTATGAGACTAATTACTGGACATCGAGTTTGCATAGACTTCAGGAAACTGAATGATGCAACTCGTAAAGATCATTTTCCCCTACCATTCATTGATCAGATGTTAGAAAGATTAAGCGGTCATGCATTTTATTGTTTCTTAGATGGATATTCTGGTTATTATCAGATCCATATTGCCCCTGAAGACCGAGAGAAAACAACTTTCACGTGTCCCTATGGAACTTTTGCGTACATTTGCATGCCCTTTGGGTTATGTAATGCACTAGCAACTTTCCAAAGGTGCATGATGTCTTTATTTGTGGACATGGTGGAAGATTTTCTGGAAATTTTCATGGATGATTTCTTTGTATTTTGAGATATCTTTGATAAATGCTTGGACAATTTGAGTAAATTATTGAAGAGATGTGAAGAGACCAACCTTGTACTTAACTGGGACAAATGCCATTTCATGGTTACAGAAGGAATAGTGTTGGGTCATAGGATTTCAAGGAAAGGAATGGAGGTTGATAGATCAAAGAGAGAGGTGATAGAGATGCTACCCCCTCCAACGAATTTGAAGACGTCGTGAGCCTTTCTTGGCCTCGCAGGATTTTATACGAGGTTTATAAAGGACTTCTCTAAATTGTATGCCTCGGAGATTCGTGAACCCTAGGGCCCACGATGCCTATGCCTCGGAGATTCGTGAACCCTAGGAGATTCGTGAACCCTAGGATTTCCTCGCAGGATTTTATGCCTATGTCTCGGAGATTCGTGAACCCTAGGGCCCACGATGCGTATACCAAGCATTATTTCTCAAGGACCATGTTGATTGAGAGAGCTACATTGGAAGCCAAGGTCGATCCGGGGTTCGTCAAATTATTAAAGGATCGGAAATGGGACGCTTTGATGACGATCCCGACTACCCCGGTCAATGGTTCCCTGGTTCGGGAATTTTATGCTAACTGCTCGGAGACCGACTTGGAGACGGGAGTAGTTGTGGTTCGAGGGGTACAAGTTCCTTTTTCGGCGGATGTGATTAATCAGAAGTATAAGTTGGCGGCTTTTGAGGGACGAGATTATAAGGAGGAGATTGTACATAGACAGAGTTTGGGGCAGGACCCTTTGGAGGAGTTACGGTTGAGAGTTTGCCCGGAGGTGGCTTGGACGTTGAGGCCGGGTGGAGACCGGAAAGAGTTAGTCACCACGACCTGGACGGAGGACTGGAAGGTCCAGTGTCGGTTTATTCAGAGTCGGTTGTTGCCTAAGAACAACTTGACACATTTTCATATTGGTGACTTAGGCATGCTTTATGCTTTAACATTTGGCCTAAATGTGGATGTGGGACAAGCTTTATACGACGAGATATCTATCAACAAGAAGGTCTATATGCGGAGCTTGATCGTCCCTCATCTGATTCACAGTCTATGTCTGGATGCCGGTGTGCCTGAGTATGGAGCGGATCATAGACCGAAGAACCCGAGGCCGATACAGCGAGAGAAGGGTAAGCCTTCGGGACAGTCTGAGTCGGGGGCACCGCAGGAGCCTGGTTCGTCATCAGCACCTCCGCGAGCATCCTCCCTTCCCACTTTATCTCCCTCAGTCCGGATGAGGTTGAGTATGGCCAACAGTGTTCGAAACTGGTTGGAGGATATTCGGACTTCTCAGAACAACATTTTGACGATTCTGCAGTGTATCAGTGAAGATAGGCAGCCAAGGGACGCCAGAATCTTCGATCCGAGCGTCATTGATTACCATTATTCTGACGAGATTGAGCAGGCCATTGCAGATGTTATTCGCGAGTCAGAGTCTTCTAATGAGGAGCGGCCTGATGCCCCTGGGGGTGATGTACCTCCGGCTGTTGATTCTCCGGCTCCGGGGCAGCCATGATGTTATTTGTCTATTTTTGGATTTTTGATTTACCCTAGATACTGTGATTGTATATTTCTGCTACTTTTGATTACGTGATTCATTGTATTTCGTATTTAGCTACTGTTTCTTATTTCCGATGGATCATGTAAGCCATAAGGCGTCAGTACTTTCTTTCATACTTTATTTCAACTGGTGGATGTATTTTATGCTTTATCTTTTGGTATTACTCGTTTTTCTTATCTCTTTTCATTCTGGTATCGTTCCCCGTTTTCCCCGAGATGTTTCTGTGTTTGTCAAGTAGTGCAGGTATAATTCTAGCTACATTGTACGATTACGAGTTCTCAGTATCACTATGTAGGCTCCGGCCTGACCGACGGTTCGTGTATCGGTTTAAATCAGCTAAGTCTTTTACCTTTTCTTTCGTTCTGCACAACATGAGGACATGTTGATCTTTAAGTGTGGGGGAGGGAATGATTTGATAGGTATCTATACATTTGCTTACATTCGTTATGTTTCTATGCAAAATGAGCTAAAAATGAGCTAGAATTTTCGAAATTTTTCGACATTTTTGTTTTTTTCTTGTCCCGAGTAGGCAATTCAATTCGATGTTCATTATTTTTATAGTCATCCAAGCTATATATCATATGTTTGATAAGTTAGTCGTTTCACCTGAGATCTATTTTTCACGAGCCATAGTGAATGATGAGCTAATTTATAAAGTTATACCCCTTTTGATTAGTGATTTCTGATTTTCTTATAAGTCATGTGCTTAGTGCTACGTATGTATCTTGAAATTTATGATAGTTTGTATTTAGATCCAAAGTATGTTATACTGTGAATATCTAAGGTTTGAATGTGATAAGTAACACGTAACTTATTGTCAAATGAAAACTTGAATTCAAAATGTATTAATTGGGTGTGTCGAAAGCTAGTCGATGATTTGAGTGCGATAGGGTATACCACGTATGTCCTATACCACTATGATGACTAAAAGCTCACGACAGTCAGAAGAAGCTGCCTTATGATTGGAGTAAGGTAGGGTATATCATAAATATCCTATTCTGCTATGACAGGGCAATAGCTCATTCTGATGTGTGTTTAAAAAGTGAAGTAGTTAAATCAACCAATGAATTGTTATGGATATAAGGCTAAGTTATCGTCTATCTTATCCCCAGTAGAAACTGATAGATATGTTGTAGGGATTATCCTCTGAGTATTTCAGAAAGGCCCTGGATATAATCGATCATCCTTCTCGGGATATGTCACGTTTGTAGGGTACACCTTATGAGTGTCATTTATCGCTAGTCTACGAGGGGGTATTAGCTAGTTTTGCTTTGAGTTTCTCAAGTTTGGATTTAGTGGAAGTTTTCTATGGCTTTGCACACACACAGTGGTGAACTTCTGAGTTATTGGATCTATGCTATATTGTCTGGGATGTCTGTTTTCGTTTCGAGCCCTAATTTTCTGAGGCATAGGCATAAAATCCCATTGATGTGTCTCTATGGCATAAAATCCCATTGATGTGTCTCTATGTGTCTCTATGGTATTTTCCGAGGCATAGGCATAAAATCCCATTAATTTTCCGGGACGAGCAAAAGCTTAAGTGTGGGGGAGTTGTTAAGGGTGAATTTATACGATTTATAACGCTATATTCTATGGTATTTTCCCCCGTATTTGTATTAATTTGCATGAGAAACGAGTGTTTAACGGAAATATTGAGTAAATGAGGTTTTACATAAGTTATTCGCAATATTGGCTGATTTTGGTGTTTTAATTATGATTTTATGATTATTTGGATATTATTACATTTTGCGATGTTTTTATGTGTTATAGATACATGTTTGAGGCTCAAGAGATGATCAACAGTTGATTAAGTTTGAGCTAATTGATGATAAAAGAGATAATGAAGGAATGAGATAGAGGAAAAAGAGATAAAGATCAAGAAATCAAAATTCGATCCAGCTGAACGAGCGTCCAGGTCCCGTCCAGAGTGGACGGGCGTTTGATCGAGCAGACAGGCGTCCGGTGGTGTGGTTTTGATACAGAGAGTTTGGACGCTGTACGAACGGGCGTCTGAAGCAGTCCAGATCTATCTGGACGGGCGTTCACAAGAGCGGACGAGCGTCCGTCGACCGACTTTGCTGAACCGACTTCAATATCTATATATAGCAGCTATTTTCTCCACATATGAGATACGATATACACCTTATTCGAAACCCTAAACCTAGGGGCGGCTTTAGGCTGCGTTTTTCTTCCTTTTATTCCAGTTTTATGCACTTTAGATCTAGATTAAATTAGCTATTTTTTATGCACTGTTTCTGCAATTTTGAGTTGCTGAGGATGTTCAGAAGCTAAAAGCTTCATCAAACGAGTATTGTGAAGCCATCCAACTACTGTTGATTTCATTTTCATCGATTATACTGTGAGTTTTTATTAAAGGTTGTTTCTTTATTCATGTTTACTATGTTTATTTGCTCTTATATCGGAAGATATGCATGTGTCGATTGTTTATTATGGATGGAAATCTTTATAAACCTTAGATCACCATGAATAGGAATAGTATTTGAATCTATCTTAACGGAAGTTAATAGGTTTAATTGCTAGATTATAAACATAAAGTTTACACCTTTGGTTAGAAAACGCGTTAATCTTGCATTGGAAGATACTGGATTAATAGATGAACTTTCTAAGGAATTAGGGTTCATATTTAGATGAGGTGATTCACAACTTAGATAAAAACCACAATATAATCGAGATAGGAAATCAATGCTTGTTGGATAGGTGGATCAATCCTCGTTTGTTCGTTATACATTTAATTTAAATCCTTAAAAACTTGAATTTGTTTAGTTAGTTTACTTTTATTTGCATCTTAGATTAGTTTAGTTAAAGGTTCGCAACCCGTATTCTTCCTAGCTTTGGACTATATCCTCCGTCTAGTTTTACTTTCGGTTTTGAACTATTTTATTCGCTGTTTAGATTAGTTTCGTGACATAGTTTAGGTTAGACAAAAACTAGGGTTAGCAATCGCCAGTTCCCCGTAAGATCGACCCGGTATCAACCTCTTTACTACGATCCTTTCACTTGAGGTATATCGGATTATAAATTTATTACTTGTTTGTTTTGTTAATAAAATCCGTGACACATGTCAAAAAGGAAAACAAATCAAAAGCTCATTTAAGTCAAAGCCCTACCAATCTACAACAAGAATTATGCATCTGTTACATATGGACCTGTTTGCACCAGTCACACCAGTGAGTGTAAGTGGAAAGAAATACACTCTCGTAGTGGTAGATGACTTCTCCAAATTCACCTGGACCATATTCATGAACAAGAAGAAAAAGACACTCAAGATGATGCCAGACCTACTCAGAAGAATTCAAAATGAGAAAGAACTAAAGATTATCAAGATCAGATCAGATAGAGGCACAGAGTTTCTAAATGAAGTGATCAGAACTTACTGTGAAGAAAATGGAGTATTACATCAATTATCTGCAGTAGGAACTCCACAACAAAATGGTGTAGCAGAAAGAAGAAACAGAACACTCAAAGAAGCAGTCAGAACAATGATTGCAGAAGCATGCCTACCAAAGAGGTTTTGGGCTGAAGCAGCAAACACAACATGCTATACTCAGAACATATCAATCATCAACAAACATCATGGAACAACTCCATATGAGATATGGAATGGAAGAAAACCTAACATCTCATATTTACACATGTTTGGATCTAAATGTTTTGTTTTGAACAGGAATCAGTTACACACTTTTGATGAAAAAGTTGATGAAGCAATCTTTATGGGATACTCAGACACCAGTAAGGCATTCAGAGTTCTCAACAAAAGAACATTGGTGATTGAAGAATCAATACATGTAGTATTTGATGAACCAAACACTAATGGTGAAAGTCTACAAGATCAAGAAGAAGAAGTAACACAAAAGGAAGTATATACAAATACAACCATACCAGCTACCATTCTGAATCACCATTTTGAAAATCAAAATGAGCCGCATGTCAAGACAACAGAAGAAGCACCAGAACTTGAAGCTCATGCACAACCTGAAGGTGTAGAAGCACCAAGTGAAGAACAACTTCAACCTGACCTCAATTGGCTAAGAGATCATCCTGAAGAACAAGTAATTGGAGACATTCACACAGGAGTTAGAACCAGAAGACAACTGGAGCATATGCTAACATGTTTTCTATCACAAGTGGAACCCAAGACAATAGATGATGCAATCCAAGATGCAGAATGGATTACAGCCATGCAAGAAGAACTAAATGAATTTGAAAGAAATGAAGTCTGGGAACTTGTAGACAGACCAGACACAGCCAACACTATTGGAACAAAATGGGTATTCAGAAACAAGATGGATGAGCAAGGAATAGTTGTCAGAAACAAAGCAAGGCTAGTTGCAAAAGGTTATTCTCAAGCATAAGGAATAGATTATGATGAGACATTTGCACCAGTGGCAAGACTGGAGGCAATCAGACTATTTTTAGCTTTTGCTGCATATAAAGACTTCAAAGTCTATCAAATGGATGTCAAGAGTGCATTTTTGAATGGACTTTTGTAAGAAGAAGTATATGTGGAACAACCTCCTAGTTTTCAACTCAAAGGAAAAGAAGACAAAGTATACAAGCTCAAGAAAGCTCTTTCTGGACTCAAACAGGCACCTAGAGCTTGGTATGAAACACTATCACAATTTCTGATCAAGAATGGATTCAAAAAGGGAACTATAGATAAAACTCTGTTCAAATTAAAGGAAGGATCAAGTACATTGCTAGTACAAATTTATGTTGATGACATCATCTTTGGATTAGAGGATGAAAAGCTGTGTGAGAAATTTGCAAATCTGATGAAGAGCAAATTTCAGATGGGCATGATGGGAGAATTAAATTACTTTCTTGGCCTTCAAGTGAAACAAATGTAGGATGGTATTTTTATCAGTCAAGCCAAGTATACAAAGGACTTAATACACAAATATGGTATGGACACAAGTGGCACAGCAGATACACCAATGTGTGCAAGAGTCATTTTTGGAAAAGATGAAGATGGAAAAGATGTTGATCAGAAAATGTATAGAGGAATCATTGGATCCCTACTTTATCTAACTACAAGCAGACCTGATATAGCATTTTTAGTAGGAGTATGTGCAAGATTTCAAGCTCAACCAAAAGAATCACATCTTCTAGCAGCCAAAAGAATAATCAAATACCTGAAGAACATCATCAATGTAGGAATTTGGTATCCAAAAGATGAAGGATTCAAGTTAATATCATATTCCGACTCTGACTATGCTGGATGCAAGATAGATAGAAAAAGTACTTCTGGAACATGCCAGATGCTAGGCACCAGACTAGTCTCTTGGTACAGTAAAAAGCAAAACTCCATATCAACATCAAAAGCTGAAGCAGAATATATAGCAGCAGTCAGTTGCTGTGCACAAGTACTATGGATAAGACAACAGCTAAGGGATTATGGAATAGAGGAAAAGACATTTCCAATTATGTGTGACAACACAAGTGCCATATCTAGTACTGAAAATCCAGTATTACACTCAAGAACAAAGCATATTGATGTGAGACATCATTTCATCAGGGATCATGTTGAGAATGAGATGTTATTCTAAGATATATACCCACTGAAGATCAATTGGCTGACATCTTCACTAAACCACTCAGTCATGAAAGATTTAGCATGTTAAGAACTAAGTTGGGAATGATTGAAATTGACTAAGTACCAAAGAGCGGCTAACTGGAGTAAATCAGCTAAGTGACTTCATCAGCTGTTTAAACCTTTGCCATTACATGAGATGTAGCAGGTAAGGCACTGGTACTCAGCGAAGTTAACTTCACTGATTGTTAGGAACAGTAGAATAAAGCAGCTCAGTGAAAAAAATTCACTACATTGGCTAAGTGACCAGCCAAGGCACTCCACCGAAATGAAGAATGGAGAAATGGGCAAATTAAGTGTGAACCAAATCAAATTTTATACACGTGGAGAATAAGGAAGTTTTGGAGAATTATACTGTGGAAGATTATACACGTGGAGATCAATTTACAATTATGGAGGTAACCATATTATTTCTCTGATTATAAACGCCTCGATTCCCAGGATTTATCATTAGTTACCTCAATCCACTCCCCCACCTCACTCGAATATCGGGATTCATATACACAAAATCACACCATTATGTCATAAAATCCTTCCACATTCAAACCACGTTCACACTACCCAAAACATCCTATATAAACGACACTTAGAGGTTTTTCAGAAATCTTTACACTTCATTGCAAGTTATAAACCCTATATCTCATTGCAAATTCAAAGCTTTTTCAAAACCTCCAATCTCTACGCAAACAATGGCATCATCCTCCTCAAACACCCAAGCTGGGTATGAA
This sequence comes from Gentiana macrophylla, assembly GCA_026214975.1. Lineage (NCBI taxonomy): Eukaryota > Viridiplantae > Streptophyta > Magnoliopsida > Gentianales > Gentianaceae > Gentiana > Gentiana macrophylla. The sequence goes on from CM047806.1 coordinate 105,946,403, forward strand.
AATTCGATTGCTACTGGATCGTTCTTTCAGGAAGAACACTACTTAAAACTATGCGGAAATGATGAGGAAACGAAACGCTTGGCGTACCGGATGCAAAACCTAAGATTATCAACGTTTCTAAATCCTCCAATAACCGAAATCTGTTATGAAAGTCTAATCTCCTTCTGGAAAACTGCAAAATATGTTTCTGGGCTCCTTGCAGAAGAAGGTGATGAATGGGAGGAAGACAAGATTGTTGAATCTGTCAACGGCACAGAAGTGGTCGTCACGGCAAAGGTAATTCGTACTCACCTTGAACTTTCAAATAAGGATCAAGCAAAAATTACCTTGGTACCATAAAACTTGGATGATTTCTGGACAACAATTGCCAAAACTGCAAATCCAGGATCTAAGAAGGTCAATTGCCTTAGATCTGTACTAAAGAAAGCATTCAGTGAGTTCAGTGTCCTAATTGGAAAGAGCATTGAAGGAAAGCTCGGGGCAAATAATGCCATGACAGAAGCCAGAATGCGACTTATGGGAATCATCTACAGCAATTTGGAATTCAATTGGGCAACCTACTTCTTCTTGAGAATCAAAGAGCAAATCCAAGGTGAAGCTAATGCAGCCAAAAAGGGGATAGCATAAGGGAAGAAGAAAGGCCAATTTTGGGTGAAAAAGTCATATGGGATTCAATTACACTACCTGATGCAATGTCTCCAAGTCCCTGTTGTACAACTCCACAAACTGCATGAATCCAAAGTCATGTTTACCTATTTTAAACATCAGAAGAAAGCAGAAGAATGGAAGAGAAAGAAAACCACAACACTTCCCTCCGGCCAAAGAAAGAAGCAAAAAGTTCAAAGAAACTTGGACAAAGAAAACTTTGGACGGTTAATTGATGAAGAAGAAGCAGAAGATTCTGAAAGTGAAGCAGAACAACCACAGGAAGAAATTGGCAGTGAGAATGAACAACCTCCATATAAGAAGACTGCAGGTGACGCTGGAGATAACGATGAAGAAACTCCAGAGAACCTGCACAAATGTCTGCAAATGACATTGATGATAGAATTGCAGAATATCTTGAATAGAAGGAAGGGTATTCCATAACTCAACTTCAAGACTCCGAACGCATGCTTTCTGAGGAGACCTGACTCTTTAATTTTCTGGGAATCACAACTCTGGTTGGTGTACTTGATGAATCTCCGCTCTGGGACATGGTTGATGCAGCAAAGGCAAAACTGCCACAGATCCCTGACCAAAACAGTGATGACTCGGAAGATGGTGAAGATGATCATGATAATACTGATCAGGATGATGGTGATGATCATGATGACAATGATGGTGATGATCCCCATGCTGATGATGGTGATAAACAATGATAAGAGGATACCCCTACACCAGATGCAATTGACGATAACATTCTCCTAAGTTCATTTCTACAACCACAAGGTCCAGCAAAGTCGATACCAGTTGAGACAACCTTACCAACATCACAAACTATGCCAGCTAACAACCTTGAGCAAATTCCACAAACTCCTGTGGATACTACAATTCAGCCGACAGTAGTATTAGACACTTGCTCAGCTGCTGCCATTCCAGTCCAGAAAACCACCAGCACAGAGCAAGGGGGAATAGCAGTTCAAGCTACACCAGCATACACATCCACCCAAATACTTGAAAATTTGGAAGTCGATGCAGATGTTACTCAACATCAAGACAGAGGGCAACAAACAGAACCAGAACCAGCTAACATCCGACACAAACTCTCTCAGCTGGCCACTGGCATCTCTAATGAGACTTTTGAAAAAACTGCAGATCTGCTAGCTGAAGAATTGGAGCAGCAAGCCATGTACCTCAGATCCATGACTTCAGCATTTAATGATAAAAGTTACTCCATTGAGCAAAAGTTCCAGGCCATTGCAGAGTACATTGATGCGTAGAATATTGCTGTCCAACAACAAGGAAATCTGATGAGACAGCTCAACATCAATATTACTAACAACCTTGCAGGTCTCAGACAACACATTTCCTAAGAAAATGATTCAATGGCATTGGCATTCGGCACCAGATTTCGCAATGTCACTGAGAAACTGACTGATCATGACAACAGATTCACATCCATTGAGTCAAAATTGGACTCTCTGATTGGAACAACAGAGGCTACAAACAACATCTTACTCCAGCAAGATGATGCTGCCAAAAAGGGGGGAAACAAACAAGCCTGAAGGATCAACGATAAAACCACCAAATTTTACAGAGGAACAGCTCAGAGCAAGGGACAGAGAAATAAGAATCAGAAATGAAGCAGAGGAACAACAAAGAAAGGCTAGGGAAGAAAGAGAAAAGGCCTCAAATGAACCATGTATAGGATTTCCCCATCCAATTCAAAGAAGGGATGATGATAAAGATAGATTAGGTGGACAACAAAGACCTGGACAGCAAAGATCTGGATCAAGTCATCAAAGGAGGTCAGCAAAAGAACACAGAACTAGCACAAGCAGAGAGAAAAAAAGTTTTCCAACTCATAGAAACATGCAAGAGTATGAGGCTGAAATTCTAGATCATGTGAGAGAATTTTTCAGAGTCCATGAAGGACTATATCCAAATCAAACACAAGATGAAACTTGGGCAGACTCGCTAAGCTACCAGGATGAACAGAGGAGAGTTGACATGGCCAAAATATACAATGACATTAAAAGACAACATGCATCTCTCCAGCAAAGTGGTGGAACCAACAGACCAAGTTCAGCCATACCACTTTCTACAAAAGGACCAGAAGACTTGCCAATTGACCAACAAGAAGACTTCAATTATATGGCAAGGTTCTTCAGCCCTATGGGGAGAATGAATAAACGAGACCAATGGGGTCTGTACAAAAATCTTAAGTTTGCTGACTCACACATAGCAGAAGCCAGAGACAGACTTGAGAAGTACTTTGGGGAGCCCATGGCAAATGAAACCATGCCTGACTTCAACAGACTTTTTGCTAAAAGAGTTTTTCAAGGAGTATCTGAATACACTGTTATGGCATACTGGAAGTAGAAGTTTCCAGAAATCGATTGGAAAGACATTGAGGAGGTTCAGACTACAAAATTCAAGAGGTACAAAACACAATTAAGAAAAATGTAGTTACTGTTCCTTTAGTACGTTTTGAGATCATCCTTTCTGATTGCCCTTAAATGGATGAATACAAATTTTAAGTTTGATTCTATTAATTTTTATGAAAAATTTGGAATACTTATGTTCGGGCTTATGAGGGTTTTGGCATCATCAAAAAGGGGGAAATTGTTAGGAACATTTTATTATGTTTTGATGATGGCCATACTAGCTGTTATAGCAAGCCTGAAATAAGTTAGAACACTCTGTATAGTCTTTACTTAGAGTCTGACATGTTGTATAAGTTGAGTCAGACAAGTATTGTACTAGTTGGAAGGACGGCAAAGCAAGGACAGACTTTCGGCAGAGTGAAGCCAGCCAAGCACCAGCAGAGAAGCAATGAAGACATCATAGTCTGACTTATAACCAAGGAAGTCTGTGATGACCTTGGATAAGTCTAAGTTTTATTTTAAGTAATGAAACTCTATGTGTAAATATGGTGTACACTGATCTCACCCAAATCAAGAATCAGTGAAGTACAAGGATTCTCCCTAAACTGAAAGAATAAAGGAAATAGTGAATCGGTAAAGTGGACCGACTTCCGGCTGAGTGAAGACAAAGCAGTGAAGGAAGATCTAAGCGTCAAAGTCAGATGGGTCACTTGACCATTCAAAGAACGGATGAGTAAATCATACTCGATCAGATCATTGAAATATGGAGAAGATACAGAAGATCCAACATTAAATGCACAATTAATAGAGGATCAATCAAGGATGGATTTTATGGTAAACGTTTGAAGAGAAATCCGATCACTAAAATCAAGGAGAATACAATTAAGGGGGAATCAAGAATAAAATCAAGGATTTTTCCCCTTATTAATATAGCCAACGGATGGTAATTCAAATCAATGATAATCAAGGCTATAAATAGAGGGCATTGACAGAAAAACAAAAAAAGGAAGAGAACAAAAAAAATCTGAACAAAAACTCTGTCAAAGTAAAAAGTCTTCTATCTGCGCTTAAAGGAAAACATCTAGTGATCAACTCAAAACTGAGAGCTACAATTTAAACATCAAGCATTGAGATTGATCAACAAGTTTGTGAATCCAATTCACATCAATCAAGCAACTGAATCAGAGTTATCTGAGAAGGAGTTGTGTTTGTGATAGCTGCTGAAGGATTTGATCCCAAGGAGCAGTGAAAGAGACTGAGTCACTGAAACTGTTGCAGTCAAGGAGTGATAGTCTTGTAGATTGTGAAACTTGTGAAGTCAAGGACAATCGTACTATTGTATCTGTAAAAACAATAGTGAATTCCTCCGATCATCACATGAGAAGAGTGGATTAAGGGATTACACCACACTGAACCACTATAAGCCTTGTGTCAATTTACTTTCAAATTTACCTTACTGCATTCATTTAATTGCTTATATTATATTATATATTTGTGATTGCTTAAACTACCTTGAAATAACTTAGTAAGAAAGGACTTATCCGCTAGCCAAAAGCTTTTAAATACAAGAAAAGTTTTTGAAACTCCACTATAGTCATTCACCTCCCCCCCTCCGACTATAGTTTTACCCTTCTCTAGGACCAACAATGGATGACGATTTTAGGCATTACTTTGACTAGCCCATAGCCAAATGTCCTGTCCGAATACAAAGTTTCCCTTTCTGTCCCCATCTCAGCCTTGTAGAGTGGTAAGACCCCACTCGAGCTAGCCGTTTGTACTTAGCCTCATCATAACCCAACCCTTAGACGAAATTTTGGTCTACATTCCTTTGGCCTCCCGCAAGTGTAGCAAGAGTCTATTAAGAGTATGGGTGGTGGATGGGAACTAAGATTTTGATGAGTGCGCTTGCACAAGCTGAGATGGTATCTTGTGAAGTTGAGTTCGGAAACCATTGGTGTTGGCAATCTTTTAAAAAAAACAGTTTCTTTTATGTTTAGCATATTCCAAGAGTTGAATAAAAGCGTCTAACAAATCAAAACTCAAATAAAAAAAGGAGCATGAGAGATGTATATACTTAGTCATTGAATAAGGAGTCATTGAAGGCAAATTTGAAGCAAATTGTAAGATCCTAAGTAATGTAAGGATATGAAGTGACTAATTTGGGAATCGGTGTCAATAAGACGAAGGTGCAGATTCTTGCTATCTTGCATTATTCTTTTGATTATCTTTTTTATTTCCTTTCGGTTAGCCCACTACCCTAGCCTGAACGTTACAAGCCGATTTTTCAACTACCTGACCTAGTTCCTTGATTCCGAGTACCTCATTAGTGAAGATTGATCTCATTCCTAAGCTTTAGATTGCATCTTCTGAGTAGGTCTTGTATGATTTGATGATCATCAGTTTGATAGCAAACTTGAGGATTATCCACCCACACACTCCGCTACTCTCTTAGACTGTGGGGAGCATGTGCATGTGATTTTGATGGGTTACATCGTCTAATTGGATCCTCAATTATTGACATTGCATAATCGTATTTTTGTGACTCTAGACAGCCTTATCGCTCTAATTGCTCGAGGACGAGCAAAGGCTAAGTGGGGAGTGGTTGATGTAGGTCAACCTGATGATACAATTTCCGATGATTCACCCTTTTTTCGGATGCAATTAGCGATATTTTGACATCAACTTGAGCAAATATTATCATAAAGGGAACCATTTTTGTGTACATAGAAACTTTCAGAAAAACCATGCTTTTACTTTTATTTTATTAGAATTAGCCGATTTTGTTACCAGATCTATACGTGGTATCTTTGTGTCTATTTTGCAGCACAGATATCATGGCGGGAGCGTGGATTTTTGACCTTATGGTGCCATGGGACTATTGATTGATGATTTTGTTGCCGAGGCAAGGATTTCAACCCACGAGGATCGTTGACACACGTTAGAGGGTTTGGTCCATGCCAGTTGAAGAGTAAATTTGATCATAGTGATTTAAAATACAAATGGCGTGCGCCATGTTACTTTGACCGGCGCCAAGTTAAGCTACACACTCTGCTGAGCATTTAATGTGAATGTCTTTCAACCAACTACTACATATTGGACTTGACGCGCGCCAAACTTCAGTAACCTGCGCCAATACCACATTTGCACATGACGCACGCCAGTTGCTTTTGACCTCCGCCAATTTGCAGAGTCAGCAAATGATGATCTCTTTTAATCTTCCATTGACACAAAAAAAAACACACTTCATCTTCCTCAACTTTTCCCCCTTGAAGGCACCCCCTACCCCAGGCTCTTATAGCCAAATTTTAGTAGAAATTAGCTATTGAACTTGATTGTAAAGGCTAAGGATTCTAGTTTAACTCTATTACTTGATTGGATTTCAACACACTAGTGTTAGTTCATTGAAGCTTTTGGAAGTTGGATGAAGAACACCAACTCGAAATTGTACTCTTTGGTTTGGTAATCCTTAATCTTTATTCTCATTCAATTGTTCTTATGGTTATGAATGTTAACTTTGAGATGCAGATATTTGTAGACATGAGTGGCTAGACTTATCTAGCCAAGATTGTGTTGTAACTCTAGTTTATCCTCTTATATTGATTGGGAATGATTGTTTGTGTTGTTAGGTTTGATTGTTGTGAAGCTTTTCCTACTTGCGTTGTATTGATTGCTTTCATTGGAGTAATTTCCTAGTGTTAGCATCTACATATTTAACGGAGACCGAAAGGAGATGTTAGTCGTGAGAAGAGGGTAGGAAAACCGAAAGGTAAAATAGACATTTCGAGGCATTCGATTTCTTATCCGGGGATAGTTGACTTTGTCATTGCATTCACATGCGTAGCATACCAATTCATTAGGTTTAGGATTCCTAAACCAAAGAGGAGGTAGAGAGTAGTTTCATACACTCGTATGAGGGGAAACTACTTGCTTAGGAATGCACCGTTTCACACTCTCGAACACCAATGGTAGGACGGTAGGAAATCCTTTCCATGATACTACAAGAGGATGGCTAGGTTACACATTGCCTTGGTTAGTTTCTTTTATCATTTTATCATATTTATTATTGTCATAAGAAACTGATTTATGCATTCAATTACCATCTTGCAAATTGTGACCTAGATCGAATTATTATAAACTTTTAAGTTGTTGACCTCACAAGTGAATTCCCCGTGGATTCGACCTTGACCCACCGTACTAGACTACAATCGATCCGGTACACTGCCGGTTAGATTGGACACCTAGGATTTGGCCATCAGGGGCCAATGCCACACAAAGACCCGATTTTTTTTTTGTATCATAACGATATAAATTAGTTGCGAAAAAATTTGGGCCGCTTCTATCGGCACCATGAAAATACTCACGGCACCAAGATTGCTCTCGGCACCCTACAAATCACTCTTGGCACCACATTGAATATTTTTATTATTTTGAACAGTATAACGTCAGTGGCACTGACGCCCGTTTGCAGTACGAGCGTCACTGAATTTGACGTTGGTTTTCAATCCAAACGTCAGTGACACTGATTTTACAGTTAGAAATATGTCATTGGTGTAAAAAGTTAGACCCACTGACGTTGTGAGAGAAAAAACGTTAGTGCCTCTGACACCGTAACGTGGTGCCAAAAAGGTGGTGTGATAAAGTAACTGAAAAATAATAGTAAAATGTTGGTGCCAATACAACTTACCAAAATTTAATACACTATTAATGTCCCAACTCCCTACTTGACCTTCGAAGAATTGTGCCTACCCCTCTTCCCCGGCTTGGGGTTGCTTATGGCAGATCCAGTGCTCCTGAGTCATGCGTGTCGGTTCTAGTGTGTTTTGGAGCTAGTTACTGGCGTCGGTGGGAAGCTATATGGTATCAACAACGGGCGGCGCTTCCGGCAGGTGATCGGCGTTGGCTACTTAGTTCCACTAAGTCTTTGGGCTCTTTGTTGGCGGCTACGGTGCTATTCTCCTTTGAAAGGTGGATGTCACACTTCCGGGCTTTTCGTTTCTTATGGTGGTAGTGGTCAGTGGAGGTTGCTTCAGGCTGTGTTTTCCGTTTGCCTAGTCTCTCTCTGTCATAGATCGTTTGGCTAGTTTCTTGCTCTGTTGTTTTTATCTGTTTACTGTTTGCTGGCCGGCGCTAGCCGGAGTCTGTAATATACGTTTGTTGTACTAGTTTGTCTTTTAGTTTTTATGTTTTTTCTGTGTCGGGTAATAGATTTCTTTTAGAGGATCCATGTGTCTGGACGTCCTTTTCCTTTGTAGAACTTTTCCTCTTTTAGTTCAGCACCCTCTGTCGATCTATTACTTGGCATCGTTGTGTTAGTGTTGTGCAGCTTAAGGCCGCGTTGTGGTGTGTCTTTTGGCCGCGTTATAGTGCGGCGTTAGGCTGCGTTTTTGTCTAGATTTGGCTAGCTTTTGTTGTAAATTTGCTTTCGTTAATAAAATCTTTCTTTTCTTAGGAAGAAAAAAAAAATTAGCAGAAGTCAGAAGTAATACTCAAGAAATGTAGCAGGATGTTGATACTTTTACATTTAAGATTAGACACTCGTCATTCTCTTATCATATCACTGAAATTGCAAGTGTAAGGATTATTGTCCTTTCTCGGTTGATGTTGTTAATTACATGGGTTAGTCTTACGTGATGACCCGATCTCATTTGTAAAATTATGCGTTTGGATAAATCTGGACCACACAGTTAATCATGGGGTGAAACGGTTTGATACATAGTCATCTACATATGATAATTCAACAAATAGAGTTGCCACCTATAAATTTTCCATTCTTATACTCCATCTCGTTTGAAACAAATAGAGTTACTACCTTTATTATTTTTAATATTATTATTTTAGATTTTGTACTTTAATGACAAGTTGCAAACGATTTTATTAAGATCAAACACTTATCATTCAACTAAAACCAATTGGTATTAATAAATGCGCTAGTATAATTCTTTATAGATTAATGAGTGTGAGAATCTCTCCTAACACCTCCCGCAAGTGTGGGCAATATGTCCCAACACTTGCACAATTTTTATTCAAAAGTGTGGGAAATCTCTCCTAACACCCTCTTCAAGTGTGGGCAATATGTCCCAACACTTGCACAATTTCTTAAACCCCCTTCAAGTGTGGGCAATCTGTCTCAACACTTGCACAATTTTTTAAATAATGTTCACACCAGGGTTCGATCTCATGACCTTTGACTCCGATACCATGTTAGGATCAAGCGCTTACCATTCTATTAAAACCAAGTGGTGTTAGTAAAGGCGCTATTGTATTTTTTTATACATTTCAACACGTCCCCTCAAGTGTGGGCCCATATCAAGGCTATGCCAACTAGGCACACAACAAGCCTGAGCCAACTAGGCTCACAAAGGCCAACTAGGCTCACAAAGGCCAACAAGGCCAGCCCAACACTTGCACAATATAGGGGAAAAATAATGTTCACACCAGGGTTCGATCTTTTGACATCTGACTCTGATGCTATGTTAAGATCAAGCGCTTACCATTCTACTAAAACCATTTAGTGTTAGTAAATGCACTACTATATTTATTTATAGATTCAAGAGTGTGGGAATCTCTCCCAACATCCCCCTCAAGTGTGAGAAATCTGTCCCAACACTTGCACAATTTTTATTCAAGAGTGTGGACAATATCTCCCAACAGGGTTTAACTTTTTAACGTTCTTGATTTTCTTATGAGGTGATTTTTAGGTGGTCACTTCCATTTGGGGTGATCCAGACCACATAATTTAAATCCAGTTTAAAAATAGATGGTCCATGTGAAGCCAGGACCCTCCACACCATGTGGACGAGCACTTAGAAATCATCCTTTCTTATGTTGTTTACTTAGGTTGTTAAATGGTATCAGAACTCACATATAGACACATATATTTAATTTGTCTTCCTCATCATCAAACGTCTGCACAAATTTCCCAAGCTCATAACTATAACCACCCATTGCTGAACCATTTCTAGGGGCTTTTGGATATGTCACACCGTTGTTTTTCTTCAAAAAATTGTAGTTTAACTCAAAAGATACAACAATCGGAACACTTGGTGGTCATTTGAATCAGTCTTATTCTGTCCAATTGGACAAAATCAATTAATTAATTTGAATATGTTAAAACACAGATGAGAAACTTGCAATCTAAGATAAAACAGATGCAATGCAAACATAAACAACGGCGGAAATTGATAAAACACATAAACAATGAGAACACTGTGGTTTAACGTGGTTTCCGATGCTGTGCCGACTACTCCACAGACAGGAAAGGGGATTCTATTATACACAACGTTACAAGGATTTTCACATACACTGCATTGATTACAACATTGGTATTTATAGACACAATTCCTTAAACCTTGACCACTTTAAGATCTTTGTCGGAACTTTCATAAATACCTCAGATGTGGACCATTACTCTAGCTGTTATCCACCAGAAGAAACTCAGCTCCTGCTGACCATCTCAAACTTGTAATCAACAACACATATGTAGAACTCAGTTGTATTCAGCAAAACTCAGCAGATCAAACTGACTACTGACTTCAGAAGAAACTCAGTTGCACTTCACCAAACTGACTTTCACATAACTGAATACACTTACTCAGCTGACCATTATTCTCAGTTGTCTTTTCCAGATCAGTTCTACCAGTTTATTTATCAGTTTAGAGATCAAGTCACTTAACTGACAAATCTCCACCTTGACTTGAACTCTCATTCATAGTCAACCAGATTGCATAATCAGATGTACTTGTACCAGATGCATTTGTCAATGCCAGGATGTACTTGTACCAGACTTCTCCACATAATCCACTCAGCTGATCTACCCTCAGTTGAGTATCTAGATTTCAGTTTATAAACTTTGAATATTCAGCAAGTCCAGACACAACTGAAACTTGCTCTGCTGAATTAGTTTAGTAAACATATCCTCGGTGCTGATCTTCACTAAAATCCTCTTCTCATTTCTCAGAAAATGATACCTCACATAAATATTCTTGGTTCTCTCATGATGAACCTGATTCTTAGCTAGACAAATTGCACTCAGACTGTCACAATAAATCTCAGCTTGATCTTGATGTAGCCCCAAATCACTGACTAGCCCCTTCAACCAGATACCCTCCTTAGCTGCTTCAGTAAGAGCCGTATATTCAGCCTCAGTAGTTGATAAAGCCACTATCGCCTGAAGAGTTGCTTTTCAGCTGACAACTGACTTCCCTAATGTGAACGCATAAGAAGTCATAGATTTTCTACTGCCTCTACATCACCTGCATAATCAGCATCACAATACCCTGTGATCAGTTCTTGAGTATCACCTCCATAAATGAGACCAACATCAGTTGTACCCCTAAGGTACATGAATATTCTTTTCACAGCTTTCCAATGTTCCTTTCCAGGTTGAGCCATAAACCTGCTGACAACACGGATTGCCTGAGCCAGATCAGGCCTAGTTCATACTATGGCATACATCCGACTACAGACTGCACTAGCATAAAGAACTTTTGACATGTTGTTGGATCGATAATTGAGCAAACACACTCTAGAGAGGGTGAATAGAGTGTGGGCTATTTTTGAATTTTTAAAACTTTTTCACAAATTGTACAACTAGCACAATTATGTAGGGAATGATATATATTAAATCAGAATAATAACAAATAATTAATCACACCTAGACAAAGGTGGAAGTAACACTTTATCTAAGTTAAAGTGATTTATTATTATAAAACTATATCAAGTTCAATATCACAGTTTGATTGAGGACAGGTAAAGCACAAATTCAACACTTGATATGGTATGATGAGAAAAATATGCAGGTTTATTAATTTGACCAAACCAACAGAACCAAAACTTAGTTACTATGGTTTAATCAAAACACAAACTGTTATATAAAATGAACGAGGTTGGCAAGATGTAAAATTCAAGAACAGAGTGACCAAATTTATATTACAGCAAGTTGTCAAACATGCAGCATAAACATTACAAGGCTGAATGTTACAAAGAAATGCAGTAGGTGACACAAGAACAAAATCATTAGCTTTCCAGAAGGTGTTACACGATGAACAGAGCAGCAGACTTATGAAAATTGCAGCAGGGATCAAATTAGATACAACACTATAACCAACAGACCGAGACTGAACTATCAGTCAAGATTCAAGAGGGATAATAAGGTTGAAACAACCAGATTATCAGACCTGAACCTAATGTAGACTGAATACAATGTTCAGTACCTAAGAATTCTAAGATAGCTATTACAAGGTCTTCAAAAATAGATCAGCATGCTAGCAGGTGCAAGTGGATTCAACAGGAGCAAGATTCAGCAAAGGGACAGACTTTCAAGCTATAAGGAAACACATAAGGGGGTGTTCCAACTTTGATCAACAGTATTACAGACAGTATCTACTGATGATCAAGGTCAGAATCAACTGGTTTAAGGGGATTTAAACACAGTCACTGAATCTTACCGAGGACCTGACAATCTTGATATCAAACCTCTTACAGAGGGTGCAGGTCTACAGCCTTTTCAACACAAGGCATCCAACACTAGCACTTCGGACTAGAGTGTCTTGTAACCAACACCTTCAAGGGTCTTGAACACAATAACTTGTCAGTCAACAGAAAATCCAATCAAACAACAGCACAGAGACAAGAGTCACAACAGGACTTTAGCCAAAATGCAAAACTAAGACTTAAGGATTTTAATCTATATTAGACTCAAAATGCTGACAATACAACTCATTGGGCAGTCTTGACTTGGTACTGCAGACCAGTCAAACTGTTGTCAACAGAATGATCAGGTTAGGATTAAATCACCAAAATCAAAGTTTACACAATGAACACACTCAGACAAACACAACAGAAAAATCAGTATAAAAATACAGACTACTATAATGCTGAATTCAAGGAAATCAAGACACATTCACAGAACATAGAAAATGCAAGTGATAGAGTCAATGTGTTACCTTCACAAGATGAACACTAAAGACCTCAATCCTCAGATTCTATCAAAGGCTATTGATTGGTACCACTCCTTTCAATAACCGAAGGCCAGAATCAAACTTTGATTTTCACAGCAGGAAGATCAAAGCACCAAACTCTACTTCTGTGTTACAAGACACGGACACGGAACAGAACAACTTTAAAGTGAAAAGGAATGTAGGATTGCTCAAGAATAGGAATTCTGAGTTCCTGCAATCCTAGTTAATATGACTGGCTATTTATAGCCATTGAGATATGATATGAGCCTCAACGGTTTTGTGTGAACAAAATCAGGGAAATATTGGAAAAATCCGAGGCATATTTAGTGGTGATTATCCGGCCTTGGTAAACCATGAATGTGTGTTTTAGGTTAATGGACTATGTATACTCCTTTAGATGGTTGTAATAGCCAATAAGCCTCATTGTAGATTGGTTGAACCAAGCGATCACCAAACGAAAGTGACTTTCCAGTCATGGCAGTCAATTCTTTGGTTTTATGGTCAATGAACCAAGTGTATCTGGTCAACGAGCCATGGTGTATGATAGACTAGCCACACAATCACTGTTATGGTGAGTGATTTCTCTAAGTTATGTCCTAATAGCATAGTGTATGGGACCCGGACAAACCAAGCTGATCAACCAAAACATTTTCAGGCAACACATAGGATTGATTCAGTGGTTTAAAAGGACCTGAATTCAGACCTAACCATAAACAAAAGCTCGGGTCTGAATTGGACTTGTCAAACCAAACCAAAACTAGGCATAGATCAGGAGTGAACCAGATTAAAAGGTTGGTTTGACCATCATTGGGTTAAATTTCCCTCAGCAGACTGCAATTCAAATTCATTGGGTGTAAACCCACAATTGAATTGTTTTGACCGGATTAAGGTACAAGGATTCAGCCAAATTACCATGGTAATCCAGGTAGTAATTCACGTGTTAATATTGATGAGATTGCCTTACTTGACCCCAACTACAGCTGCAAATCTCTCAATTTCGCACATGTGATAACGACCGACTCCTTATGCCATCAGTGTTCCAGAACGGTCAAGGAGCAACCTGTAAACAGCCAGTAATGGAAAGAAATCAGGCAGAATCATATCAAATAAAAAATAATATCAAGATATTAACTTTAAATCAGAAAGGATACGACCTGATTAAATGCAGTCGATTGACCTTCTATTTGAGGGTGTCAAAGCAAAGAACCTTCTCAGAAACGACTCTTGATTTTTCAAAGCTTCGATCTTTCACATGCCCGAATGAACTTGGACTGAAAGATGGAGTCTTTCATTTTCGAATGAGCCACCGTGAAATCTAGGTGATAAAATCCTAGATTTCATACCTTATACGACTCTAATTTTGGCAAGGTCAAGGCAGCATTGAATTCTCACCATCGTATCTGCAAGATATCAACATTAGATGCATATAATCAAGGAGATAGCAGAGTTAAGAAAAGAATCGAGGAAATAATAGAGCGATATCACCGAAATCGATACAGAAATGGAAAGACTGAGCCATCACCATTCTTCAGCAAGAACGTGTGCAAAACAGACCAAGATCGAACATTTAGTGGTCGATAATCAACACGAGGAAAAGAAGAGAGGAGCAGCATCACGGATTTTTTGGGATTTTGATGTTCAGCATTGAAGACTGAGGATTCGAAGTTTGAGGATGGAAACGGCAGAGAGAGCTTAGAGTTAAGGTGTCCAGAATTTGGGAAAGAATGGGGTAGCCGTCGGGTTTTCTGATTTTAGAGTGTAAGACCCGGGTAAAGGAACAATGTGTATTGGGCCAAGCTTTAGACAAGTAAAACTCGGGCTGGACTTGTAATAAATCAGGCTTTTTATTAAAAACGGTCCTGCAGCATAAATATATCCAATAAATTATATAATTAAATATTAAATTAAGTAATTAACCAATAACTTGGTAATTAAATTAATTTAAATATTTCACTAAATAATTAAGTTTCTGCAAAATAAATTAAACACAAAATTTTCCATATAATGTAAGTCTTATAACTTCTTTGCCATTAGAGACAAATATAATACATGTAAAATGCAATATAAACACTTATACAAAATAATAGATATAAAACACTTATAAAAGCTTTAACAAAGGGAATGTTATTTATGAAAATTAATCAACATAATCAAACATACCACAAAATACTCAACACATGTACTCCTTCTCCTCTGCTGGCTGTGAAGTAAAAAAGACAAATGAATATTTGATGTCATAGGAGTATCTATTGTCTTTGCAGCAGACATGCCAATTTTGGCCAAAATATTTTGTATATAGCCCTATTGAGATAAAAACAGTTTCTTCTGACTTTCATCTCTCCAGATCTTCATACCCTAAATTTTCTTGGCTGCACCCAAATCCTTCATTTCAAACTCAGCACAGAGAAGGTCTTTCAGATTCTGAACATCAGACTTCTTTCTTGCAACTATCATCATGTCATCCACATATAACACAAGATAGATGTATGATCCATCTTTCAACTGACCGTTGTAAACACAACAGTCATAAAGACTTCTGTTGTAACCCAACTACATCATGTAACTATCAAACCTTTTATACCACTGCCTAGGAGCCTGATTCAGTCCATACAAGGACTTATTCAAGTTGCACACACAATCTTTCTTGCCAGGGACTTGGAATCCTTCTGGATGAGTCATGTATATCTCTTTATCTACCTCACCATGTAGAAAAGATGTCTTCACATCTAACTGCTGTCTGACTACTAGTGAAAATATCTCATCAAAGTCCACCCCTTTTTTCTGACTAAATCCGCTTACAACAAAACGTGCCTTGTACTTCACTCCTTCTGCCTCAGTTATTCCTCCATTCTTCTTGAAGATCCATTTACATGTAAAAACTCTCCTATCAGCTGGATGTGTAACTAGATCCCATGTCTGATTCTTCAGTAATGACTCCATTTCATCTTCCATGGTAGCAAGCCATTGAGATGATTCAGAAGATGTCACTGCTTCCCTGTAAGTAGAAGGTTCAAAACCATCAACTTATTCTGCAACTTGAAGTGCATATCCAGCCAAATCATCAAACCCATACCTCTTAGGATATATTCCAACATTGGATCTTTTAGCTCTGCGACAAATTATACTTTGCTAACTAATATCGCTTTGGCGCTTTCGGTGACATTTGCTCGCTTGATCGGCTTGATCCATTCTATTCAAGAACGGATCGGATGAGTGCTGACTTGGATCAGCTGAGTGTTGCATATCAACTAACTCCATCTGAAGCTCTATCTTACTGTGAGCTCTCTCAGTTTCAACACTGGTTTCGGACTCAACAGTCCCTCTCACCGATGAGCTGAGCGTAAAATTTTCATTAAAAACTGCATCTATAACCCTTCACTCCATCACCATACCCCACAAACACTCTTTTCTTGGCTCTTGGTTCCAACTTCCCTTTACTCACATGATAATAAATTGTGCTTCAAAAAACCCTTAGAACTGAATAGTCAGTAGGCTTCTCTGACCATATCTCAAAAGGTGTTTTGAGACTGATCTGTGTGTGATGACTCCTATTGATTAAGTAGCAAGCTATAGTTACAGCCTCTGACTAAAATCTCCTTGACAAACCAGCATTAGAGAGCATACATCTTGCTCTCTCCAGAAGAGTTTGATTTAGCCTTTCAGCTACCCCATTCTGCTAAGGGCTATTTTTGACTGTATGATGTTTGACAATACCCCCATTTCTGCAAAACTCATCAAACTCAGTACAGCAGAATTCCAGACCATTATATGTATGAGGCCTCTTGATCTTCTTCCCCAACTGATTTTCAACTAGAGCTTTACATTGCCTGAAGCTCTTGAATGCCCCACTTTTGTGTTTCATCATCACCACCCAAGTAATCCTTGAATAGTCATCTATGAATGACACAAAATATTTGTCACCACCCAATGACTCCACCTTTGATGGCCCCCAACAATCAGAATTAATGTACTCAAGTGATGACTTTGTGTTGTGTATCCCTTTTGAGAACTTGACTCTATGCAGCTTCCCAAACACACAATACTCACAAAAGTCCAGATGTTTGACCTTACATTTCCCAAGAAGATCATTCTGAGAAAGAACTTGCATCCCCTTTTCACCCATGTGACCCAGTCTCATGTGCCACAGTTTTGTAAGATGTGTTTGATGAATCTCAACAGATGGCATAGAAGCAGCCCTAGCAACAGCTGACTCTTGTAGTATATACAAGGTCTCTTTCTTGACTCCATTGAGAACCGCAACTGAGTTTTATAGACACTCATCACTCTATCTTCCTCCTTGGAATTGAACCCCCTGGTGTCCAAAAAACTGAGTTATACCAAGTTCTTGGTCATCTGTGGAACATGTCGAACTTCACTCAGTTTATAGAATCTTTCATCCTCTGTCCTCAACTGAACTGAGCCAATCTCAGCTTCCTTGTTGACCTTGTTGTTTGCCATAGATATATGACCACCATCTATCTGCTGATAACTTGAGAACCACTCTTTGTGAGGGAAAATATGAAAGGATGCCCTAGAGTCCAGAATCCACACATCCATATGATGTGCTAACTCTCCTGCTACTAGAACCATGTCCTCTTCTGAGTCATGCTCAGTTGTTACAACAGCTGCGCCAAAACTGTTCTCCTACTGATTCTTTCTCTTTGGACGATTGGACTTCCAATGTCTCTTCTCCTTTCAGTAATTTCAATTATCCATGGACTTAGGACCTTTGGACATTGTCTTCTTAGAATTCTTCTTCCTAGACTGCCTATGCCCTTTTTCATTTCTGCTACTAGTCCATCAGTCTGATTGTCTGCCCCGACCGCCTTATGTCTCAGCTCCCTGGCATGCAAGGCTGACCTTACATCTTCCAAAGCCACTGTATCCTTCCAAACTATGAAGGACTGCACAAAGTTCTCATAAGAAGCTGGTAATGAAACTAGCAAAATCAATGCAACATCCTCATCCTCAATCTTAACATCAATATTCCTTAGATCAAGTAATATTGTGTTCAGCTGATCAAGGTGATCTCTTAGTTGAGCCCCCTCATGCATCCTCGGGATGAATAGCCTCGGTTTCAGCATCAACTTGTTATTGAATGACTTAGTCATATACAGGCTTTCAAGCTATGACCATAACTTGGCAGCGGTGTCTTCCTCAGCAATTTCTGTGATAACATCATCAGACAAGCACAACATGATGGTTGAGTGCGCTTTCTCCTCTAGACTTGCATAATCTGCTACACTGGCATCCCCTTTATCAATTAAAGGAGTCCACAAACCTTGTTGCTTTAATAAGGGCCGCATCATGATTTGCCATAAACTGAAATGGTTCTTCCCTGTAAATTTATCAATCTTTACGTTCATTGCTGACATCCTTATACTAAATAATAGACATTTGATCACAGAATCCTGGCACCGGTCACCGGTCTTGGTTAAGATCATCTACGTTCAACCTGCAATTTCTCTGAATCTACGAACCAACGCTCTGATACTAGTTTGTTAAAACACATATAAGAAACTTGCACTTTAAAAAGATAAAATAGAAGCAATGAAAGCATAAACAACGGCGGAAATTGATAAAACACAGAAGCAAAGAGAACACAGTGATTTAATATGGTTTCCGGCGTTGTGCCGACTACTCCACGGACAGAAAATGAGATATTTTATTATGCACAAAGTTACAAGGATTTTCACACACACTGCATTGATTACAACATTGGTATTTATAGACACAATTCCCTAAACCCTAACCGATAACATCTTTGTCGGAACTGTCATAAATACCCCAGATGTGGACCACAGTTCTAACTATTATCCACCAGATAAAACTCAGCTCCAGCTGAACTTCTCAGACTTGTAATCAACAGCTCAGATGTAGAACTCAGTTGTACTCAGTAAAACTCAGCAGACTCAAACTGATTGTTGACTTAAGAAGAAACTCAGTTGCACTTCACCAAATTGACTTTCACCGAACTGAATACACTTACTCAGCTGACCATCATTCTCAGCTGACTTTTCCAGATCAGTTCTACCAGTTTATTTATTAGTTTAGAGATCAAGTCACTTAACTGACAGAATATTTTCCGTACTTTCTGAAATTCATGGCACTAAACCATGTCCATCTAATTTTTTCACTTGTTTTAAAGCCTCACAAATTTATATTCAGATTAATCATGGATATGAAGAATGGATGGCCATATATCAAGTACTTTAGGATGGTTTTTAGGATCTATGACTTTACATGCTGCTGTTGAAGTCATAAAATGGTCCACCACTCATGAAATATGAAAATAAAAACTCGAGACTCCATGCAACAATCAATGTGAGGCTCAGATGATGGGGTACAAGACTACGCTCACGAAACTAAGAAGGGCTCTAAATCTATAATTGATTACTTAGCTATAATGAAGGCCTATTCAAATAAAATTTATTGTTGCAGGTTACCTTATCACTCACTTCTAACTAATTCTTGTAACTCTTATAGGACTAAACTATGAGTATGAGTGCATCATTGGGAATCTCACATCTAAAATTGGTCATCTTACATGGATAGAGGTACAGTCTCAACTTATCATTCATAAAAGGCTTTGAATCCTTCTGTTACTGTTAATATGACCCAAGAAACATACCACTTTATACACAAAGAACTTGGACAGACAAACAATAACACCTCTGTCAATAGAGGTATTAATCGTACATCAAGTCAAGAAAGATGCATAATTTAAGCCGAGAAAGATGCATAAATTCCTTTAATTCCAAAGATGGTAGGCTTAATGAGGAGAGGTGGAAGAGGAAACTATAGCGATCCCATGCCAATATGTTAGTTTTCCAGGAACAACGTACATTTTGTTTCATCAAGTTATTATATATTTGATTTCATCCTTCTCAACAGAAGACAAAAGCTTATATAACTCACAGATCCTTCTCAACAGAAGACAAAAGCTTAAATAACTCACAGATCGAGTGCAACTGAATTCCTTACAACCAATCCTGCTTCACCATACATTATTTATGACCCAAGCTAGTATGCAGAGTGTTTTGTGAGGTTTTTTTCCTTTCCTTTTTATGTGTTAAAAATGCATAGGAGGGTTAAGTTTATGGGGCAATGAGGCACAAGGACAAAAGTATTTAAAAAATTATAGAATAGGACAACTTTAAAAAAATGTTGCATCAAGGACAAAATTGTAGTGAAAAAGACCAATTGACCCTTATTATCAACAAATCCTGCTGTCCATCATCATTCACGCCATTCATGCAAAATTAGGGTTAGGAAGTTAAAACTCTGACTTTCTCTGCGATTTCCAAGATAGGAGCAGAAATCATCACAAAAATTGGACGTGAATTCAGGAGTACGCAATCGTTATCCCTAATTTTTTTAACCATTTATACTCAATCGAACAGATTTCGAAGCTCTACGATCTCAGATAAGCTTATTTTTTTTGGAAATTTCAATTTCTTCCAAAAATTTGGGTTCGAATTCACCTTTGCATCTTCCTTTCATCTGTTCAGGTAACAAAACGAGTGAATAAAGTTCTCGAAATGGCGAAAACAAGATCGAAGGCAGCTGGGAAGCAAAAAAATGTTGGAAGCATTACTAAGTAAGTACTAAATCGAAGAATTCACTGCTCTGTTTCACTTCGTTTACTAGACGAGTTTTCTGTCATTTTGATTGTTTTTTTAGTGAACATTTACTCAACTTACTATAATATGACCTGAATTTTTACTAGGAATCATGGTGATATTGTTAGGCTTTTTTATTGCAGCAAGTTTTAGTACTCAGATTCATTGCTATGATTCACTGAATCTACATAATGATAAATCTATCAGCTCAATTGCTTTTCTCAGTGAGAAATCAAAGTGAATTCTTGTAAAGTCCCACATCGGTAAAATAAGAGAATGCTCACCCCCATATAAGTGTGAGACATAAAGGTCTTGTCAATTCGGGTTAGCTCTTTGCTTTTAGACCAGCGAGGGCGGCGGTCTAAGCGATTGACCGAAAATTTATGGCTCATGTAAGCGTTACCAGCGCCAGTGTCCGGGGCGTTACGAGAATAATATCGAGCCGACTATCGAGGCGGAACTATCGCGGCGCACCGTACAAGAAGACGGTGTAAGGATGACCTCTAGTTACCTCTGGTAGGGCGATCCGAAACGATCTCGGCCGTCCCGGCGATCCGAAAACGATCTCGGCCGTCTGGCGAGGCGCCATCCCCCTTATAAGGGGAGAATGTAAAGTCCCACATCGGTAAAATAAGAGAATGCTCACCCCCATATAAGTGTGAGACATAAAGGTCTTGTCAATTCGGGTTAGCCCTTTTAGACCAAGCGAGGACGGCGGTCTTAGCAGTTGACCGGACAATTTATGGCTCATGTCGCGTTACCAGGCACCAGGTCTGGGGGCGTTACAATTCTGTTTATACAAATGAATGTATACAAAACTGTATTCATTGTATATTTTTTGTGATTTGTACAACATATATGCTATGACATGCTTATGATATTCACAAAACTTTGTTGTAATATGAATTCACTTTGCTATAATATGCATTCACTTTTTACATGCAATCATGGTGATGTTGTTAAGCTGTTTTATAGCAGCAAGTATTATGCATTCACTGTTTTATGCATGTCAGAGAGATATGTAGAAAGAATTTGATTCACTAAGTCAAGAAATATTAATGGAAATTCACTTAACCATTTTATTCATTGTTTACATACATTCATGCTCATGCTGTTTAAATTCAAAAAGTCTGATTCCTTACTTGTCATCCCTAACTAATTTAGCTTTAACATAATTTCTTATCATGACCATGGTTAACTGGTTTCTAGCATTTACGTTCCTCAATGTTTGATTCACTAAGAATATTCACTACAATGATAATTCATGTAGTGCACATTAAACACCTTGCCATAAGAGACTATATTTGCCCATATCACACCAATTATGTGAAGATCGGTTCACTTGTTGAACATTAATGTAGCTAATTGTCCTACCCCTGCCTCTCAATTTTTGTGTTTTAGATCGTAAAAGCCTGATTGACTAAGAAAATTCATAAGACAAGTATTGAATGTTAAATAATTCACTTTACCATTTATTCATTGTTTGCATGCATTCATGCTGATGCTCTTTAAATTCAAATCATTCATTGCTTGTCATGCCTACTTCAGCTTTAACATGATTGCTTATCATGGTCATGCTTAGCTGTTTTTATCACCTATGTTCCTGAAAGTTTGATTCACTAAGAATATTCAATACAAGGAATATTGACAGTACATGCATCTGAATGTTATAATCATGACACTAACCGTGATTTAAAAGCCAAACAAATTCACTAACAAAAAAATGTGTTGTCTGGATTGATTTTTTTTCTAAGTACAGTCAATACAGAAACAACATCTCATATCTATTGGATGCATATAACAGCATACAGAAAAAATTGACAAGAAGTCACTGGAACATTATGCAGCAAACTCCTTTTAAGCTCTTTTTCAAAGCTATTGACGAAAACAGGATATGTTCCAACAAGCGAAAAGACCATGTGTTGGACAACATTATAAGTGGATACATACCAGAAAAAAGAGGAATCAAAATTGGAAGAGAATGTTGCCAGCTACGTATGACTGATATCAAGCTAATTTTTGGAATCATGGGTGGCAATTTAAAAGTTGACAAGTAACACGGAAAGAAGGTCAAATCTGAATTTGCAGATAGAGTATTCCCAAATGCCCAAAACATCACAGCCAAAATGATGAAGGAAAAGTTAGTAAAACTTGTGGACAATGAAGACACAACTGCTGTGGTAGACACTGTGAGAGTCCTATGCCTTTTGATGTTTCAGGCATGTTTCTTCACAAACACTGGAGAGACCATTGCATGGACATATGTGAAATATGTGGAGGACTTGGACACATTGAAACACTACGATTGGTCTTCTGCCATCTATGAAACACTAATTCAGAGCCTTGCAAAAAAGAGCAAAAAGCCTCGTACAGTGATTGGATGCACTAGTTCACTCTTGGTAAGAAATTCTAGGTTTTTTCCAAATATTTCTTATTACATGTGATTGCATTTTAACAATTTCTTATTCTGTTGTAGTATTGGATGTGTGAGCATGATAAAACAATGAAGCGAAGAGAAGAGGAGGATTCAATGACGCATCAAAACCAAGAGGACAAAACTTCAATTCAATATTCAGGAATTCCAAGGTGCACAAAGTGGGACTTGAGCACCTTGAACAAATTTGTGAACAAGGAAACAATCATGGCTTTGCCTAAACAAAGTGTAAGAACTGCATTTCCAATGCCAAAGAAAATTTAATGACATACATTGCATTCAATCACTGACACAATTCACTGTTTTCAAAATATATACATAGGTCATATGGACTGAATTGGAGCCTATGCCAGCTGAGCTACAACTGATACAGGATTTCACAAAGAATCCAGTTGGACACGATTCAAATTTTGAAGATGACATTCCAATGAAACAACTCAAACTCAAAATCAAACTCCAACGAGTGGGAATGCATGAGGAAGAGAAAAATGCACAATTCATGGATGAACCATCTGAAGAGGATTCCCTACACATAACACAGTTGGAAGAGTAGCATCAAAATGACACCTATCATTCTGAAAAAATGTAGATTTCATGGATGAGGATCCATTTGAACAGAATGTCCAAGGCATGTTGGAGTTCAGAAATAAATAAAGAGATTCTATTGATAAGACACTTAAGGTAATTACCTGGCCTAACAATAACATGAATTCACTGTGGTAATTCCCCGTATCAGTAAATGATTTCATATATTCACCTCATTTTGTCAACAGTACCTTCTTATTCATTGTCAAATTTTACTGTTGTTTGAGATCCACTATTGAGAATCACTCACTGATCTTCAATAGCAAATCTCATGAAAAATTGCAAAACGCATGTGTTTTTTCCAGCCAATTGTTTTACTAGATATACTTTTATAACATACAACATTTCAAGAATGTAGGAAAGGGATGACAAGGTAGAACGTTTGAAAGCAAAAGTTAAGAGGATGAAGAAAAAGGTGAGAAAGTTGGAGCAAAAAGAGGATGAGATAAGCAAGCAGAAGGAAGAAATCAGAAGAACTGAACAGTGAGCTGCTTGTCAAACTGAAAAAATTTGAGGAAAGGGAGAATGAGATGAAATCCAAGATTTTCAGTGAATTGGATGAGGTATACAAAGGTGTAGTTGATGGTCTGAAAAAAGAAAATGCTGGACTGTTAGCTTCACTTACTGATGCTTTAATAAAAGATCACAATGTTCAGAAAGATCTAAACGAAATGAGATCAAGATAGAGTGGTGATGAAGGCACTAAAGAGATCAGGCAACTGAACAAAAGTCTGACAGAAAAAGTGAAGCATCTTGAGGATGAGAGCTACATAATAGATTGGATGTGTTCGAGGATGAGATAAGCAAGCAGAAGGAAGAAATCAGAAGAACTGAAGAACTGAACAATGAGCTGCTTGTCAAACAGAAAAAATTTGAGGAAAGGGAGAATGAGATGAAATCCAAGATTTTCAGTGAATTGGAGGAGGTATACAAAGGTGTAGTTGATGGTCTGAAAAAGAAAATGTTGGACTGTTAGCTTCACTTACTGATGCTTTAATAAAAGAGCACAATCTGCAGAAAGATCTAAACAAAATGAGATCAAGATTTGAGGAATTTGAAAAGCAGATGAAAAAGAGTGGTGATGAAGGCACTGAAGAGATTAAGCAACTGAACACAAGTCTGACTAGAAAAAGTGAAGCATCTTGAGGATGAGAACTGCACAAAAGAAGCTACTATTTCTGAATTGAACTCAACCATGACTGATCTACAGAATAGATTGGATGTGTTCAAAGGAATGAAAAAATCGTATGAGAACAGAATAGAGGAACAACACACAACAATTGACGCTCTTCATACAGAAATTGAGAATGTAGCGGTGCATGCAGTGACACAGCAATATGGAAACACAGATGCTAAGAAAGTACCAAAATCTGTGAAGCAAAGTTCACGTGTAAAAGCAATAAAATAAAGGAAACGAACAGCAAGAAAGGATGATGACTTTGTATATCCAGAAGATAAGAAAAGAAGAACTGAAATTCTGGACTTAACCAATGAAGCTGCAATAGAAGATGTCCAAAGGATGGCAAAAACTGTGAAAGTCAGTTTAAAAAAGAAGAAAGCTGGTTACACATGTGGGGAGAAAATAACCGAAAAAGCATTTCAGTTGTTACACACAACACTGAACAAACATGGAAGATTGTAAGTAACAGTAGTTAACATATTTTTGATTACATTTTATCCTGTTTATATGATAATAAACTTGCGTGAACAATGTTTTCAGGGGGGAAGTATGGTCAGATATTGAGAGTGGCACCACAATCACTGTCCATGACATGGTGAAGGTACTAGAGGGATCGTTCATTGCAGACAAGGCAAACAATTCAATCTAACTACTTTTTCTATGACAACATTCCAAGAAACCAACTAACAAATGACATGTACATTTACAGGTTATCGATGCATTTGCAACAATGCTAAGCAGACATGAGGAAGTCCGGAAGGAATTTCACATATTGCCAGCATCAACTTGGGTGAGATCAATTTTTTTTTGAATGGTTGTTATAAGTAATCACCATTCACTTGCAATATACACTGAAACATTTACTACAAATCAGTGTGAATACATTTTTTATTTATGTATAATACATAACAAAAAAGGGTGATTGATTGCAGGCATACTGCAAGAAATATGCAGCAACTGGGAACTACTCAAATCATTTTGTCGATAGTAATAAACCACATCTGGAAAAAGGCAAAAATATTCTCATTCCGTTGTGTTGTCCAGGTGTGAAGAATGAATCATATCATTGGATATTAGTCACATTTGCTTTAGGTGAAGGAGGAGAATGGCACATGTACAACTCAATGGCTATCCGGAAAGGTGCTGTTGACCACTTTGAGAAAAATGCACTTGACATTGTAAGTATTATTCGTATTTGTGTTGTTAATATAACAGTCAAAATTTCTATACTAATCAAATGTGTTAAACATGTGTTATTTTTCAGCAAAAATACTTGTGGAATTGCTTTTGTCCATCCGGTGAACTAATAGCCAGAAAAATCAAGAGGGTTGCAAAGCTTCCACAACAGGGATCAGATACCTAAGTATTATTCAATAGAGCTTTTGATTCATACATGTAATGGAAGTAATGGCTGACAAGTTTATTTGAATGCCAAAATTTTGCAGGAATGACTGTGCAATATATGTCATGTACTACATCTACCAGATTGCACTTAATCAGCCAATTGACAAGAAATGGAACACTGATGAAGTACAAGAATTCAAAGCCTTCTTAGTAAATTGTATTACATCCAATAAGATGAACATTGCAATGTAGTCAAACATAACTGTTAATGTGTAGATGCCAAGGGATCTACACAAGTTATCTTCATATTAGCACAAACATCACTATCAATGTGTATGCCAAGTGAAACCTATTTCTTATTTTCATATGTATGTCCTAAAATGACATGATTTGAATTACAAGGAGACAACTATTTCAATCAATGTTTACATATTTCAATTATTATGTATTCTCATTTCTTTTGTATATTGGTTGATTAGTAAATGTATAATTTTGATTCATAAGTTCAGTTACTACAGTGCTATTGTGAAAAATTACGTTTGTTTGAAATTCATTGTTAAAATTCACTGTTACTCATAAGGTCCCGATGGACCCCACCACACGTGAAAACAACGCATCCGCATTCCCAGGAATACCACTATGCCAAGCAACAGTGAATTCGTCCTCAAACTCCTCATCCCGGGTCCAGAAGGTGTCATAACGGGGTACAGGCTTCCATCGCACCGTTCCAGCTCGAAAGGATTATTATCCGTGATAAGTATCGGGGCATGGTCAGATCGCGAACTAAAAAAGTGATAAACTGCAGAACTATATTACTATATCAAACTTCATAAATTTTTTTTTTTTTTTACTCCAAGTTTCAACATTTTTTTCCCGATTTTGGAAACTTATGTACTATATTAAACTTCAGAATTTTTTATTTATTTATACTCAAAGTTTCAATACTTTTATTCTTTTGGAAACTTATATACTTTATTAACCTTCGGATTTTTATATTTTTTTACTCAAAGTTTCAACATTTCTCCCCTCCCCCGCCCCCAAGATTTCTTAACATTTTAAAAGATAATTGATATGACAATCCAAAAATTTGGAAAGTTCTTTACTATATTAAACTTCATATTATATTTTATAGTCAATTAAGTAATCTTCATGGCAATTATTAATATGAAAAACAATATAGTCAATGTCTTTTTATAATATAAACCTACAACAACTTTCTTATTTGTATCTAGGAAATTTTTTTAAAGCACTTTTCCCACGATGATTAATTTTTAGAATTCCGGCCGCCTAAACGATCATCCTGGCTCCGCTTGTCAGCATTTATATATAAAGAGATTTTATACCTCGAGCCCTCGTCTCTTCCATTCAAGTTCTATTTTATGTCCTGACTGACCTGCGGTGGTCTGAGAAGCGTGCTAAGCACACAAGATCGATCTCCAACCTGGGGTAGAGGCCTGTAATTGGGTATTTGAAGGGGCTCCTGACCCTTAACTTCAACTTTCCCTGGCTTTATTTGTTACTCAACCATCCATGGGGTGACATATGACAGGAGCTGATCCGACCTCCGTCACCCATCATACCCTACCATACATTCATCTATGTGTTTGTCCTCATCCTAGTTTATCCTACTCCAATCTTACCAAACACACCTTACCTTACTCTTTTTGAAATCCATAATTTTCATTTTTCTTAAAAAAGAATTCCACATTTCTTTTATTAAAGCCAATTTATTTATTTATTTTTAGTAACATTTCAGTGTCATCAACGACGGCAGACGCAATTGCAATTTGGTTATTATTATTATTATTATTATTATTATTATTATTATTCAAGACTGCAATTTGCTTTTTTAAGTATATATGAAAAAACAAAACAACCCCAAAAAAGAGAAAACAAAACATAACATGACACACACACACAGAGAATTTATTTATTTATTTATTTATTTTGGAAGGGATAGTTTGGATTTTTGCGCCTGTAACTTTGCTGCATTTGGTATATTAGATCCGTGCCGAAACAATAACTGCTTTAATTAAGGAACACAGCCAAATTCAGATGCCATTTGCCAAATAATTGCCCAGTAAGTAGTAAGTAC
Source organism: Gentiana macrophylla (assembly GCA_026214975.1). Taxonomy (NCBI): domain Eukaryota; kingdom Viridiplantae; phylum Streptophyta; class Magnoliopsida; order Gentianales; family Gentianaceae; genus Gentiana; species Gentiana macrophylla. Next base: position 105,974,651 of record CM047806.1, read on the forward strand.
AAATTAATAATCCCGATACATATCCTTGTACCGTACGTCCTTGCTTGTCAGCATTTCCGTTATATATATAAAGACATTTCAAACCTCCTCCATTCAAGTTCTATTTTGAAGAAAATATGATGCATGTTTTTTCTTTATCCTTGTTGCGTCCTGCCCACCGATGAGCTCGTTGGAGCATCCTCATAGCTCCGCGGATGCAGTAAAGAACATATTCATTTTGGCCGGACAAAGTAACATGGCAGGCCGAGGAGGTGTAATCAATGATACTTGGGATGGTTTTGTTCCTTCACAATGCCAACCAAATCCTTTAATCTTTCGATTAAATACAGCTCTTAATTGGGAACAAGCAATGGAGCCTTTGCACAAAGGTATTGGCATTAACCAAAGTAATGGCATTGGGCCAGGAATGCCATTTGCCAATACTTTACTAACCAAAAATCCAGGTTTCAGTGTGATTGGTTTGGTGCCTTGTGCCATTGGAGGAACGAGTATAAGCCAATGGGCTCAAGGGGGTTTTCTATACAACCAACTTTTGAATAGGACAGCCGCAGCGTTGCGAGGCGGAGGAAGTCTTAAGGGTATACTTTGGTATCAAGGTGAGGCAGACACAATAAGACATGAAGATGCCCGACGTTATAGGAGAAGATTGGAAAAGTTTTTCACTGATGTTCGTGCAGATTTGGGCTTCCCTGAACTTCTTGTGATCCAGGTAAAATACCATACTGTGACAGAATTTTCCAATGTAGATTACAAAAAAGAAAAAAATATGGATATAATGTGCGGATTGTCGTGCAGGTTGTGTTGGCCTCTGGACAAGGGCCATATTTAGAGGAGGTGAGAAAAGCTCAGTTAAATACCAAAGTTAATAACATTAGATGTGTAGATGCAAAGGGGTTGCCATTAGGACCAGATTATGTACACCTTAACGTTGAGGCACAGGTTCAACTAGGGAGCATGCTGGCTGATGCATTCATTCAGACACTGCAATCCACAAGTTCAAAGAAATAATGCTCTTCAAGACATCCATCGATCACATGTTCTTTCTAAATGATTTTACTTTTTCCCCGATCCAACTTGCATTGAAAATTCCAAGTTTCATTAGTGGGTAATGTAAAGCTGCGGAAAAATCTTCAAAATCATATCACATTTTATGGTTTTATAATTACTTAGTCGATGTGTTTACTATACTTTTTGTATTATCTTCAAACAAATAAGCGTTCATTGATGTATTTACGCAGCAAAGCTTTGCTTGTATTTTAGAAGAAAAGAAACATCAATACGGGTTGTGTATCTGGTTAATGGACCTCAAGAGGATGATCAAACTAGTAATTTGATGATTTTGTTAACGGGAAATGGTTGTGTCGGTAAAGACTGCTCACATACCCAAGATGAAGGGATCAAGCAAAAATGTAGTTCTTATTATGATCGATGATAATGATCATTTATACAGGCTTCCCTCATGGGTGTGTTAATTATGATACCATTGAAGTTGTGGCCTATGTCGTGGAGCGGATATGAAGCAATCTTGATGCAATCATGGCTCTTATTGTCGAAATTATGGAACAATTATAGATCGTGGGTTAATGTTCCATTGATGGCGTGTACGTCACCAAATAATACGATTTGGATAGCGGGTGATTGGACCTCGAGAGGATGACCCTACTAGTAATTTGATGTCTATATTAATGGAAAATGGTTGTGCCAGTAAACTCGGCATACGTACCCAAGATGAAGGGATCAAGCCAAAACGTAGTTCTGATTATGAGAAAATGATCCTTTATATAGGCATCCCTCGTGGGTCAATTAATTATGTTGTCATTGAAGTCGTGGCCAATGTCGTGGAGTCGTTATGAAGCAATCGTGGTGTAGTCACTGCGAGAATTATGGAACAATTATAGATCATGGGTTAATTCTCTATTGATGGAGTGTAACTGTCAAGTGAGGTCGGGAACAACTTGAATTGTATTTATAAATGACCGAGATAAACCGTCAAATGTGAGCAATATAAGACCGTAGACACCCTGCATCATGCCAGCTATGAGGGATTGAGGACAACTTGCGACATGTCGATATTATAAGATATATGATGACATGCGTCATGTCGGTTGATTGGCCATTAGAGCGACCTGTGCCATACTGAGATGACCCTTATGCCGAGGTCTTATGATTTAAAATCCAATATTGAGTTAAGTCCATGTTGGCCCATTTACTGTGATGGTCTTCCAGATTATCCGAGACCCAAAAAGTGTCAAGTGTATGAGGTTGGATCATACACATGTCAAAAGCCTCTAGGCCTAAGCTACGAAGCATATCGTAGGTTAGGTCCATTTAGAGAAGACGCGGCACGTTCTCCGAGGCTGTAGTGTAAAGATCTTGGATGCATATGACGTTTCGCCAGCCAGTATTTTGAATTTTGAAATTTCAATCCCTTATTTCGAGGCATTGTCTATCATGATTTTATTAATGATCCCTCTTACTGGGTTAATTGAGATCAATCACCGATTTTCGACTTTATACAATTCTTTGATTTCTAAAGTCTTTGTTCGAGAAAGAAAGATCTTTGCCTTCTCCCCCATTCTTTGAGAGTCAACTTATATCTTATAACCAATAAGTTCCTTTTACTTCATCTGTATAACTTCCGATATTTTCCTTAGGAACAGGGCATCGAGTAGGGATTCTGCCATGGATAATTCATTTGATGATTCCCTTAGTAGAGACATTTCTGAGGGTGCCTAGTTTGCTTCCCAGGAATCTTTAGATCATTCATTCATGTCAAGAACGTAGCTTAAGGAGACTTCCCGGAAGGACCAAGCCATGGCCATGTCAAAAGATTTCCCGAGAAAAACATTTCTACGGTTTTATCATAGTAGGTCAGATGGAGAATTCTTTTTAAAAAGAACAATATATATATTAGGAAAGTTTTTGCACCCCTTCTTCCTCATAGGAATCAGAGAACAGATGATCCTCGTATACGTTAATAAGAAAGAAGCCGGCCTTCAAATTGGGATAGGATCCTCTCAAGTAACTTGAGAGAATATTCTCTCAAGTATGCATGATCCAACCACACACCTCCAAAGTGTAAAACATCTAGCCATTGATTAACTTTTTCCAAAACAACGTAGTTTAGTTCATTATATGTAAAAACACTAACTTAAGGTTAAAGTTACTTGAGAGGATCTTGGTCCAAATCCTTCAAATTCCAATGATTCTAGAAATCAAGGATATTATAAGATATATGATGACATGCGTCATGTCGGTTGATTGGCCATTAGAGCGACCTGCGCCATACTGAGATGACCCTTATGCCGAGGTCTTATGATTTAAAATCCAATATTGAGTTAAGTCCATGTTGGCCCATTTACTGTGATGGTCTTCCAAATTATCCGAGACCCAAAAAGTGTCAAGTATATGAGGTTGGATCATACACATGTCAAAAGCCTCTAGGCCTAAGCTACGAAGCATATCGTAGGTTAGGTCCGTTTAGAGAAGACGCGGCACGTTCTCGGAGGCTGTAGTGTAAAGATCTCGGATGCATATGACGTTTCGCCAGCCAGTATTTTGAATTTTGAAATTCCAATCCCTTATTTCGAGGCATTGTCTATCATGATTTTATTAATGATCCCTCTTACTGGGTTAATTGAGATCAATCACCGATTTTCGACTTTATACAATTCTTTGATTTCTAAAGTCTTTGTTCGAGAAAGAAAGATCTTTGCCTTCTCCCCCATTCTTTGAGAGTCAACTTATATCTTATAACCAATAAGTTCCTTTTCCTTCATCTGTATAACTTCCGATATTTTCATTAGGAACAGGGCATCGAGTAGGGATTCTGCCATGGATAATTCATTTGATGATTCCCTTAGTAGAGACATTTCTGAGGGTGCCTAGTTTGCTTCCCAGGAATCTTCAGATCATTCATTCATGTCAAGAACGTAGCTTAAGGAGACTTCCCGGAAGGACCAAGCCATGGCCATGTCAAAAGCTTTCCCGAGAAAAACATTTCTACGGTTTTATCATAGTAGGTCAGATGGAGAATTCTTTTTTAAAAAGAACAATATATATATTAGGAAAGTTTTTGCACCCCTTCTTCCTCATAGGAATCAGAGAACAGATGATCCCCGTATACGTTAATAAGAAAGAAGCCGGCCTTCAAATTGGGATAGGATCCTCTCAAGTAACTTGAGAGAATATTCTCTCAAGTATGCATGATCCAACCACACACCCCCAAAGTGTAAAACATCTAGCCATTGATTAACTTTTTCCAAAACAACGTAGTTTAGTTCATTATATGTAAAAACACTAACTTAAGGGTAAAGTTACTTGAGAGGATCTTGGTCCAAATCCTTCAAATTCCAATGATTCTAGAAATCAAGGATTTTTACATTTTGACCCAATATAACCCAGACATGCCTCTAATTTCCCCAACGGGGTTAGGACCAGTTCATCATTTTTTATAGGTTATCAGGTATTGAATTTGTTAAATGGGCCAAAACCCAAGTATTTGTTTTGTCAAAATTCCCACATCGACAATTTGGGATTACTAGCCGACTTTGGCTTTGTATTTAATACGTTTTTTAGCCTATTATTTTGGGGAGGTTCTTGTGTGGTGTCTCCACATGATGTGGAGACACGTGTGGAGACATACACACGACACAGTTTCATTCTGTTTTTAAACTATGTGGTTATAATCGTTTCACCCATCACATCATCTTAAAATCCCTTTCCACGCAAGTATTTCCCATTATTTTGGTGTACTAAGTCACCATTGAAATGTATCAATTTGAATCGATTATGATAAACTCTCATTTGTCTTAACTATTTTGGCTATTGTTTTTAGGCGTCAGGAAAGTTGTATCTTTTGTAATTCTTTTCTATAGAATTTTTTTCTTTTTCGTCCATGGATTAATTGACACATTACCGGAAACCACGTAAATTTGGTGTTTTGTCTTTTTTCCTTGTGTTTGTTATTTTGTGTTACCGTCGTTAAGAGTTATCGCTTGATTTTTTTCCTAACAAACTGGTATCAGAGCCAAGATTATTTTGAGCCGAGGTTTTTTCGAGGTGGTTTTCTGAGCTTTCGTTAATTAGCCGTCATGTCGGTATCTAAGTATTATTTTGAGAAGTTCGACAGAAACGTCAAATTTGGGATGTGGTAGTTGAAGATTTGAAGATGGAGGCCATGCTGATTCCGGAAGGCTTCGATATTGAGCTACTTGGGAAGGGCTAGGCCTGGTATCATCTTATGTCTTTTTTATGAGGTTTTAAGAGAGGTAGCCAGTGAGGTTACTGCCTAGGATTTGTGGGAAAAATTAAAATCCTTATATATGAAGAAAACCGCTAAGAATAGGCTTAATTTAAAGCAGAGTTTGTATATGCTTCGTATGTCTGAAGGGTCGTCTATTTTATCGCACTTAGATAAATTTGATTTCTTGATTATGGATTTGAGTAATATAGATGCTAAGATTGATGATGAGGATCACGCCCTGTTGTTATTATGTTCGATTCCACAGTCGTTTAAATATTTTAGAGAAACAATGCTTTATGGTAAGGATACTATTTCTTACAAGAAAATTAAGTCGATTTCAAAATTGTAAGAGCAGATTGATAAAGACATAATTGAGGGAAGGAGTAGTCAGGTAGACGTGCTGGTAGTTCGGGCAGATCAAGCAAGAAGGATGCAGATACTGAAAATTTTGTTTTGAATCCTAGACATGGAGATTTGAAGTGCACTTATTGTAAAAAGATTGGGCATATCAAATATGATTGCTTTCGTCTACAAAACAAAGAAAAGCGTGAACAAAAGAAAGAGCGTGGTAAAGAGTTTGCCAGGCCGGTTTCGTTGAAGATGAGAGTGATGGAGATATCTTCTTTGCTGATGATAAATTAAGGTATGTTGTTGAGTGGATATTGGATTTATTAGGAAATCTACGCGGGAACGCAGCGAAATTCAAAAATGTATTTCCTGTTTACCCAAGATCGACTACGTTTAAGCAACAAGCATAAAAGAAGTAGACAAGAGAATACCTTGGTTGATTCAATTGGATCGACGCTTTGTCTACGGTTGTAGTTTCTGCACGAAGCCGCTCAAACGTTCGGCCTCTACCGGTGATCCACACGAACAACCCACCGGTATCCCATCATGGATTGCTACTAGAAAAACTCGGTTGCTAAACCGACATTTTCTCTCTCTCAAAATTCTCTCTAGGAAGCTCTCATATATTCTAGTAAATTAAAATTCTTCTAATTGCGAAGTTTTCAAAAGAGTTTGGCACACCACTATATTTATAGTGATGACCTACACGCCTTGTGCCCAATAACTGATTGTGAGAAGTTTCCTAGTAGATTGAGGAGAAAGAAAACATTTTTCTAATAAAATATGAAAAGTTTCTTTGATTGATTTATCTTATTTAATTTAATATCTCATATTAAATATTTCCAAGATATTGTCAATATCTAATATTGATTATCTTTATCTCATTACCATAAATTTATTTTTCATAAATCTATTAATATGTAATATTAATGTATGGTAATATTATTAATTAAATTACACAATCCAAGTGTATCTTAATACACTTAAAATGGCACCTCATATACCAATATTTTGGCATCCGGAATAATCTTAATTAATAGAATGCTATTATAAATTAAGTTGCAAAATACATGTGTGTCAATATACACACATGCGCCACATACATATACATTATATGTATATTTAATTAATCAACATAATTAATATCTTGTATTTAGTTTATTCATAATAAACAAATACTACCATATTAATTTATCACTATAATATTTTATAGTCGAGATAAAACTTTCCTTATTTGGTTATAGTTATAACCGCATTTTAATTTGGCTAGATATTCTTATGTGTGTGACCCGATAGGCTTCCGAATATGTTGGTTGTAGGCACAAAGTGCAATTAAGAAAATGCCTTTTATACCTAACGATCATGGATAGTGTCTAGCAACACGTCCACGACCCCCAATCATCGGAAGAGTCAAATGCAAGGGCTACTACCTTTCATGTGAAACAGTTACCGTGTAAATAGAATCATATCGCTGTTACAATATCCATACGGTCGTACGTCAAGTGTCAAACATCAACGACCGTATCTTATAATCTGGATATCCTACTCTCTCTAAGTAACATATTACTTCCACTTTGCAAAGACTTTGAGAATAAGACATTCCTTATAAGGAGGCCCTTTCAGATATTTACTCCGAATAATAGGATACGCGATTTCCGGACGAACAACGCGAATCCTACGCATGCTTCAGTATCACACACAATCACTACCGCATGATCGCCCCATAGATAGGGGAAACCTCAATAGTGTTAAAGCATGACAATCCACACCGTGATGTCATGAAGACTCCGGTCTCAGGATAATTACACAACCGCACATAGTGCGACACTTAATAGAGTAAGTGGTTCAGTTTAGCATACGCATTCTGTAATACACATCCACGTACAGTCCAAGTGTCACTACACTTTGATAGATGAGATCTATCCATATCTTCAATAAGATAGAAGACATCTAATACGTGCTAGTCTAATTGTACTATCAATGTCCCGTTTGATGGTACATACGACTAGAGATATTTAAGTATCAAACCCTTTAAAGTGAGTCGAAATCTCATCAATCATAATCACTATTATGATTTATCTTTCACAGTTTGACACCAGGGACGTTATCATATATACAATCACAAATTGGTTCATTTTAATAAACAGAATATATAATAACAGAAAAGCCATTTATCATATGTATAAACATAAAGAAATAGTTGAAATGATCCGACCCGGTCGGATCCGGTCCAACCCAATTGGGTTTAGGACAGTATTTCAACAATCTCCCACTTGGCCTAAAGCCAATCACTTGTACACACAAGACCAAGTTGAAACACAAGAATCACATGTAATACTCGTAACCAATCCTAAGCGTAGACGGATCACTATTTGTGAGGACTCAGACTATCTTCACATCATGCTCCAAATGACCTAGTCAAAGAAACCACCTCAACACACACATGAATCTCTGACGAGACCCTGGTCCTTGTTTCAAGCAATGAATCCACTACTATATCAGCTATAAAATAAAGGTGGAAGAACCGTACAAGGTTCATGAATGAACCTTTAAGATCCATGTACCGCTCCCGCTGCGCATCTAAGGTTAAAATGTGTTTTGGCTCAGTTGTAGAATTTATAGTGATCTCTAGCTAAGAACATTTCCAGCTCACTGTATCACTTAATCAAAGTGACTGCAAACCCAGACCGTAGCTCTCACTATCTTCATAAGATTCAGGGTGCATATTTATATATCTACGTTTATTCGATTCCAAGTTTCAGTAAACCAAGAACCCATCCTTAACACCTTTAAGGGTATCCTCGACATTTACCAGAATCACTTTCATGCTTGCTCATGACTTCTCATGCAGTATGAACATCTGGTTTAACTCATAACACTTATGATAGATCCTGAGAATGCTGGCCAGCACTATCTCTTGACGTAATCTATGCAAAACTCTTTTAGCATCCCATCTATCAGGGTGAACTGTGATAATTAAGCAGTATCTAAGTCCATCACTATAGATTCTTATTTTTAAAATAAGAACTTCTACCTCCAAGAGCTTTCGTAAAGGCCTTGAACTACAAAATATTAATTGACTGTGACTTGCGGTGACAACTCTCAAGAAGGATATGCAACACCTTACTCAAAAATCATAACACTCTCACTAACCCTCTTGCACATTAGGCATATCTTTCTTCTTGATGGAATCAAAACTCTTTTGGTCTATCAAAGAAAATAACTTATTTAGAGAGACTTGTTTGAGTCAATCGGTGGATCTCATACGCTTACACATCCCGTTATCGTCTATGAACATAACACCTTTGGCCCAACATTTTCAACACTATCATATAGCCGTGATACGTAGCTACAACAAGCACAATCTGAATAGACTTAAGCATAGCAGGTAGCAAAAAGGTAATTACAAGGTTTACACCCCGTAGCCTTCAGCCATTAACCTAGCTTAACTAGTAATCGCATTACCTTCCATGTTAGTCTTTCATAATGACATGACACTGAAGGATGCAGGTTCTTAGATCTAAACGAGTTAGATCTACGCGCAGCGGATGGATCACGACTTATACAACACAATGCATAATTAAAGGACTTAAACTACAAGGGGGATAAGATCATGTTACCAATATCGGGAAGAGACGCCTTGATCTTCGGATGCGTTCTCCAAACGGCGGTTGGTGGACACCCTTCTTGATACACTAACCTCCTTGATATGCAACACCAAGAAAAACTTAGAGTTTTTCTTGCTCTAAAAACCCTAGACAAGAAAAACAATTTTTTCTCCCTTTTACAAGTGTGGTGGTCGAATTTTTCATTGCCAATTACCCTTTGAATAACTCTCCTTTTATAGGAGAGTAAATCCTTGGTCTCCAAGTTTTAATTAATTAAATAAATAATTAATTAAACAAAATAAAAAGATATTTTCCTTAATGACTAATTGTGACATGTATTGACCAATAGGAAATCAAATAACAAGTCATCCAACCAATCATATAGCAAGAATATCTTTTATTTTCCATAACACAAGAAAATTAATTCTTGTGCTAAATGAAGACTAAAATGGCGCCACACTTAGGGTTAATAAGCCCACACAAAATGTCTTTTATGTGTATTATATTATTTAGCCCAACTAAATAATATCCATGCATATCAATTAATTAGCCCAGCCAATTAATTATCACTGAGGCCCAAATAACAAGATTATAAGTCCGAATTACAGAAGCCACATTGGGGACCATGGACCTATAACCAGTAGCTCCAATAATTAATTATTCATCGAACAGAATAAGTACATTAATTATTAATTGCGGGATTACGCCACCATAAACCCGAAACTGAACTCTACCAATTATAGATATATACTTACACTCAACCCGTAGAGTAGATAAATGTCCATTGATATAATCACTACATAAGGATTAACCCTCCACAGACTGTCCATTCTGAGTGGGAAGTCTCCGTGAACCCGACTCAGAATAACTTATCATTATTTACCATTAACCCCCTGATGATCAATTAGTATGCATATCTGACTAGTAGCTAATTAGTCAAATGCGAACTCCCGGGATCGATCACTTTCTTAGGGCTAACAAATAAGGGGATGTCTCTCTACTTCCCAGAGGAAGGAATGGATTCCATGTCTGTGAAAATCGAACTACTCACTCATCGTGAGAGATAGTGCCAATGAGAAGTGGCTTGGAACACATATTCAAGTGAACCGTAACTAACACATCAAACACTACCCCGAGACAAGCAGCACCCTGTGATCACCTCAGGATTAAGGTTGATCCATATATGATCATCTAATGATTTAATAAGATTCCTCGATTACGGAATTTATCGAGAAATTCAGATTAAATCGGTCCAGTCCTATATGAATGCCATCATATATAAATGCCCCACGTAGGTACCCTCTACCGACAGTCCGGATAAGACTATCACACCCTAAGGTGTTAGGCGCATTATTGGTGTTTTAATCAAGAGACCCTAAACTCGATTAAGTTCACCACGGACTAACATTTAAGCATATCTCCACTAACTCAATCCTCACGTGTAATCCATACACTGAGTTAAGTGGTTACATACAGATATACTTAGGGTTTACAGCAGTGTATTACTTTACAAGCACAAAGCAAGTAATAAGGTGAGATAAATTCTGTCATTCATTAAAAACAATTACACAAATTGTCTTTCGGGCACTACACCTAACAATCTCCCACTTGCACGAAATGACAAGCAATGATTGTTTTTAGAGCACACCCTTTCTCATCTTATTCACAACACTCTCCCACTTGCTCTAAAAGCATATGATACATATCCATCAATGCCGTACCTTCCAAGCACTCTACTTGGTACTCTGATTAGTTAGGTTGTCGACTCGAGACGATCTTTAGGATTAAACGATGCCGGTCCTTCCAATCAAGCGGTACTCTCTCTCAATATGCTTTTGACTTCTTACGACTGAGAAGATCCTTCTAAGCTATCTCTTCACTGTTTTCACGATGAAGTGATATCGGCTTATCAGACCTGGAATTACTCCCAGAGCAAAAAGGAAATTCTAAGCACTATGAGTAAACACTGAGCCCGAGATCAACTTAATGATCATCCTTAATCTGACCACAAGTCAGAATTAGTGTAGTCAACCATATTCAAGTTTGCACCTGAATATACAAGCATATTGCTCCTCGTTCTCTAAAGATACTTGAGTACGTACTAAACCGCTACTTATTGCTCAAATCCAAGATTCGATTGCAATCGACTCGTGTTAAGCTGACTTGCCCTTATCCCAGAGAGGCTCTATCCCATTTTCTCTTTATCCGAAGATTTGGAGAATCATTCCTGAGAGGTAGGGTAGGACTACTCTCGTTGAATGTTGCATCCATATATGCAACATTATCTTAACCAATAAGACGGATGAGATAGCCAATGACTCATTCTCGTGAATTTGACCAAATCAGATTCTTAGAATATAGTCCAATTCTCTCATTCAGAGAATCTTGGCGTGTCAGTTTCCGACTTCAGATAACACTCATGTTGTTTCCAACTGTTTCATTGTTACCTTTCGCGAACACTAATACTACTATTTTACCAATACTGATACCCAGTCTACAAAAGACTTATCAATATTCTGGTCAAGTCCACATATTTTAAAACATGCGACTTTTAATGACCGAGAGGGTCTCTTACATCCACAAAGGACATAAGTCCCGGCAAATAACTTTGCCATTTGTTCTAACCAAGACCCTTACGTTCGAATGAATCCAGGACTCCGTTTTACGGCAAGAAAGTCTCAGGAAATCACCCCTATTTTCTGCTTTCTAACGAAATCTAGCAAGACTGAGTGGTGAGAGAGTTCAAGGTCTGGTTAACTCTCTACTTTTTAAGGAATCACCCCTAGACCACTCAGCTTTGTGCTGAAAGTTAAAATTTCCTATTCATTCGACTCTTTTCGGCGTAGATCCAATTGCTCCCACTGGGCCTGAGATAGTCAGGTGGTTCTACAAGAGGCTAAACAGAACTGGAATATCAAAACTCCATTTACAGGGTTAAGGCTTTCAAACGAGCTTCTACGATCATAATCCTATACAGCCCACCAAGAGCCATAGGTTATCAATCACCCCAGCAGACTGTAAAGTCCACAAAACCACAATGGGTCAATGGTTAAACCATACTCCCACTGCATCTTGGGTGGATTGACATTCTGATCTAGTAGTATTTATCAGTGCATTCACCAACAACCGATGTTGGATGTGGTCTGATTAAATCACATAGTAACTACCTAGAGTAACAGTACTCCAAGGTCTAAGGTTGTTATCTATGGATTCTTTCAGAAAGGGTGTGACAGTCCAACCGTCACTTTCTGATCTCAAGAATCTTATAACCTTCACTCATCACATTAAGATATTTCACGAATAGTTATATTCTGTGCGTGTGTGCAAAATCTCCAGTCCTACCTTCAAGCATTAAATGCTAAATGCCTACATTTACGGAAGTGGTGTGAACCGAAGTCACTCCTTATCCATAAATTTTACTAGCATCTTTTAGGTAGACTTCTCGGTTTACATAATAATGTAAACCGTTATTTTGCAACCAATTATCTTAATCGAGTTTAGCAGTGTATTGTAGTACATCAATAACTATATAGGGCAAGTCTATGGTTTCTTTCTCAGTGAGAAACATTCCACTAGGAGGCAGGCTGAGCATCAGTCCCAAGACTATGCTATAGCCTATTTATGAGAATGGAATACTCTATTCTCTGCTAAAATCAGAGAATCCTCCTCGTATTCTTTTGATAAACTAAATCACGTTTTGAGTAATTATCAGACAAAATGTCACCACTCAAAAACTCTCACTACCTTGTGTCTCTCACTAGACCCCGAAGGTCATGATGAACAAGCTATGTTACCCCTTCAAATCTATTACCCTCTCCCGATTGAAAGGAAACTTAGTCATTGTTCCTTTGAGATAGTGTTCCTAGACTAGGAAATAGGAATCACCCTTAGCCAGTCGTCAGGTCTTCTCTCTAGGATATATGCACTATTTAAAAGATATTGAAGGGTCGTTTATCTTAATACGGAAACCTTTTACCTTTAATAGTTTTAGATGTGTTACACATACCTATTCAGCTTTTCTTAGTGGTTCTGTCTTTATCAAACAAAAGTCCGAGTCTCAGATTCATACTACAAATGTCATCTTCACATCGTTTAAGGCAACTGTATATCGAGTTGAAAGTGAATCCATTTGTTTCAACGAATCTGTAAACAGAAAAATAAATTTTTCTGTGATATTCAAGGATAGAATCCGAAATTCATTTCCTTATATCACTCCTACTATTCTAGCTGAAATTACTGCCCGTTGTTACTCTATTAATCGTTAATGCACAGCTTCTTTGTTCTTCCAAAGAACTAAGCTACCGAGTCAAGTTACTCGGTTTAAGAAAGTCGCTAAGGATTCATTGGTTAGTGATCCGAAATCACTTTCCTTATCCTATACTTTCTTTATTTAATGTTTCGGTTTAGCCTCAAAACTTCAGATAAGATGATTAACACTTATAGACATTCTTTCCCATTCTTAACTTTCCTTAAAAGGAAATAGTCTTGAACTAGCATTTCGTTTGAGTAGACACTACTCGTGAACTGTGGGATGTCTAATGAAAGCGTTACCCAGTGGGACTAATTTTCTAATAAATTAGAAAAACATAAGACAAAAGCTCCCACTAGTTTATCGGTTCCAAATACCGTCTAACTAGCGACACTTTAATTTATGATTATCTCGTGCAGACACTATACAATTAAAATTCACTAGAAGAATTTTATCGTCCCAATCATCTTTCTAACTGACTATGGTTGTCTCTCGTTCAACACAAGTGACAACAGTGACATACTTATTTACGTCACATAAATCTTGAAGGCTCAAGAGAAATATCTCTTCCGAAAAATTAATCGCATGTAAGATCAATAAGTACAACGTTCTAGTTACTTACCACTTTTTAACGAAGTCATTACTAGTCAATTTTACACTAGCAGTCTAGCACCCGAGAGAGATATGTATAACAGTTGTAAATCAAATTGACAGAAAATAAATCCAAATCATACACTACTAATAAATTTTAGGAACATAAACTAAGTACTTATAGTCTATCCTACTGTTCAAGGATTTAATCTAATGCCTCGAAGTGCCGCTTTAGGTAGGTCAAAGAGGTTTCGATTAATATTGAAGATCAGATTGAGAATCGAACATCTCATTTGTGATCGTCAATCACCTTTCTTTTTTTTCAGCCAAGGTACTACCAAAAATACCCTTTATGAGTGTGACCTCTTCTCTCCATTTTTAGGTAGACCCGAGAGTGTGTCGCCTTAGGGTCGGTCGGTGACCCGACAGTACCCAAAATCCTATCCTTTCGGAGACCAAGCCTTGAATTTTGATAGCGGTGAAGGCCTTCCTTGGGGGCGAAATCAAAGCCGCACGAGGCGTCACCATTCTCTCACGTTGCTTGTGTCAACAAGAGGCCGTGGGGTCGGTGTGTCGCCTCTCCCGCTCCCACTCAATATTTTGAAAAAGTGGTGGGTTTCTCGATCACGTTTTTGGACTTGATGTTACATTAAGGAACAATAAATCATTGGCCCGAATGTTGTCGGTTACGTGGGGCAGCCCACCCGACCTATTCGTTGGAACATATGTGGCCGTCGGACGGGTCAAGACTAGGGGAGCTCCGTTGAGCCGTAGTGGCTCTTCGGATGGCTCGACCTTGCCGACCCGTCCAAACGCCACATGTGGAGAAGTGAAGTCGATCGAGCCGTAGCTCTCCGTTGACCACCCAACCGTGGTTAAACCACTTTCGAACCATGTTTGCCCGTGATTATCCAATCCTTAAACATCAAACTTTCACGTAGACACTACGGAACAAAAACGTAATCTCGTCTAGGTAAGGTGGAATTCACCGAGAATCCAACACCTTAACCACGAGGCTTTGGGATTTTACTCCATATGCTTTCGCAGAGTGGGATTCACCGAGAATCCATCACCCAACCTCGACGATTGAAAAAACTCATGTTCCTCGGTTTTTACCCTAATTAGTTTCTAATTAATATCAAACAATTAATTAAAACTAATTGCGTGTTTTATACATGCCTAACTAATTCCTCGAATTAATTTCTACATGTATGCATATGGAGTGGAATTCATGATATGATGCATGTCATGGCAATTTTCCGGTTCTACGCATACAATCTAAACATGTATTATAGTGCGGAAAATAAACACCGAGATGGACCGTTGGCACCCCTGTATCTAACCTATTAGAAAATAAATAACCAAACCCTAACTATGGTTTACTACTTTCTAACATAATCTGCAGCTGTTCAAAATCTTCAACGATCGGAAAACCAAACGAACTTGGATCGCGATGAAACTTTCCAGATCTGTTCCTCACTCCTTGGGATTCAATATGGACGGTTGGATCGGAGTTTTGACATGTCAATTTTCTCTAGTGAGCCGCCCAACTTGCTGCTGGATCTGACTTTTACAGCAGCACCTCAAATACTTCCCGAGGCCAATCGGGAATCGAGATGAATTCCGATCGACCTGAAATTTTTAAGCCACGTCAAAATCTCCGTATTTATTGATTTGACTGGTTGGATTTGCGTTTCAAAGGTCCAAACTCCCCCAGAAATTCGAGGAAGTCACAGGTAGGGTTTCTGTGAATCCTGCGTTTTTCTGTTACAGTAGCTTCTTTACAGCAACGAACGGATATCAAAACGGACTCCAATCGATGCCAAATTTTGTGGACTTGTTCATCATCTTCTAAGCTTGATTCTGACTGGAGGGATCGTCGTTTCAACGGCTCGATCAACGGGAAAAATGAAATAACTAGACAGCTACTAAACAGATCTATTTTCAGGAAATTAAAATTGCAACAAAAATAAATTACATAATTTCCTATACTCATATGAACGAATTTTCATCGTTTATATGAGTTTACAATAGATCTAACGGGTAAACAGTGCCAACCCCCAGTCCATCTCTTCAACCATAGCAATTAATCATTATCAAAGCATAGAACAATAAATAAAATTTACCTACATGCAATTCCACTCATTTAAATCGTTTAATTATGATTATGACTATATAAATCGTGGAACCTGGCTCCAATACCACATGAAGGATGCAGTTTCTTAGATCTAAACGAGTTAGATCTAAACGCAGCGGATGGATCACGACTTATACAACACAATGCATAATTAAAGGACTTAAACTACAAGGGGGATAAGATCATGTTACCAATATCGGGAAGAGACGCCTTGATCTTTCGATGTGTTCTCCAAACGGCGGTTGGTGGACACCATTCTTGATACACGAACCTCCTTGATATGCAACACCAAGAAAAACTTAGAGTTTTTCTTCCTCTAAAAACCCTAGACAAGAAAAACAATTTTTTCTCCCTTTTACAAGTGTGGTGGTCGAATTTTTCATTGTCAATTACCCTTGGAATAACTCTCCTTTTATAGGAGAGTAAATCCTTGGTCTCCAAGTTTTAATTAAATAAATAAATAATTAATTAAACAAAATAAAAAGATATTTTTCTTAATGACTAATTGTGACATGTATTGACCAATAGGAAATCAAATAATAAGTCATCCAACCAATCATATAGCAAGAATATCTTTTATTTTCCATAACACAAGAAAATTAATTCTTGTGCTAAATGAAGACTAAAATGGCGCCACACTTAGGGTTAATAAGCCCACACAAAATGTCTTTTATGTGTATTATATTCTTTAGCCCAACTAAATAATATCCATGCATATCAATTAATTAGCCCAGCCAATTAATTATCACTGAGGCCCAAATAACAAGATTATAAGTCCGAATTACAGAAGCCACATCGGGGATCATGGACCTATAACCAGTAGCTCCAATAATTAATTATTCATCGAACAGAATAAGTACATTAATTATTAATTCCGGGATTACGCCACCATAAACCCGAAACTGAACTCTACCAATTATAGATATATACTTACACTCAACCCATAGAGTAGATAAGTGTCCATTGATATAATCACTACATACGGATTAACCCTTCACAGTCTGTCCATTCTGAGTGGGAAGTCTCCGTGAATCCGACTCAGAATATCTTATCCTTACTTACCATTAACCCCCTGATGATCAATTAGTATGCATATCTGACTAGTAGCTAATTAGTCAAATGCAAACTCCCGGGATCGATCACTTTCTTAGGGCTAACAAATAAGGGGACTGTCTCTCTACTTCCCGCAGGAAGGAATGGATTCCATGTCTGTGAAAATCAGAACTACTCACTCATCAGGAGATAGTGCCAATGAGAAGTGGCTTGGAACACATATTCAAGTGAACCGTAACTAACACATCAAACACTACCCCGAGACAAGCAGCACCATGTGATCACCTCAGGATTAAGGTTGATCCATATATGATCATCTAATGATTTAATAAGATTCCTCGATTACGGAATTATATCGAAAAATTCAGATTAAATCGGTCCAGTCCTATAAGAATGCAATCATATATAAATGCCCCACGTAGGTACCCTCTACCGACAGTCCGGATAAGACTATCACACCCTAAGGTGTTCTGGGCGCATTATTGGTGTTTTAATCAAGAGACCCTAAACTCTGATTAAGTTCACCACGGACTAACAGTTTAAGCATATCTCCACTAACTCAATCCTCACGTGTAATCCATACACTGAGTTAAGTGGTTACATACAGATATACTTAGGGTTTGCAACAGTGTATTACTTTACAAGCACAAAGCAAGTAATAAGGTGAGATAAATTCTGTCATTCACTAAAAACAATTACACAAATTGTCTTTCGGGCACTACGCTTAACAGATACACCATTCGGAGACATTCTCTTTAGGTAAGACAGACTGGGTTCATAACCTGTTTGTCACACATGGAATCTACTTCAGACATTATGGCTCCAAGCCATTGTAGGATGTAATATCGCCGGATGGATCTAAGATCCACCCGATTACGCAGCGGAAAGTACAAGATCTAGATCTAACAACAAAAATACATGAATAAAACAGATCTAACCTACGGGGGTTAGATTACCAACCTTTTTATAGTGCAAAAACGCCAAGAACGAAAGGTCAATCCATGCTAGTTGAGATCCTAGTTGAGAAGCCAAAGTCTTCCAACGTGTATCTCCAAGCACCACCAGGTGGATGGTGTTTCAAGCCGCCGGACCTCCTCGATATGCTACCTTAGAAAAACCCGAAGTTTTCTAAAACTCAAACCCAAGGAAAAATAGCCGAAATTTCTAAGATATTTTCCTCCCAATATGTCGAAAATTACTTGTGTCATTAGGCTTGAGAGAACTCTCTTTATATAGAAGAGTAATCCTTGTCCTCCAAGGATTTAATAATTAAGATATAATTATTAGATTAATCCTTATTTTAAATAAAAGATAAATATAATATATATCCAAAACAAATTAGGATAAATAAATATATTATCCAATATTCCATGACTTATCATTTAACAAATAAGTAATTAAATCATATATCAAATAATTATCCAAGAAAACTAATTTCTTTCTAATTATTTAACACTTACAAAATGCGCCCCAAACCCTAGATAAATAGGTCCACACGCATTTTTGACATATTGGGCCGAGTCCACGAAAAAAATATCTTTTCATGTATTTAATTATCTAGTCCAACTAAACAATTAATCCACGTATCAATTAAACAGTCCAATCCAACTATTTAATTATAATTGAGGTGAAACGACGAGAAAACGTATATGATATATTAGGAGCCACGTCGGGGACCATGGACCCATATTCAGTAGCTACAATAAATTAAATAAAATTATTCGTCAGACCGAACAATTATATTCAACCTATTAATTCCGGGATTACACCACCATAAACCCGAAACTGAACTCTGCCGAATATAGATAACTTACACTCAACTATGAGTCGAAAGTGTACACTGATATAATCATTACATACGGATAAATCCTCCATAGACTGTTCGTTACGATTCGGGATATCTCCGTAGACCCTTCTCGAAACCTCTTATCCTAATTTACCATTAACCCCTAGTGATCAATTAGTTTATAACTAATGTAATATGATCTCCGCAGATCGATCAGTTTCTAGGGTTAACAAATAAGGGAACTGTCTGTAAACTCCCGAGGGAAGGAATGGATTCCATATCTGTGATAGCACAGACTACTCACTCATCCCAGAATAGAGCCAACGAGAAGTGTTGGACCACTTACTACGAAGTGATCCTTATTAATCTCAATTCTGTGATCACCTCAGGATTGAGATTAATCCATATATGATCATCTTGTGATTCGATAAGACTTCTCAACCACGGAATTATATCGAGAACTCAAATCAAATCGGTCCAGCCCAATATGATTATCATCATATATTAATGCCCCACTAGGTACCCTATTACCGACAGTCCGGATAAGACTGTCACACCTAAAGTGTTCTGGGCGCATTATTAGCATATTAATCATGAGACCCGTACTCATATTAATAAACGCTACGGACTAAGTTAATTTTAAGTACATTTCACCAACTCAATCCTCTTGTGTATAGCCATACACTGAGTTATGTGATTACATAAACGAGGTACTTAGGGTTTTCAGCAGTGTCTTAATTATAAGCATACATGCATATAATAAGATGAATTATTAATTCTATCCTAAAACAATTATATAATTGCCTTTCGGGCACTACACCTAACAGCCATATCTCTTAATTTTGCCTTTCAAGCATTCCTGCATAAGCCGTGAGATCTTCATTCTTCAAGATGAACATACCAATAGCTCTTTTAGGCATGTGGTTATCCACATATTCACGGAGTACTTATGTGCACTGAGCAGCGTCTTACACCTCATCTCTATGCGGCGCCTGCTTATGTTCCAATGCTTGAATATCTCTTTGTGGTTCTCAAACTCCTTTGAGATCTTAATTTACTCCCACTATCTCTTTTGGAAGAGACACTTTCTCAAGAAGACAGCATGTTTGGAGACAAACATTTTTGCTCCATGGGTGAGTAAAATAACATCTAGTGTACTTGCTAAGATATTCCACAAAGTTGCATATGTCATACTGGGCTCCAATCCTTTCAGACACTGCTTACTTGCTAGAAGCACGACGACCCTAAATCATCCGTTAAGATGGATTCGAGGTTACCACCTCCCATATCCGATATGGAATTTATTCAACCTTAATTTTCAAAACTTGGTTAAGTATACGTTTCGAATGAGGGCACTATCCCAAAACAGGTAAGGGATACATCGCATGGCTTAAGTCACACCTTTATCGTATAAAGTGCTATTTTCATTTAGGAACACAATCTAATTGCATATCCCTGAATGGTATCCTTCAAGGGAGAATCTGATTCATTTTTCATACAACTCCTGAAACACCCTTCAGGTATTAATTGCATCAATCTAATTGAAGATTAATTCCTAAGTTGTTTATCAATCTCATATTCGTACCAACTCAAACTTTTCGGGCTTTCCAAATTTCGTACTTCACTGAGTACACTTGACTATTTCTAAAAACAGTCATAGAGAGTAATAAACAATAATATTACTTGCGACATTAATTGTCATAAGCCAACAAACATTAGTATGTTTACGCTTTAGGAAATCTTCTAGATTCTATAACCCTTTCATAAAAGGGTATTTTAGTCATCTTCAGATCAGATACGTATTGCCCACATGATTCATAATCATATGGTTCAGACATCATTAGAATGATATCTGATTACACATTTCTCTTCCATAGAGGCTATTTCTAGAACAACACAGAATATCAAGGATATAGCCATACAAACATTCGGTTGAGATATCATTATCTCTATCAACTATATAGTAACAACAATCTAGTATGTTAGATTTAGTGACCGTTCAACTTTATCGGAATAACATTTATTCCTTAAAATTGAATTGTCTATTAAATCATAATAATTAACCGATATCATGTCCTTCATAAGAACCGGAACACAATAACATTTATTTAGTTCCTTTATAAGTTTACCAGACTCAGAATACAATACCGAAAATGTCGCAACGTTTGCTTCACTTTTCGTATGTTGGTGTATTCCGTATTTAATCTTTCTAATTTAATCATACTCGTAAGATATCATATATCCAAGAGTTGACTTGAACTAAGATAGATTTATCTCAACATCCTTGCCTAGAATAGAGACTTCAATGAGTTCTCTTATTCAAGCACATGCCCTAACTTTCCTTTAATCCTTTAAGCACTCGTAAATATTTCTTAATGTATTCTTCATAAGACTTAAGAAAAATCACAAGAGCTGTCTTTATTTTCCTTTCATAAAGAAAATCCAATGTTTATTAGATAGTTTATTTAGCCTTTTGAATCATATTCAAAAAATGAACTATTTAATTGACCTTCAAGCAATGATTAAAAAAATAAGTCGATACTTAAATCTTACAACTTTGAAAACAACCTTTCTAAAATTCGATGTGGCCATGCTTATCCAACGTTTGAATTATTGTCATTGTATGACTGAATGATCATATTGGATCGTATCTAATATATGATTAATTCGTTGAAACTTATTTCAAGTGATTTTATCATATCATGAGCTTCCGTTTTTCATTAATAATCAAAGTCTTGGAGCACTCTATTAAATGTGTAGTCTCCTTGTCTCTAACTACTATAACGAGGTTGCTTGTGTCATTTCTTATTTTAAAAGGATTAAAATTACTTAACCATACTTGAGAACGTTTCTCAAAAGGTAACAGTCATATTTTGATTTTTAATAATCGAGAATAAAAACATAGAAATAAAAGTGTGCTAAAACTACAACATAAAATAAAGATAAAAGAGTGTTGCTGTTTATACAAGCAAAATCAAAATTGGCCTTTTGATTTATGATTTTGCTCCCACTAGTCAACTACTCCCAATTGACTTTCAAGAATTTTTAAATATTCTTTAGTGGCCACGATCCCATCTGGTTACCCCGATTCCCGACGAGGGCCGATCAACCGGAATAATTCGAAGGGTAGGTAACACTTTGCCAATCACATCTCTATGTGACTCTTGGTGGTCGACTAGTCAAAACCAAGTGTTAGTTTTGTCAAAATTCCCACACCGACAATTGGGGATTAGTAGCCGACTTTGGCTTTTTAGCATATTATTTTGGTGTACCAAGTCACCATTGAGATGTACCAATTTGAGTCAATTATCTCAATTTCCTTAGCTATTTTGGCTATTGTTTTTAGGTGTCAGGAGAGTTGTATCTTTTGTAATTCTTCTCTATAGTAATATTTTTTCTTTCATCCGTGGACTAGTCGGTACATTGCCGGAAACCACATAAATTTGGTGTTTTGTCTTTTTCCTTGAATTTGTTATTTTGTGTTGCCGTCGTTAAGGGCTATCGCTCGGTTTGTTTTTTCCTAACAAAATTTACTTTAGGTTTGTTTAGAGCTCTTTTTGTCTCAATAAAAGTAGCAGACCTTTGAGTTGGCATTGCTTTGCATATAAAGGAAGTTGTGAAATTGGTATAGACATCAAAGTTTTGGTTGGCCCTCTATCTTCTATTAAGGGTTGGAAAATGGATTTTTTTGTGTTAGAGTTGTAAATCATCCATGCTTAAATTGGTGGTGGTACGATGACCGTGGTTGCAAAACCATCTTAAAACACAGAATGAGGCTCCTCCTGGTGTTTGCTCGGAGTTTCAGTGTTTGTCTCCCCACTTATACCTTCTCCTCTGAGGTGTTGATTTAGGCAAACTGAATAGATTAGTTCCAAATCACTCTGAAGTGATTGAATCGAAGAAGAAGATGATGAACGGAAGAATTAGGGTTATGGTAGAGACAACGCAAAAATAAAAGGGGTTTTATTTCTAATAATGCATAAACTGATTTTCTTGTTTGACTTACAAAAAGACACTGCTATTTATACTTCTCTAAAACTACAACAAAATACACCCCCGAAAATACCAAAATACTAAATAGTAAATAAATACAAATATACTCAACACTTCCCCTCAAGATGGGATTGGGGAGCAGTATATGTCCTTCATGTGAAATCATTGAAGCAGGGAGTGAAACAAGGGACCCTCCAACGGCTTCGTGAAGATATCGGCAAGTTGATGCAAGGTGGAGATGGGAAGAAGCTTCACAAATCCATCTTGAATCTTGTCACGAATGAGGTGGCAATCGATTTCGATGTGCTTCGTTCTCTCGTGGAAGACGGGGTTATGAGCCAAATTTATAGCACTAATATTGTCTCAATGTAGAGATATTGGCTTCGGAAATGGCAGCTGAAAATCAATGCTCGGGTAACATAGCCATTGAATCTCACAAACAGCAAGTGCCAAAGCCTGGTATTCGGCCTCGGTAGAGCTGTGAGAGACAGTCGTTTGTTTTTTTACTTCCACAAAACCAAAGCATCACCTATGAACATGCAGTATCCAGGACTTCTACGAGTATCCTTGCAAGCACCCCAGTCCGAGTCCACTAAACCAGTCAACACGACAGAATTATGAGATGAATAGAAGAGACTTTTCCCAGGTTCAGTTTTAATGCTGGGCAGCATGGAAATGGTGAACCGTTGGAGCATCCAAGAATTCACTGAGTTGTTGAGTTGCGTAAGATATGTCAGGTCGTGTAATCGTCAAGTATAACAGCTTCCCGACTAAACTCTGATAGACTATATCATCAGACAAAAATGTTGAATCACCATGATAAAGAGATTCTTTAGCCTTCATAGGAGTCCCGGCACACTCTCAATCCAGCATATCAAATGTTTCAAGCAAACTGAGGGCGTACTTGCGATGTGAGATAATAATCCTAGAGCTGGAACTAGAGATTTCAAGCCCAACAAAGAATTTTAGATTCCCCGGATCTTTGACCTTGAAAAGTTTATGCATATGGGTCATGATTTCAGCAAAGAAGGGCAGATGATCTCTAGCCAGGATGATGTCGTCAACATAGGCTAAGGCAATAGCAAAATGACCATCTTCATGTTTCATGAACATGCTGTGATCATGCCTTGATTGTTCATACCCCAAATCTGTGAGTGCCATGGTGAGCTATGATTCCATGGGCGACTAGCTTGCTTTAAACCGTAAAGAGACTTGCGCAAACGACAAACTTTGTTTGGCCGGTCTATTTGAAAACCCGGGGGAGGCTTCATATAACCTCCTCATTGAGGTCACCATGGAGAAATGCGTTATTCACGTCCAGTTGATGCAAATGCCACCCTTTTGCAGCTGCAAGGGCTAATAAACTTCGAATAATGGTGACCTTTGCAACAGGGGAGAACGTTTCCTCATAATCGATCCCGGGTGTTTGAGTATATCCTTTTGCTATAAGGCATGCCTTATACCTTTCCAAAGTTCCATCCGCATGATATTTTACTTTGTAGACCCATTTGCAACCAATGGGCCTCTTCCCTTCCGGTAGATCCACTATTTCCCATGTCTTCATGGATTCTAAGGCAATGATCTCCTATTCCATGGCCTTTCGTCATTCCGGACTAGTAACTGCCTGATTTTACGTCTATGTTTCAGGTATTTTATCAAGGGCTGTGGTATAAGCAGTGTGTTGGGTAGATAATTGAACACCACTGAGGACAGACTCCAATGTATGAGGAGAGACATGTTTCTGTGTGTGTGCAAATATGTAGTTCCTTCAAATAAGTGGGTGCTCGATGAGCCCGAGTAGGCCTTTGTTCAGGCTATGGTGAAGGTGTTGATGCCTCATCTATGCATTGTTCTTCATTTATGTGAGGTTCTGATGAATTTGTATCATGGGAATGGGGCTGATGTTCATCAGATTCAGTAGTCACATGAATAACAACATATATAAGATCAAAATTAGAAGTAAATGAAGGCGTTGGCAGTGAATGAAATTTAGTGTGTGAACTATTCTCCGGAGTATTATGATATGGAAAAATCAATTCTTGAAAAACAATATCACGCGAAATGAAAATATCCTTTGTGACTAGATCTAGAAGGATGTAACCTTTGAAAGTCTCTGACATACCATGATGCACACATGTTCGTGCTCTCGTATCAAATTTATGATGATCTCGTGTTAAACTTGATGCAAAAACCAAACAACCCATAACTCTTAACTATTTTAAATCCGGTTTGTGCTGATGAAGAAACTGGTAAGGTGTGGAGTTGTTCAAAATTGGTGTAGTGGTGACGTTCATGAGCTTAACCACATGTTGAATGCAATAACCCCAATATAAGATTGGTAGATTAGCTTAGAAAATCAAAGATCTTGATACGTTTAGGATATGCTGATGTTTTCTCTCCACAACACCATTTTGTTGTGGAGTAGAAACACTGCTTTCTTGGTGTACAATCCCCTTTTCAGCATAGAATTCCTCCCATCTAAATTCTGCCCCATTGTCGGTTCGTAATGTTTTTATCCTCTTATGGAACTATGTTAAAACGTAAGGGTAAAAACTCTGGATTAAAGGTCTCACTTTCCCCTTAGATTTAACTAAAAACACCCAAGTATATCGGCTAGAATCATCCACAACAGTCATGAAGTAATGTTGTCCGTACACTATTGATTGCTCATACCCACCCTGCAAATCCATGTGTATTAGATCAAAATAGGACTCAACTACACTTGAACTTAATGGAAAAGACAAACGCTTCATTCTAGCATGTGGACAGACATAACAAATAGTATCATCATGTGGAAGCAAGACCTCTTCATGAGCCTGCTTCAGCATCTTTATCAATTGATGGGACATGTGCCCTAGCCTTAGGTGCCACAGGAGATCTTTATTTAGAGCTACATTATGTATATTAGTAGTATTATTTCAACCTCTTCTGCACTTTATTCTTTATGTTATTGCCATTCTCTACTTCGAACACATACAATCCTGCCTCCTTTCTCGCTATACCAATTTTCAACCCAGTGTTCTTCTCCTGCAAAATACACACATTCATAAACACAACACATAAACCTATATCAGCTGTCAACCTACCCAAATAAATCAAGTTACACCGAAATTCTGGTACACACAGCACTTCTCCTTAAAACTAGTGTATCAGTTATCCTAACTCTTCGAATATGGGACATATCAATAGTACTACCATTTGGGAGGCTTACTGTAATGCACTTTGTTGGCTTGTTCAAACATCTCAACAGAACAAGCAACATGATTTGTTACTCCTGAATCTAGGATCCAAGACCTCAGATCTTTACCTTGTGTTTTCTTGGTGTTTTGCTTGAAATTTGTTGTCATTACACTAGTTTGGTTGACTGCGTGATCTCTGTCATGTTTCTCATCTAGGCTCATCTGATCCAGAAATCTACTCAACTTCTGAAGTTGCAAACTAGTAAGTCCCAGCCATGACTCATAGGATCTATCATGTTCAGCCCTTAGAGATTCCTCAATTCCCTTTGGATCAACATCTATCTTTGTGAAATTGATCCTCTTCTTAGGTTTCCAATCTGGAGGGTACCCATTCTTTTTGTAACAGGTGTCTATGGTATGTCCATTATATCCACAGTATGAGCATTCAACCTTCTTATAGGTTCCTCCTTTCTGATTGCTTTCCCATCTCCCTAGACCTCTCTCAGCACTATTATCTGTATTGGACCTGTTTGCAAAGATAACAGGTTGGGTGTTCTGAGGGTGAGTGACTGAATATTCCAACTGCCTTTCAAGCTGAATGCTCATGGCAAAAGCTTCAGCAATGCTAATGAGAGGTTTCATCAATAGGATCTGTGGTTTAACTGGAGCAAACGACTCATTTAACCCTTTCACAAAACGTATCACATATTCACACTTAATATAGCCAACGAAAATCGAAATCACCCAGCAAATACATCTAACAGCACAAGTGCAACTAGGTATAGGTCGTAAAATCTGAATTTCATCCCAAAGAGTTTTTAACCTAGCAAAATAATCAGTAATTGACTGATTGCCTTGTGTTACCAGATTTATTTCATCCAGTAAGTCTGACAGACGAAAGACATCCATATTTGAATACCTTCGATGTAAATCTTCCCAAATTTCTTATGTAGCGTTCATCCACATCACACTTCTCGCTATAGCCGGTGTAACTGACTTCATGATCCACACGGTCACTATGGTGTCACACTGATCCCAGCGATTAACTAATCTCCCATCCTCAATCGGTTTTGGAATTGAGCCATCAACAAACCCTAACTTGTTCTTCATTATCAAGGACATCCTCATGGGTCTGCTCCAGGAGTGGACATTTCTGCCATCTAAATGTGGATCTATCAAGATGAGAGTCGGATTCTCGCTAGGATGCAAGTAGTAAGGACTCGAAGTGTCAATCTCTGCCGGAATTCATATATGTCGGTCAGTCGCCATTTTCAATCTAAATCGAGGCACCGAACAAAAAAGGTAAACAAAGGTGAAACAGGAACGGATTGAGCTTTAAGATCCTCGAACCTTCTCTGATACCATGTGGAAAGGATCCAAATCACTCTGAAGTGATTGAATCGAATAAGAAGATGAACGGAAGAATTAGGGTTACGGGAGAGACAACGAAAAAATAAAAGGCGTTTTATTTCTAATAATGCATAAACTGATTTTCTTGTTTGACATACAAAACGACACTGCTATTTATACTTCCCTAAAACTACAACAAAATACACCCCCGAAAATACCAAAATACTAAACAGTAAATAAATACAAATATACTCAACATTAGGGCCCGAGAATTACGAGCCTCTTTCTGAAGAGGCAAAGGAAAAATGTAGGACATGCCCACCTGAAATTTCTCGTATGCTCTTTGCTTTTATCGGTAACGTATTGTTTTTGTTGATCTGATACTTTTTGTTTTTTCTTTTTGCAATGATTTCTGCTTTGGATATTTTGCTCCTAGCTAAGATCAACCCTAAGGTCCTCAGCACAGGTACATCTAGAGATACGGTTGCTCTTGTTAGTGCATCTGTCAATGAGGTGGATAAATATCGCCACCAGGTTGACTTGACTCCAACCTCCATCATTGTTGCTACTAGGTTGTTGCTACTAGGTCTTCTATAGAGAAGACTAATAAGGAAGGACATGGCAGTACTAGAGGAAGTGACGCTCCCTTGTCCTAGACAATGAAGGATCCAAAAAGACTGGACCTCACTTGACGAAGCATCTCCTGATGCGTCTATTTCTCTAGATCTAAATCATTCATCAACTAAAGACTAGGATCATGTCGAGGGCATGATCCCTTCTCCATCAGATCATCCCAACACTTAGGAGAGACATTGCATTCCTCTTTCGAAACCAAAAGATCAGTATTCATTCTGATGAGCACTGTTGAGGTGATATATAGGTATTTACGGCTAGTTCTGTGACTTGGCGGTGGCCGTAGATGGGGGGAAATTGTGTCATTCCCAGGGATAGGCAACTAGCAAGTTGATATAGAGACACCTAGCTAGTTGACCTGGGCTACGACAGCATGGCCATGGTGTAATTGGACATGGTTTTTTTTAAAAAATGATCTTTTATTCATGAGCAGAAAGTGGAAATCCACAAATTACAAGTTCTACAATAATATGGAAAATTTGGAAAAAAGAAAGAAAGAAGCATCTGAATTCCAATCTAATGTTAGATTTCAAACACGAGACTCCGACTTCGAGATCATCACATTCAGGTATGGGAGTTCGTCACCTCCACTCATAAAGAGGAATCAGGATTGGTCATTGATTCTTCACCGATGCGTTGGTTAGACACAACATCAAGAGTGTTGTCCTTAGTAGGTTGTCCAAGTTGCTGGGGTAGGGGAGGACCATCTCTGTTAAGGATTCTGACTTGACCATTCTGTAAGAAGAGTGCATCTTTTTGAATGGTATTATTTGAAAGATCCTTAAGTGTTATTCTCATCGTATTTTTTTGTTTAGAAGTGGCAGACCTTTTCATCTGGTGCCCTTGGATTCCTAATTCAGGTCATTGGTCCTTAGTTTTGCCTGATTCGGTCATTTTTTGGTTCAATCTCGTCCCTCCCTTGGAAGACTTCGTTCTTTGCTTGCTAAAGTTTGATCCCACAAATTGTTTTTTGTCATTGGTATTTGTTTGAATGGAGGAGGATTTATAGACCTCCCTAATCGTTGCTTTTCCTCTATGTGAATCCACCTGCCTAGCAGCTTCCCTTAAGTCTTTTACCACTTCAGGTACATCTCCGGTATCCTCTGCTTCTTCCACAAGGATTTCAAATCTTGATCCCGAAGTGCGCACTTCTGAAGTCACACCATTTAACTGATTTTTGGTTTGTGGTTGATGTTCCACAATTTCTTCTTGGATAGATTCCAATGACTCATTGCCTGTTTCATTTTTATTTTCATTCACTTGAGAATTCTGCCCAGCTTTGCCTTTTCCTAGAGTATATTTTCTTTGTCAAGCAGCAATCATCCAAGGGCCATAAGGATTTTCTGCCGTATGCCTTTGTCGTTTTTTATGTTGATTCAGAATCGCCATTTTGTTGCTCCTCTATAATACGAAACAAATTTGTTTTAGCCCCTTATATTCTATCTTGAACCTTCTTTCATTAATCACCACTGAAGACTTTAATCTCTTCGCAATATTCACTTCCAGACATATTCTCGCAAACCTTCATCGTTCATTGAAAGCGGTTTTAGGATCAATATGGATTGCTTTGCCAACCATGTTGCCCATTTCATCATGAGGTGATCCTTGAATATTTCCAGTGGTAGGCTTGAGAAACGTGCCCAGGCAAGGGTGGATGTGATAGTATCCTTCTCCAGCTGAAAGAAAGGCCCATATTTTTTAACATCGAGATAATGTCCCATTATTTCCCATAGGCTATTTTCTAGAGCAACCTCGTAATCCTCTTTTCTTGGGAATCTAACCACATAGAATCCATGTTCAAGATCAGTAATCTCAATTCTCCCCTGGTGTTTCCAAAGTTCTGAGAGCCATTGACACAAAAATCGGTAGGTAATGGATTTTCCAAGAAGTTTGATTATAAGGGCTTTTCTATAAGGTCGTCATAGTTCACGGCATTCCTCCATCGGAATAATCAAGGCATCTTCATCTGCTTCAGGCCCGATAAAATTTCCAATCTCATCTGCGTAGTGGTCCGCCTCATCCTCTTCGTCCTCCCCAATATAGATGGCTGAGTCCGCATAACTTCCTTTGACGATGCTAGCGCCACCCTTGCGTTTTCAAACATATGGCAAAGGTTGAAGAGTAGCTTCTTTCTGCCTTTTCACACTTCTCTGGATGAGGTCGATCTCCTCTTGGCTTCGATCCACTGTCGAATGGTGTCCAGTCATTGTGAATTTGGATGTGGCAGGGTGGCGGCTAGGAGTTTTCCGGAACCCTAGGACAAAGTTATTTTAATGTCCAAGATTCTAGAGCCAGAGAAATGTCAAATTTCTTTGAGAAGGAAAGGTGGAACTGGAATTCTAATATTTTAACTAAATCACAACACCATCACTACAACTATCAAAGACTGTTTGGACATGGTTTGGTTTAAACCAAACCATCACTTTATTCACCCGTTATTATTTTTAATTCATTATTTTATTCATTTCACATATATCTTGCAATTTCTCTCACCAATCATTTCTTCGTCTACGAATAAAAAAAATATTAAATCATCTCTCACTACATTACTTAATTCACTCCATCACTTTTTGATCATTGTTTTATTCATTATACTACTTTATTAAAATTTCTCTCACTAATCATTTTTATCTACATAAATTTCAAAAGAACTTTTTAACTTTTTAATCATTACTTCACTTTAATTATTTTATTCCTTGATTCAATTTAAGTCGAAATAATTCAAATCAGAACATACACTTGAATTTAGTTTATTGACTTTTAGTAGAGATTAAGAAACCAATTTCTAATAGAATAATGATTTAAGGAATTAAATCATTTTAATTGATTTATCCAATTTATTAAATAACTTATATTAAATAACATTTTTTGTATCTACATTAGTGTATATCGTATATACTAGCCATTAACCCGTGCAATGCACGAAAATATAAACATCTTGAAAAAATACCGTATTTTCTTAAAAGGGCACAGTTAAAATTTTGGGGCTTCACCGTGAAATTCGACCTCTTCAAAATCGAATTTTGCACAAACTTGAATCTGAAAAGGTTGATGGGGAATTTTGACCTCTGCAATGTTGATATTTTTTTTTAAGTTTTGTATGTGGATCGATTGTGTTGTCATTAAAAGTTCTCTTCTAAAAAATTGCATATATAAAAGAAAAGAAAAGAAAAACGTTCACATTAAAGAAAAATAAACTATGTTCCATTAATTATATTAAACAGTTGATACTTACATTAGTCCAAATATCAACCAAACATATACTTATTAGGTACGTGGCTGAGCAACTTCGAATTTAAAAAAAATTTAAAATTAAACCTTCAAGGAATATAGCAAAAAAAAATCAGGAAACCCGCCACTCATCCTAGCATCATGACAGAATGTTTAAATCGTAATCTCCTAAAAAGAAAAAAAAAACAATTGCCATACTTAGCACAACTGTCAGCGTATTCCAACACTTCATCCAAGTGCAGGTAACTAAATAAAAATGAATGATCAAAGGGGTCTAAAAGCACTAAATAGCAGTACCTTTGGTCCAATAATTCATGGGTTTCCAGTATCTCTGTTGTAAAATAATACAATGAAATTCATCAACGTATAATGCAACATAGAAAATATATATATCAAGTGCAGAGAAATCACAAAGGACTCAAACATCCTATATATATAATAACAAAAAGCAAGCCTATATTTCAAGAGATCGGCAATGCCAAAAAGAATTAATGTACAAAGCCGGAAAAATCAAAATAAAATTTACAAATGTACACAATAAAACATTGCAAACAGATTAGCCGGAAAAATCAAAAAATTGATGGAAACCTATCACCAACATTTCCGGTTATCAGATCTAGAATTCAGTATGACATAGATGGAAAAAGAAAAACTATGTAGAATAAATTACCAAAACTCTTCGTAGCAATGCACACCTTAGAACAACGACGAAATCGAAATATCCGCTTGTCGACACCATATTCTCCTCCAGAGCATACTCACCGTTCGCAATCCTCAAAATGAAACAAATAGAAAACAACTACAAAGAAATGTTGTAAGCATGTAAAAAATGCTTAAAGCGTGTAAAGAAATGCATGAAGCAAGTAGAGAAACGCATAAATCATGTAAAGACAATTGTGATCAATAGTCATGAAGAGTAAAATTGGGACTTGCACTTAGCTGTACATAAGCAAAACCAAGTACAGAGGAATAAGGTTCAACACACAAACATGGACAATAGAAAATGAAAAGTAAAAAGTATAGAAGAATTTCGAACTAATAGCAAAGATAAAAATATAGAAGAGTTTCTCTTAGCATGAAAATGTGGCTCACGAAGCTGCTACAGCAGAATAGCCATTTGATTAACTGCAACTTATCTCCATCCATTAAACATCAGTCTCAATCAGATTACGAAAAGACAATCTATACAAAATGCAATATATACAATGACTAAAGATCGACACACTTGAGCCCATATGGGTTACATAATCACCCATCATCAAATCTTCTCTGGACCCAGTTTTCATAATAAAAAAAAAAAGAAATAGTACCATTAAGTCTCAAGTTCATTAAGGATTTCCTCAAAACACCTTTCTTGGAAAGTTAGTTGAGTGATAGTTATTCTGAATTAAGAGAATATAGCTTTCTCCTCGTGTTGTAATCATGTTTACACACTCTACATCTTCGTTTTATGCACATTGATTGATGCTATATCAATCAAAGTTGTAATTTGACGTATTTGAAATTCTAACGAAAGCCTTTCTTCTTACTTAGTTTATTTCTTTTAGTTCATCCTATTTTGGTCTAGACTTAAATTTTGTTCTTTTTATGGAAATTTTGAAGTTAAATTATTGATTTCCACATTTTTATAGGCATACAAGTCATAGGTCTGCCGCTGAAGTGGTGACTTTCGACCGTGGAGCCAATGGAAACTTCACTTAAATTTCAGAAATAACCTATCAAGGCTATAATGAAAGAATATTTTCATTGATTCGATGAATAATTCTAGGTACAAGATTGGGGAAATATCTATAGTAGAATACAACTTAGTGAACAAGTAAAGTAAAGCGAGCTAAGCTAATCGAATTGAGTCGTGTCTATTAACTTGCTCTAACACCCCCCGGCAATCCCATGGTTACAGGTTGCACATAGAGATTGGTCTTCAAGTGCTGAAAATGAGGTTGGCGAAGAGGGTTGTAAGAATATATGCAAGTTGGTCATTGGTGTTGATGTACCCAAACCGAAGTTCCTTCTGAGCCACGAGCTCACGAACATGATGAACATCGGTCTCAATATGTTTGGTGCGAGCATGGAATACTGGATTGGCAGCGAGATAGGTGGCTCCAACATTATCACACCAGAGAATAGGCGAAGCAGCATAGGATACCGGAAGCTCGCGAAGAAGAGCGATGAGCCATTGAACTTCAGTGGTAGTAGTAGAAACGGCCTTATACTCAGCCTCGGTACTACTCTATTAGTTGATTAGGAATGTTAGTTTGTATTTCATAGCTTCATGTGTAATTTTTATCTATTCCTATTTGCAATGTATTGCTTGTTGGTGTTGGATTGATCACCTAGCACTAGCACACACACACCTAGTTGAGACCGAAAGGAGATGCTTGGTGTGGGAGAAGGAATAAGAGAACCGGAAGGTAAAATCGACCTTGAGTGGAATTCGATTTCTTATCCGGGAGTATTGACATTGTCATTGCATTCAAGTTCGTATCATGTTGAATCATTAGGTCTAGAGTTCTTAGATCATGGAGGAGGAATAGAGTAGTTCCGTTCACTCGTATGAGGGGAAACTACTAGCTTAGGAGTGCACCGGTAACACACACTTGAACACCATTGGAAGGTTGGTAAGTAGTTCATTCCCATGATAGTAGTAGAGATTGGCTTGATCATTGCATTGTCTTGGGTAGGTTTTTTTTATCATTTTATCACCCTTTGTAGTAGTAGATTCTTAGATATATTTACTTTCTTGTTAATTTGCGACTTAGATCAAGATAATAATAGCTTTTCGGTGTTCAACCTCACAATCCTCGTGGATACGACCTTGACCACTAGACTAGACTACAATTGATCCGGTATACTGCCGGTAAGATTGAACATCTAGAAAAGTTCGATCAAGTTTTTGGCGCCGTTGTCGGGGATTGTGTAACGGTTGATACTCATATTGGCTAGAAAATTCTTGAGAATAAGT
Source organism: Gentiana macrophylla (assembly GCA_026214975.1). Taxonomy (NCBI): domain Eukaryota; kingdom Viridiplantae; phylum Streptophyta; class Magnoliopsida; order Gentianales; family Gentianaceae; genus Gentiana; species Gentiana macrophylla. Next base: position 106,009,016 of record CM047806.1, read on the forward strand.
CAATCTTTTCTAATCATTTATATTTTATTTCTTTGGTGCTTACCTCTTTGGTAAGTCACCAAGTGCTATTAATTGTGTTCTTGTTGTTTTCTATCTTGTCGTAGATGAACCATTCTCTACGTTGTAAGGTCCCTGATACTCCTTACATTTCGGATATCAACACTTATACTAGGGATCGTTTATTTGAGAGAAAGGTTGGCCAAGCTCTTAGTGAATTGGATCTTGGTAAAACATCTTCACAAGAGTCATCAGGAAATGAATGAGGTACAATGAATGGTACAAGGATGGCATAACCACGAAAATGCTCTTTTTGAACAAAATCCCTTAAATCCAAATGACTATCCTCCACCACCACCACAAGAACCATATCCACATGATCCACCCCAAAATCCACCCTACCAAAATATACTGCTTTGTGAGCAAGCCATTCAAAGAAAAAATCAAGTTCATAATCCTATTCGGCTACCTCACATTGATGCAAAAAACTTTTCAATCAAGTCTCATATGTACCGTCTAGTGTAGAGTAGAGATCAATTCCATGGAAAGGCCTATGATGACTCGCATTCACATCTTTATAACCGTGAATAAATATGCAATACGGGATTCCAAAGTAGTGCTTGTCAAGAATTTACCCGTCTTGCATTTTTTCCTTTTTCTTTGAAGGGTCAAGCAAAGGAATGGCTTATGTCACTTCCCCACCATCACTTACAATCATGGAATGATATAAAAACCGAGTTTTTGAAGCAATACTTTCCACCAGGTAGATATTTGGAGTTGAAGGTACGAGTACTACTTTCAAGCAAGATTTAATTGAATCTTTGGACAATGCTTGGGACCGTTTAAAGAAGCTTTTGAGGGCGTGTCCAAACCACAATTATACTTTGCACATGCAAGTCCAATTATTCTATAGAGGCTTGCATAAATTGTCAAGGAAAAAAATTGATTCGGCATGCCATGGATCACTTATGATGAGCACGGCCCAAGAAGTTTATAAGGCTATTGAAAGAGTGACAAGAAATGAGAAATTGTGGAATCCTGGCCCAAGTGAAACAGAAGTTGCCATTGGGGATGATCATAATTCGAATGAGGAAGAATATTTGAGAGAAATGGCGGTGATAAATAAGAGGGTTGATGAATTACAAGCGGGGAAGAGAGAGTTGAAGCATTGAGTATGTGATGATGTGCCATCGGGTGTTTTTCATATCGAAGAATTATCAAACTCCGATGTATCTACGCAAGAAGAAATGAGTTTATTGAACAACACTCACACCAATGTTTTTGGTCCACCTCCTATTTACCAAAAAGTTCCTACTCAACAAGCCCATGTTCAAAAAAGTTCACAATCAACGGAGGAGGTTTCTCATTTGAAAATCTTGATGGAAAATTTGATGGGAGTTGTTGCTACTCAATCCGTAAATATGCATACAATGATGACTTCTATTGGAATGATGTCTCAGGAGGTTAGTACTTTGAAGACATCTATGAGTGGGCACGATATGAGAATGAGAACGATAGAGGCACCAATAAGAGTTATTGAAGACCTTTTGACTAAGGAAGGCGAGAGAAATAGTAGTAGACCACCGGATGGATTACCGAGCAACACCAAGAGGAACCCGAGAAGGGTAGATGCAATAATCACCCGGAGAGGAAGAATGTGTGGAAGGAATGTGGTTGAAAAGGACTTGGAAGCTGAAGAGAAAGAGGAGGATTTGAGTGAAGAAGAGGAAGACATTGTTGATAATAACTTGATAAATGATGGCTATGTTGAGGTGGAAAAAAAAGAAGAACTTGTAAAGGTCCCAAGAATTTTGAAGAATCTGTGATCTAGTGATTTGAGAACCTTGGTTAATGATCATGAGAAAATGGCGCCCACTGATGCTTAATTGGCACATGCCAATAGCAAACTGGCGCAGGCCAATTATAAACAAAAGGTTTCTGAAGCTAATAGAGACAATTTGGCCCGTGCCAATGAGGAATGGCGTCCGCCGAATGCCTAGATTTTGAGAAGAGCTTCTACCACTTCATCAAGAGACAAAGGTAAGAGACGTATGACTTTTATCCCTAAAGATTTTGATCTTGAGTCATTACCATATCCCCCTCGAGAGGACATTAAAAAGAAGAAGTTGGATAAAAAGTATAAACATTTTCTTGACACTTTTCGGAACTTAAATATTAATATCCCTTTTATCGAAGCACACGAATATGACGGCGTATGGTAAGTTTCTTAAGGACATACTATCCAACCAAAAACGGTTGGAAGAGTATGAGATGGTGTGTTTAAGTGAGGAGTGTTCCACCGTGCTTCAACATTAGCTTTCTCCTAAACTTAAAGACCCCAGGAGTTTTACGATCCCATGTGAGATTGGGCAATTTTTGTTTAAGAAGGTTCTTTGTGATCTAGGTGCGAGTATAAACCGCATGTCCTATAATGATTTCATGAAACTTGGCATAGGCAAGCTTAAACGTATGGAGATGACTCTACAACTTGCGGATTGATCCATAAAACGTCCAAAGGGAGTCATTTAGGATGTACTGGTGAAGGTTGATAAATTTTACTTCCCCGTAGATTTTGTTGTTATGGATATGGAGGATAGGTGCACTACACCCCTTATCTCGGTAGACTATTTTTAGCAACGGGGGAAGCCATGATCGATGTCCGTAAGGGAGAGCTTAGTTTGGGAGTGAAGGATGAGTGAGTTGTCTTCAACATCTACACTTCATCAAAATATCTACGCACTACACTAGAATCTTGTTCTTTTGTGGACATTTCGTGTCCCCTTGTTGTGGATCGTACTAACACGCGGGTAGTTTAAGAAGATGAATCTAGAAATAATGTGAAAGCTCACAAACCGAAATCTCAAAAATCAAAGGAAAAGGTCAAAACTCGTTAGGATTGGTGGCATTCGTCTACACTATGTTGGAGAACGGTTTTGATGAAAAAGACGGATGCGGTGCATAAGAATGACCCACCACCCGTGCATTAAAGACCTAAGCATGGCAAAGTCTAGCTATAGACTATAAATTTAGCAAACTACGGGTATCTTTCTTATTATTCCTTAAGCATTATCTTCCGGTTGGCTTTTGTTCTTATTTGCTACATGCTTATGTGAGTAATTGTTAGTGGTATCTTTCACGATGATCTGTATAATTTCCACCCTTTCTACCGTATAATCCCGTCGAGTAAACAATGTTAAACAAAAGCTCTAACGGGAGGCAGCCCGTAAAAGTTTGGTATAATATTTTTGCTCTTTTGTGAGGCCCGGTGTGGCCAATGATCCTTTTGTGTCTACATTTTGGTTGATACCTTGCTAGTATTTGTGATGGCTTGTCATTTCATTGGTTGTCTTTCATGTTCATGCCCACCCCCACCCTTTTATAGCATCCCGGTACTTGTTTTGACTAGTTTTGATTCCCTTTTGTTTCCCTAACTACTTTCTTACTACTCACTTTCCATTGAGGACAATGTAAGTTCGTAAGTGGGGAGTGGGGAAGTAGTTAGTCCAACAAAGGGTAATGTCATTAAATGTTTGAGAAACACTTAGTTTTGTGAATTTTCGAGCAATTTAAAATTGAACAAACCATTTTTAGTCATGATTTACGGTTTTGCAATTGATAGAGTGAGTACCTCAACGAAATGAGTAAACTTGGCAGGGCCGGTCCAACCAAACCCGAGGCTTAAGGCGAATCGGTACGGTGGGCCTTTGCAGTTAATTTTTTTTTTCTCTTGAACACATACTTACAAAATATATCAACATTGTATTTATAACATCCGTAAATACAAAATTCGAGTTCATTAATAGCCTCGAAACATACCTAGAAGTAATAATTCAAATTCATATCATCATATGCATAAACAAAAGTACAAAACATACTTGATACTTGTTGGAGAAAATGTGGAATTGAATTACAAATGAATTAAAAATGATTTTATAATCAATTTATTTAGTGACTTTGTAAGCGTATTTCGGATATATTCTTGTATAGAATATATGTAATGTTTTATTAATTCTGAAAACTACGTGAGTCGTAGATGAATTCAGGATTTGGAATCATTCAATTCGGATAACGAGTGAATGAGAAATTAACGCTTAAAGTCGGTTTGTTGGAAAATTGATGATATGTCATATTGGGCCTATTGGGCTTAAGTGTGTGTTATGAAAAGGAAAAATGGGAAGAAACTTTTCTCCCACATTGGTTGGAAGAAGGAAAAAGAAGCAATATTTATATGATATTGTTTTAGTGTAGTTGGAATAAGAAACCAACATTATACACCGTTCTCTACGCGGGCGCAGGGGGGGTGCAAATCCAATCCAGATTTACCCTTGGGCTTGTGCGTGTCATGCGTACACGAATGCGGCTCGATTTGAAGGTTCACAGTCAGAGTTCGGTATTGCATTGCATTTCTGTCAGTCTGCTGAGAGTCCCTTGGGCTTGTGCATGGACCAAAAATTTTTTCCAAGGCCCACCCTTCCAGTGGTCTTAAGGCTGGTGCCTGGCCTGCCTTATGGGTGGGCCGGTCCTGAAACTTGGTGACATGTAAGTGAATTTCAACCATGAATCTTTGTTTGTAGTGTGATTCTTTGAGTACGTATATTCTAATCTTTTGTTAACATGCAAACTTTTGTGCAATCATGCAAGCATGCTTCCATAGCAACTAGAACTTAGGCTTGATATCCTTTCGAGGCGAAATAGAAAGGTGTTTGGAGTCGGAGTTAAGAATGACGGTCATGGCGTTTCTTTGACTCGACCATAGCCAAATGGCCTTCCTAACATATTTTCCACCTGTCCCCATCTCAGCCTTTGTAGAGTGGTGAGACCCCACTCGAAACTAGCCATTCATGATTAGCCTCATTATAATCCGACCCTTAGCCTAATTTTGGTCTACGTTCCCTTGATGTCCCGCAAGTTTAGTAAGTTTCTATGTATTGTGTGGTGACAACATTTAAAGTTAGGCAAGAGTTGGATGACATTTTTGGCACAAAGTTGAGATGGTATCTTATCAAGTTCGGAGTCCATTGGTGTTAGTAAAAAAAAATCAAAAAAAGTTTCCAAAAAAAGTTGTAAATAAAGTTCAATAAATGGTGATTCTTGAAGCAATTTTGAAGGACAAGTGTATCAAGTTCAAGTGACTCAAGCTTTGGGAAATTGCATTGATTGGAGCGGTGTTTCTTATCTCTTTTGTTCTTAGTTGAAGTGGCCACCTCGATGATTTTTGCAAAAGAAGAAGAAGAGATACCAATCTGACTTTTTTTGGAAGTGTAGGTGTAGAGGCTTGCTATCTTGCTTGTTCTCTTTGATATACCCTTTTTACCCTTCGCTTAGCCAACTACCCGGGCCTAATGTTACAAGCTTGCAAGTCCTACCCGACCTATCTTCTTGACTCCGAATGCCTCGATTAGTGGATATTGGTATCATTCTTAAGCCTATGGATTGCAACTAATAAGTCTTGAATGCATGATTTCATATTTGATTGCTTGGTAACAAAGTTGAGGAATATTCACACACACACACACTCCTCTACTTTCTTAGATAGAGGTTAACATGTGGTTATAAGTACGATTGGTTTCATCATCTAGTTGAGCTCTTACTTCTTGATGTTATGTGACTCTATCTCTTGACTGGAGTTGTTTTATCGCTTTATTTGCTCGAGGACGAGCAAAAGCTAAGTGGGGAGTGGTTGATGTAAGTCAACTAGATAATACTTTTCACGATGTTTTATCCCTATTTCTCATGCATTTAATAATGTTTTCGTATCAATTCGAGTCATTATTTTCTTAGTTTCACCCAAATGTGTAGATAGTAATTATTATATAAAATATCATGTTTTGATTAGTTTTGTACCGGCTATAGTAACCGGAGCACCGGGTCGGGTTTACGCTTGGTATTTTTGTGTTGTATTGCAGTATTATAGGTTAACCAAGACCCCGAGTGATGACACGTGTTGGGCATACACAAGTCTTTTGAGGGCTAGAAGAGTGTGCCGGAAGCTAACAAGTCAAACAGATCAATTGTCCTTAGTGTTTCTACCATAGTCTATCTTCAACAGACATTTGACCCACTTTAGAAGCATTTTATGGAGAGGACTACTTCATTAGAGTTGTAGATCAAGAAACGAGATTTCCAACTCATTTTGAATCACATCAATTGGAGCTCTACAACTCAAGTTATGGCCATTTCATTGAGCTGCTGGAAGAATCGTCGCACGCCAACTTATAGTGGCGCGCGGCGAATGTCACTGTAGCTATTTAGAGAGTTTCACCCCACTATTGGCACACGCCAGACCTTTAATGATGCATGCCAAGCGTTGGTAAAAGAGATATTCAGAATTTAAACCCCTTTTCGATCTAATTTTTCAATCTTCTTCACCCCATCTTCTTCCCCAACACCCCAACACTTGAAGACACTCTTCAAGGACTCTTCTAGCCCGTCCTTAGCAATAGTTTAGCCAATTAATCTACTTTTAAACATTGAAACATCCATACTAGATCATTTAGAGTGAATTTGTGGAAGAATTTCATCTCCTTGGAGTGGGTTTCCTCTATTGAAGAAGCTTTTGAGGTTAATGCAATTATTCTTCTTTGAGGTGTTTGTTATCTTGTTGGGTACTGATGAGCTAAAATTTACCCCCTCAAAAATACATTTATAAAGACTCGCAACTGTGGGTAAACTAACTCTCTAACTGGCAGAGTACCAGGTCGATTGTTAGGATAGCTACAGGAGTACGAGGTCGTCCCAAGAGAAATGTGGTTGTGAGTACCAAAGCGAACGTAAAACTTAGTCTAGGCGATCAAAGTTGTGGTGATGTTTGTTATAGCTAAAACAGAAAATAAATATTATTCTAACGAGTTTAACTAAGTGCTTAAAAAGCATAGCCGAGCCATGATCCAACAAAGTTATCTCCCACACAGAAAAACTTGATAAGGAGTGTGTTTTAACCAACCTACCTTTCCACAATATTTTAACGACATCCATGGGTGCCAACTCCTAATTCGGTGTTAAGATCGAACAACTCTCACTCAACACCCTATGTGAAGTTAATTAATTTTCCTTTTAGAAAACCGATTAACCTAACATGATTACGCTCTTTGAGTCGCTCGAACAACGATGACAAACCTCTGTATTGGAAACGGTCCTAACAACTAGGTCGAATCTACGCAACGATCCCAAAACCCCTTTTCCCACATCTCACCGCAAAATGCATTTATAGGTTCGATGTGTGTGACAGTGGACTAGATGATCAATCTAATTCACAGACGTTTAGAATAAGTTTTAGGACGTGGATTAATCATTAAAACATTATATTACGTGCTACACAACTCCCATCTCGTCTACCGAGGGTTGATTTCACCCGTTTTCACATAAATCGGCTATGTAACGAGATTAGCTAGTCATAATAACGGAAATAACAACGAAATATAAATATATATCTAAATACATACATATATATAAATACTAGTATATAGATATATATGCGTATATATAGATATATATATATATAACAAGAAAGAAAAGAAACAACACGAAAGAAAACAAAACGGAAATAAAATAACTACAATTTATATAGATATATATATATATATATATATATATATATATATATATATATATATATATATATATATATATATATATATATATATATATATATAAATGTATTTATACTAATTGCATAAAAATGAAAGAAAGCAATAAAAGAAAACGGAAACGAAATTATATTAAAATTATATAACTAGTCGGGTTATTACACCGACATTATAACTACATATATATCTAATTTAGGCCCCCCAAAACATAAATTAAAAGAAAGGAAAAGATGAAGGAGGATGAGGAAGAAGAGGGGCAACCGTTCTGTTCTGCTAATGCTCTGTATATATAGAAGAAGATCAAAGGGGAGCCGGATCGATCCGAGTGGGTGAAGGCAATCATTTCGCCTAACAGAATGCATGTGAGCGGTTATATAATTATATAAAATTATATATTAAACTTCTAAAATTCATATCTCGAGTTGTAGACCTCCAAAAATCATGATTTAAACGTCATTAGAAAGATCTCGGTAAACTCTACAACTTTCATGAAGGACTCTTCTTCAGAAAATGCCTTTTTGATGGGCCATTCCCATTACGTGTCGTTTTCGGGATTTTCATTGATACGAATCGATTAGCCACTTGACCATCATTTGAGTTGTACAAGTCCGATTGACTTGATTCAAAATGCGTTGGAAAGATTATTTGAAGATCTACAACTTTCATTAAGGCCACTTCTTCAGAAAATGCCGTTTTGAAGGGCCATTTGTTCTTCGAAGATATAAATCGTTAGTGGTACTCACTAACCATCGATCCACTTGACCACTTAAGTTAGCACACACTCTTTTATCCCTAAAAACACCTCTTTTAGGCCTCAAACGTGTCGTTACTCGGGATTTTGGTCAACCTATAATTCGCAATAAACCACCAAAATACCAAACGTAACTCCGACATTTACACTCCGTTACTAAACCGGTACAAAACTTAGTAAAAACATATAAAAATACGATAATTTATATAATAATACTACTTACATATTTAGATAAAACTTATGAAATAAATGACTCGAAATGATAAAATAATACTCAAAATGATATCAGAAATGGTGTAAATTGTTATCAAAATAACAGTGAATTTTTCCGTCATCACAACCCCCACTTAGCTTTTGGTCGTCCTCGAGCAAAACAAGCGATAAAATAAAATGAATGAGGAAAAATTCCTGACGATATAATATGAATGACAATCAGATAATGCAACCATTCGAATCATAACTACACGTTAACCGCAATATAAATGTATAACAGAGTGAGTGTGTGACAAGCCTTTTTCAATTTCCACTATCCTCTCTTGAATAAATCAAGCAAACACACAAATATTCATTCGCATACCCTAATGACTTTCCTAGGTATAGTAGTAACAATTCCACACAACGTCCTCCCGTGTACTTATTAGGATAATCCCTAAAGCATATCATTCAGTTTATACTGGGGATAGTTAGAAGATAACTTCTCTTTTTTTTTTCCCATAGAATACTAACATATCCGAACTCATTGCCAAAATCGACTATCTTTCAAGCGTCATGAGGTGAGATCGAATACATTAATACCTATCTAACTCTTTTTTTTTTTTTTTGTGTAGCATATGCCCTCATTCCCAGCAATAGGATGTTTCGTGATAACACCCTAGCCGGACTACTATCACCAGCGAATGGGAGCTTTTAAGCCTCATAGTAGTGGTATAGGGCGTTTCGTGATAACGCCTACCGCACTCAAATCATTGGTAGCTACAACCAACATATATATAGTTTATCTTATTTTGACATTCTTTCTATCACATTCAAACCTTCGGATATTCACAAAGACATGTTCGGAGAAGTTAGGTACTAAGTTACTGTTATTTCTAGGATAAACCACTAGGATACTGAATGGGTACAGTTTAAAATTTTCGCTTCAATATCAAAGGCTTACGTGAAGGAATTCATGTTACACAAATAAATTTGAGGTTAAAATGTACTTTCGGTTCACATTGGTTATATACATCCAAATCGATCATTACATCTTCAAATCCATGAAAAATATACCTTATACAGTTCATTTTAATCAACTCAATAATGCTTGAAAGAGAATCAAAAACTAAGGGTTTAAACACTTACTTCCATTTCTAAGCCAACCACGTTTCTACCCCCCACATACGATTTTGCATTATTCTCAGAGTGTAAATGAGATAGAGAGGAAGACTTAGCTTATAAACCGGGCAGAAAGGTGCTATCGAATCCCGTAACAGCCATGAGAAAGCACGACCCGAATCCCTGTACCAAAACAACCAAAACAAAGCAAACACGGGACGTAGTCCTCGTGCCAAAGTATGCAATAGGGATATGGGAATAATAAGAAAATGGCCCTGTCACGTCAGAAAATTCGATAAGCAATACATAGCACATCGCATAACAGCTTTAGATGGAGAAATAACCCACACGGGGTAAAGCACGAACATCTAAGCATATACGTATCATATGAGCATATATCATAGTCAAGTCATTATTCCTAGATTCATTTTTATTACACACAGTTTTATTAAAGCGGGAATACTCACCACTATACTACAACGACCAGAAATTTGAAACAGACTAGATCATAAAATGAAATGTAGTGAGAGAGTATTGAGTCTTTTATACCTAGATCCTCAAAGGTTCAATAACCTAAGTCCAAGAAATGATACATTTGAATTTTTATCTTTTTTCTCCATCGGGATTTTCGGATAACCACCTAATCATTCCCTCTTAATGACATTCAAACATTCATCCTGAGACTTGGTTGTGTTTTGTGTTCATCTTTCATACAGATTCTACATTTCATTAAGACTAGGCTTATTCAAACTATCTTTATTATTATTATCGGGCTGCCTCCCGGTAGCGCTTTTGTTTAACGTCGTTGGCTCGACAGGTTGACTCTAAATAGACTCAATCAACCAAAATCTGAACTCAAGAAGATCAATAGCTTAAGAAAAGTGATCAAAGCGAGAACCATCGAAATTAAATTGTCTAGAAACGTACCTCGTTTGGTTCTCGATGTTATCTCCTCCCAGCTAGAGAATCTTCTTTTATCAGCCTGTCGAACCATCTTCTTTTGAAAATCACCAAAAAGCTCATCCATTGGGGAGTATATGAACTGAATCGTAGAAAATTCATCCTCACAGAGTGGACGAATATAGTAATCCGGGACCGTCATATAAAATATTACCAACTCTCCCAATGGCTCTACCAAAGATGGCCGATCAATCTCCTGCTCCTCTAACTCTGAAATCTCCTTAAAGCAAACTGAATCTTCAACCTTTTTCTCGACCTGAACTTCTTCAGTGATAACATCATCATCCTTAACCACCTCATGTCTCTCTGCTTCTTTCACATACCTCACTAACTCAATCAATTCTCCCACCCTGTCTTGAAGATTTCTTATGGCGGAGTCAGTACTTACCTTGAACTCCTGTATGTCCAACAGTCGCTCTTGCAAGATCTGGTCCAATCGCTCTAGTTGCTCTATTTGACTGTCGGTGAAGTCTTCTTGTGGCATGGGGGAAAACTGATCATACTGACTTTGATTCATCGGAGGTGAGTAGCAGTGCTCTTGCCATTCCGCATACATCGATCGGTGGTCAATCACAGTTAAAGCTATCAACGTGCTGAGTATGAGCACCATAATCCTGATAAGCACTAGGGTTCGGATAACCCTCATAATATTGTGGTTCATAACTCGAATAACCATAATTCTGATCCGGGTATGTACTAGGGCAATTATAGGACCAAGAACCTTGGTTATTCTCTGCATTTGATAATCGAGGCTCGATACCTAACTGTTGTTGATAAGGTTGGTAAGGGTATTGTTGTTCAGCTGAGTAGTTTTGATTGAAAAATCCATCCATTTAAGCTCAATCTGCAAGATCTCTGAAAACAACAATTAAACAATAAAAAAATTTCTTTTCTTTTTTTTTTTTTTTTTTTTTCCCGTAAACACACGATATTTAGACCCCTCAAAAAGTTATGGTTGCCGAAGGCCCTAATCCCCAGTTTTAGCCAGACTTACAAGATATCACCCTCCGAAGAGGCTAAGTACCAAAGTCGTATTCAAACCGAGTTCGAGGACAATATCACTTCAAAGATCCATAGCTCTTTGTCGACATCTAAATCAAACAAGAAAATAAAAACCTAGGCCCAAGCCTTCGGTTCACTTACAAGATATCACAACAATATCACACATTTCCCCGGCAACGGCGCCAATTTTTGATGAGCTAAAATTTACCCCTCAAAAATACATTTATAAAGACTCATGAATCAGGTAAACAAACTCTCTAACGGCGAGTACCAGGTCGATTGTTAGGATAGCTACAGAGTACGAGGTCGTCCCAAGAGAAATGTGGTTGTGAGTACCAAAGCGAACGTAAAACTTAGTCTAGGCGATCAAAGTTGTGGTGATGTTTGTTATAGCTAAAACAGAAAATAAATATTATTCTAACGAGTTTAACTAAGTGCTTAAAAAGCATAGCCGAGCCATGATCCAACAGGTTATCTCCCCACAGGAAAAACTTGATAAGGAGTGTGTTTTAACCAACCTACCTTTCCACAAGATTTTTTAACGACATCCACGGGTGCCAACTCCTAATTCGGTGTTAAGATCTCAACAACTCTCACTCGATACCCTATGTGAAGTTAATTAATTTTCCCTTTAGAAAACCGATTAACCTAACATGATTACGCTCTTTGAGTCGCTCGAACAACGATGACAAACCTCTGTATTGGAAACGGTCCTAACAACTAGGCCGAATCTACGCAACGATCCCAAATCCCCTTTTCCCACATCTCACCGCAAAATGCATTTATAGGTTCGATGTGTGTGACAGTGGACTAGATGATCAATCTAATTCACAGACGTTTAGAATAAGTTTTAGGACGTGGATTAATCATTAAAACATTATATTACGTGCTACACAACTCCCATCTCATCTACCGAGGGTTGATTTCACCCGTTTTCACATAAATCGGCTATGTAACGAGATTAGCTAGTCATAATAACGGAAATAACAACGAAATATAAATATATATCTAAATACATACATATATATATAAATACTAGTATATAGATATATATGCGTATATATAGATATATATATATAACAAGAAAGAAAAGAAACAACACGAAAGAAAACAAAACGGAAATAAAATAACTACAGCTATATAGATATACGTATAGATATATATATATATATAGATATATATATATATTATATATATATATATATATATATATAAATGTATTTATACTAATTGCATAAAAATGAAAGAAAGCAATAAAAGAAAACGGAAACGAAATTATATTAAAACGATAACTAGTCGGGTTATTACACCGACATTATAACTACATATATATATCTAATTTAGGCCCCCAAAACATAAATTAAAAGAAAGGAAAAGATGAAGGAGGATGGGGAAGAAGAGGGGCAACCGCTCTGTTCTGCTAATGCTCTGCTCTGTATATATAGAAGAAGATCAAAGGGGCCGGATCGATCCGAGTGGGTGAAGGCAATCATTTCCCCTAACAGAATGCATGTGAGCGGTTATATAATTATATAAAATTATATATTAAACTTCTAAAATTCATATCTCGAGTTGTAGACCTCCAAAAATCATGATTTAAATGTCATTAGAAAGCTCTCGGAAAACTCTACAACTTTTATGAAGGACTCTTCTTCAGAAAATGCCTTTTTGATGGGCCATTACCATTACGTGTCGTTTTCGGTATTTTCATTGATACGAATCGATTAGCCACTTGACCATCATTTGAGTTGTACAAGTCCGATTGACTTGATTCAAAATGAGTTGGAAAGATTATTTGAAGATCTACAATTTTCATTAAGGCCACTTCTTCAGAAAATGCCGTTTTGAAGGGCCATTTGTTCGTCGAAGATATAAATCGTTAGTGGTACCACTAACCACTGATCCACTTGACCACTTAAGTTAGTGGCACACTCTTTTATCCCTAAAAACACCTGTTTTAGGCCTCAAAACGTGTCGTTACTCGGGATTTTGGTCAACCTATAATTCTGCAATAAACCACCAAAATACCAAACGTAAATCCGACACGACACTCCGGTTACTAAACCGGTACAAAATTTAGTAAAAACTTATAAAAATACGATAATTTATATAATAATACTACTTACATATTTAGATAAAACTTATGAAATAAATGACTCGAAATGATAAAATAATACTCAAAATGATATCAGAAATGGGGTAAATTGTTATCAAAATAACAGTGAATTTTTCCGTCATCAGGTACTTCCTTTATTTACTTTTAGTACTAATTTCATTGTTATGAAACCCCTAAGTGACATTTGTAGTTTCATAGCCATGGAAGGCTAAGCTTTTGCTAGCCAAGATAATGTTTGTGATAGTTGTTATCTCTATTAGTTGATTGGGAATGTTAGATTGTATTTCATAGTTTCATGTGTAGTTGTTATCTTTTCCTATTTGCAATGTATTGATTGTTGGTTTTGGATTGATCACCTGGCACTAGCACACACACACACCTAGTTGAGACTGAAAGGAGATGCCAGGTGTGGGAGAAAGAATAGGAGAACCGGAAGGTAAAATCGACCTTGAGTGGAATTCGATTTCTTATCCGGGGAGAGTATTGACATTGTCATTGCATTCAAGTTTGTATCATGTTGAATCATTAGGTCTAGGGTTCTTAGACCAAGGATGAGGCATATAGTAGTTCCATTCACTCGTATTAGGGGAAACTACTAGCTTAGGAGTGCACCGGTAACGCACTCTTGAACACCATTGGAAGGTTGGTAGGTAGTTCATTCCCATGATACTAGTGGAGATTGGCTTGATCATTGCATTGTCTTGGATAGTATTTTTATCATTTTATCACCCTTTGTAGTAGTAGATTCTTATATATATTTACTTTCTTGTTAATTTGCGACTTAGATCAAGATAATAATAGCTTTTCAGTGTTCAACCTCACAATCCTCATGGATACGACCTTGACCACTATACTAGACTACAATTGACCCAGTACACTACCGGTAAGATTGGACATCTAGGAAAGTTCGATTAGCCATAGCCCAAGTATTTGTTTTATCAAAATTCCCACATCGACAATTTAGGATTAGTAGCCGACTTTGGCTTTGTATTTAATAGGTTTTTTAGCCTATTATTTTGGTGTACCAAGTCACCATTGAGATGTACCAATTTGAGTCAATTATGATAAACTCTCAATTGCCTTCGCTATTTTGACAATTGTTTTTAGGCGTCAGGAGAGTTGTATCTTTTGTAATTCTTCTCTATAGTAATATTTTCTCTTTCGTCCGTGGACAAGTCGGTACATTGCCGGAAACCACGTAAATTTGGTGTTGCCTTTTTTCCTTGTGTTTGTTATTTTGTGTTGCCGTCGTTAAGGGATACAGCTCGGTTTGTTTTTTCCTAACAGAATTTACTTTAGGTTTGTTTAGAGCTCTTTTTGTCTCAATAAAGTTGTAATATTCCGATTTTCGGGAAAGGGCAGACGTGTCTTTTTGCGAAAACGAAATATTAGGTTCGGTTTCCTTTTTATTCGGAGTTAATTATTTGGACGTTTTATATATATATTCGAGTGTTATATATGTAATTAAGGAAATAATGAGTTTTGTAACCAAGGGTGTTTTGGGGAAAAAGGGTTATTGTGGAATTAGGTATTAAGCGGAAATTAATCACCTAATTACTTCCTTTTCAGTTTCAGCCCCTTCCCCATTACCTTGTGCGACCTTGAGAGAAAAAGAGAGAGAACAAAAGAGTTTTTCATAATCCGGAGAAGAGGAGTTGATCATTTTCAGAACCGGTGCAAGAATTGGAATCGTTGTGAAGAAGGCTACGTTTTGGTATCTGTTTGGTGGTGTTACAGCAGCGTTTACTCTGAGTTTGGAGCAGTTTTGGGGGCTGTTTAGAGGTAAGAAAAGTTATCCCTATGATCTCATTCGTTTGTATATGGTTTAGATGAATTTGTAGGTGGTTTTGGTACTAGAATGATGTATTGTTGGTTTGAGTTCTGTCTGTAAGTATCATGGCATGTTTAGATACAAGTTTGCTTGTGTTTCGTCTTTGTTTTGCTTGTTTTTGGTTGAAATACGATCCGGGGTTCGAATGATGAAGAATTAGGGTTCCAATAAACCCAGTGGACGGACGTCCGGTATTCAGACGGGCGTCCACTTAGGTTCCACCTTGACGAAAGCGCCTGGTTGCTTGGACGGGCGTCGAGGTGCTATTTACATTCGATTGAACTGCTTTTGGGTGGGCGGGTGTGCAGGTATAGTGGGCGGGCGTCCAGCTTTGGACGGGCGTCCAGTAATGTCCAGACGGGCGTCCACGGCTTAAAACGGACGTCTAGCTGGTTTTGTCACTATTTCTTTATGGGTCGTTGCTCAACCTTATAAACATGATTTATCTTTATGAACCCTTATATATGATATGTTAATATGGTATAAACGTAGACAAGCCTGAATTGAGCTTCTGATTCGTTCAGTTAAAACACCGAATGTACTCTTAAAGGGAGTTGAAGTTCGGATCCGTCGGAAGAGCATGATAGGCTTGTGCTTTGATGAATTAGGATTCATCAACGCCTGCGTATATGTGCTAGGACTTGTCCGTGTCTAGTGGTCTAGGAAAGAGTAGTCTATGTGAGGAGATTACTTGAAAACACTTAGGTTGGCTAGCTAATAACCTAATAAACAACGTATGTGACTAGTAAAAGATTAAACAACATGTCTCTCTTGGCTTGGCACCAGGCTAAATCGCGATGCATGTGCTACCCCTGAAGGTGAAGGAACTTCGTAGGTCAAAAGACCCTAAGTACGGAGGACTCTCTGAGGTGTGCGTGCTATCGGAGTCTACCTTTTCTAGATTTCGTGGGTATTGGTGTGATCCACTAATATGTTGCAAAAGAGTGTTCCCAAGGTAGAAGAACTCAGAGGTCAAAGACCATAAGTCTGAGAGGGACTCTCTTGAGGGATGCGCAGAGTGCCTTTGAGTGCGGTTGTAACATAGATAGGTTAAGCTAGAAACAGTTAGTCACAACATGTTGATGAGCATGAAGTGAACCTTAGATTGAGTCGGTCTCATATAATCAAATAAACGGCTTAAATATCTTTCCTTATAATTTCTTTTGATATCATAGCTTCTCTTTCTTTCTAAGTACGTAGTACTTACCTCGAATGCATATTTGTTTTTATGTGTTTGGGGGTGAGAAGACGAACATGTTTACGAGGAAGGATTTGACGACGATATTTGAAGACGCTTGTTGGAAGTTCAAGATGTTCCTTTTCTGTTTTTCGTTGATTGTTATTTCAGTACTTTTGAGGTAGACGTTTGGTTTCTTTCTAGACGTTGGGTTCTTGTATCGTTTTGGGATTTTCGTACTTTTCCAAATGTAATAATTTACATTTCCACCTTAGGTTTCTTTTCTACTCTTTAATTTTTGGAAAAGAAAATTTTATATACCCGAGTTTTGCTTCCGTTTTGCTTTTAATTTGATACGACGTAGTAGAGGCTTACGTATAAAATGAATTTACTTTTATTTTATACGTGCCGAACGTTCCTTTTAAGGATAAGGACTCGGTGTCCGGGAACGGGGCGTTACAAAAGTAGCAGACCTTTGAGTTGGCATTGCTTTGCTTGTCGAGGAAGTTGTGAAATTGGTATAGACATCAAATTTTTGGTTGGCCCTCTATCTTCTATTAAGGGTTAGAAAATGGATTTTTTATGTTACAGTTGTAAATCATCCAGGCTTAAATTGGTGGTGGTACAATGACCGTGGTTGCAAAACCATCTTAAAACACGGAATGAGGCTCCTCCTGGTGTTTGCTCGGGGTTTCGGTGTATGTCTCCCCGCTTATACCTTCTCCTCCGAGGTGTTGATTTGGGCAAACTGAAGAGATTATGGCCAAATCACGCTGAAGTGATTGAATCAAAGAAGAAGATGATGAACGAAAGAATTAGGGTTATGAGAGAGACAACGAAAAAATAAAAAGGGTTTTATTTCTAATAATGTGACGATACGGGATTTCACCCCTCCACATGGAATTATCTAATTGGTCCAGCTGGCATGTGGAAAAGTCCAAGTTTATTACCCACCTCGGATCGAGTAATATACGAGTCAGAGAAGACCATAGCAACTAGCAGATTCTGCAAGTGTCCCACCTCGAACACCCATGTCGGTGTTATTCGAGTCGATGCATGAGTTTCAGCCCAGATTCCTAAGCCCATTATCCAGAGGGTTACTTGGGCAAGGGGCCAGGCCCAGTAAAGAGTATTTATGTCAATAGACTAAACCGCCCTAAGTTTAAGGCAGAGAAAGGACATGTACCTATAAATACACAACTCTAGGAACTACGTAAGGCTTGATTCCTGGACAATATACAGGATACGTAGGCAATCCAAGATACATTCTTGGACTCAGCCATATAATACCAAAAACACCATCTTTACTACATTTCTATCCATTCGATCCCTTTACAGCTCATCCCTAGATTACACGTGGCCCTGTTAATCCGGTGGTGCATTATTTAGCATCATCATTTGGCGCTAGAAGGAGGGCCTTCTACCGGTGAGTTGGAAAAGATATCGCAATGGCACGACCTGCAAGAAAACAGAAACTAACGAGCAGCAAGAACCTACAGGTCAAAGAGCACACGGATATAGATCCAGCAGGGGTTCAAACCCAAGTTCAGGAAGTCCCCACCGGATCTAGACCCGCAGTTGCAGAACCATCAAGACCTCAACTCCCCCCTCCCAGTTACAAGACATGGCAGATCACCTGGTGTCTTTAGATGAAAAATCCCTGAAGAGAGTGGTAGCCTCTGCACTCATAGGTAAAGGGATTTATAACACCCCTGATGAGCACCTGTTAGACCCACCGGGTCGAAAGGAGATCGAGAGTGCCAGGGGGAAGATGCATGTCGATTCTCGAGAAGAGTGTGGACGAAGTAGAAATCAGCATAACCAATGCCAAGAAACGTCATGGACATGAAAAGAAACAAAGGCAAGTTGAGGATAGCATTTGGAACGAGTTTAATCGTATCGTAGGGAAAGACCAGCCAATAGAATGGCTCGAGTCACCATTTAGCCCCGAGATAGAGATATACCGATGCCCGAATCTTTCAAGCCACCGAAAATGGAACCTTATGATGGTACTACAGACCCAGAGGACCATCTGTATCGATATATATCACTGATGAGACTGAGGAATGCCAACGATGCTATGAAGTGTCGTGCCTTCGACACCTTGCTTACGGGTCGAGCACGAGAATGGTTCCATAAGCTACGGCCCGGATCAATCTCAAGTTTTATACAGTTGGGATAGAAATTTCGAGATGCTTTCATCGGGAACAAGAAGTTCCACCTCAGTGCTACTCACCTCATGAATATCAAACATGAGAAAGGAGAGTCAACAATCAATTTCATGAGGCGTTTTAATCTCGAGGCTATGAAGGTGCACAATGCCAGTGATGCCCTTCAAGTCAATTTGTTTGTTGGAGGATTGTGTAATATGAAGCTGTACGATAAGCTTTCTAAGAAGATGCCAAATGATATGGACGAATGTGTTAACATAGTCCACAGATTTTGCCAAGGTGAAGAGGCAGTGCGCTTGCACACCATTTCACTTGGCCTCAATTTGAGGAATGATACCTGAGGCCAAACCAAGGGTCAGCCAAGGGGTCGGAACGAAGAAGGAAAGTCCAATGTGTTCGATCGACTGAAAGCACCGATCTCAGATCGGCTCGGAAAGAAAGGAAATTTGAAAGATCGAGATTTTATCCCTCTCAACCGATCTCGGGGGAAGGTGCTGGAAATCATGATTAAGAAATATCGCTCGAACCCTCAAACCGATGTCCAAAGATCCTGAGAAGAGAAAGAACACCGACAAGTACTGTGATTATCACAAGGATGTAGGGCATGATACAGAAAAGTGTTTTGACTTGAAGAGAGATATTGATGCCTGTATTCAAGAGGGTCGGTTGGATGAGGTGATCGACAGATCGGAGAAGGACGAGCCAAAGGGCCGTCGGGAGTATAAAAGAAAGAGTTACAGTGGGGGGAGAGACCGATCGCCGCGTCGGGATAATCGGAGGCGTCGGGATAGGTCATCCGAGCCGACTTATAGAGATAACCGTCGAGATGATCGTCGAGGAGATTTGAATCGAGATCCTCACGGAGATAACCGCATAGGGTATGATGTCAACACGATTGTCGCAGAACATGAGTCAGATCGACCTCGATCTACTCGACAGTCTTTAGACAAGTCGAGGGAATTGAAGAAGCTTAGGTTCACGAAGGAGGTGGGTTATGGACCCAAAGATGATGTTCCAAGCTCCCACAGTCACAGTGAGGGTTTGGTAATAGAGGCAGTGATAAGTCGGGGTCGGATAAAGAGAGTCTGTGTTGACAGTGGCAGTGCCGTCAACATACTTTACTACTCAGCCTTCAAAGCCATGAAATTGAGGGATGAAGACATTGTACTGTTGTCAACCCCATTGTTTGGATTCACAGGTCAGGCAATCCACCCTGTCGGGTCGATAAACTTGCTAACTACAGTTGGAGATAGGGAAAAGGGCCGAACAATGGAAATGACGTATATCGTAGTTAAGGCCCCATCGGGGTACAACGCGATATTAGGTCGACCTGCTTTATACGATCTAAGGGCCATCATCACTACTTTCCATAACAGCATGAAATTTCCCACCTGGTATGGTACCCATGAAGTGAAAGGAGATGTCGAGGTAGCCAGAAATTGCAGCCTAGTTAGGATGAAAGGGAAAGGCGTTGGGCAAGTGTTAGTTGAAGAATTGATCCCTGAGGAAGAGGAATATTGAAGCTGGGTCTCTGTCGACCCGACAGAGGAGATTCGTGTGTGGAAGGAAGAAGAGGGCCAAGGGGTCCAGATCGGGAAGTGGATACCACACCCCGACATGAAAGCCTTGGTCAACCTTCTTGCTGAGTATCGAGACGTTTTCGCTTAGAAAGCAGACGACTCAATGTCGATCCGAGAAAGAAGCCGATACGGCAGAAGAAGAAAAACCTCGCCCCCGAGAGGAAAGAGGCTGTAAAGAAAGAGGTTGATAAATTGTTAGTTGTTGGAATCGTCAAAAAGGTATTCTACCCCGACTGGCTAGCTAATCCAGGGCTGGTCAAGAAGCCAGATGAGATCTGGCGGATGTGCGTGGATTTTACGGATCTTAACAAAGCATGCCCTAAGGATTCATATCCTCTACCAAAGATTCATCAGTTAGTCGACTCGACCCTGGGTTTCGAGGTATTCGGGTTCCTAGACGCTTATAGGGGATATTATCAGATCTTCATGGACCCCCAAGACTCGGAGAAAACCGCATTTATCATAGAGTTTGGCACGTTCTGTTTCGTTACGATGCTATTTGGGCTAAAGAATGCAGGCGCCACTTACCAAAGGGCAGTTAACAAAATTTTCAAAGAACTACTAGGTCGAAATATGGAAGTCTACGTCGACGATTTGTTGATCAAGAGCAAGTCCATAGGACAATTTCTTGTCGATGTTAGAGAGGTTTTCGAGGTGCTACGGGCTGCTAACATGAAGCTCAATCCGAAGAAGTGCACTTTCGAGGTTCGATCGGGAAAATTCCTAGGATATATGATATCGAGAGATGGAATTCGAGCTAATCCGGATAAGATCGAGGCTCTCAAGAACATGCCGACACCTCGTAACGTCAAAGAAGTACAACGATTGACAGGTCGGATGGCGGCCCTCAACCGTTTCTTATCGATATCAGCACAAAGAGCCCTACCCTTTTTCAAGATATTAAGGAAAGCAAGTCCGTTCTAATGGGATGATAAGTGTCAGAAAGCATTCGACGACCTAAAGGAGTATTTATCCAATTTACCAACAATATCCTCACCTCGGGAAGGAGAGAAACTCTTAGTTTACCTAGCAATCTGTGAAGAGGCAGTAAGTGCAGTGTTGGTTAGAGAGGGGGAGCAGGGACAGATTCCGGTCTATTTTGTGAGCAAGGCGCTGCATGGAGCTGAGATCATGTACACACCTGCTGAAAAGTTAGCATTGGGTTTGGTTCATGCATCGAGGAAGTTGAAACCCTATTTTCAAGCACACTCAATTGCTGTAATAACTGACCAACCACTGAAGCAAATCTTGGCCAAGCCCGAGGCATCGGGTCGGTTAGCAAAATGAGTTGTCGAACTAGCTGAGTACGACATCGAATTTCTGCCTTTGTACAACTGTTAAAGGCCAAGCTCTGGCGGATTTCATAGCCGAGGGGTTATCGATTCAGCTAGAG
Organism: Gentiana macrophylla; assembly: GCA_026214975.1. Classification (NCBI taxonomy): domain Eukaryota; kingdom Viridiplantae; phylum Streptophyta; class Magnoliopsida; order Gentianales; family Gentianaceae; genus Gentiana; species Gentiana macrophylla. The sequence continues at coordinate 106,030,894 of CM047806.1, forward strand.
CAGAAGAAACAGACACCGGAAGAACAGTGGACCATCCATGTCGATGGTGCATCTAGTAAAGAAGGGTCGGGAGCCGGTTTACTGTTGGTCAGCCCAAAAGGGGAGGAGTTCCCTTATGCACTCCGATTCGAGTTCAAGGCCACCAATAATGAGGCAGAGTATGAAGCCATGATTACAGGTTTAAAGCTGGCATCCTAGTTAGGAGTCGAAAATCTCCGGGTATATAGTGATTCTCCGCTCGTAGTAAATCACATACGAGGCGAATATGAAGCCAAAGAGGAGGCGATGAAGAGTTACTTGAAAGTGGTTCAAGGATTGATATCTAAATTTAAAACGGTTCGCATCGAACAAGTGCCTCGGAGTGAGAACAAGAGGGCCGATGCGTTGTCCAAACTCGCGTCGAATTTCAAATCGAAGAGGAAAGTTCTGGTAGAAATGTTAGCGGAGCGGAGCTATAATGAGGTCAATGTGCAACCAGTTGTTCAGGGGTCGACATGGATGGACCCGATAGCTCTATACTTGAAAGACGGAGTTCTCCCGTCTGACAAGTCCCAAGCCAGAAAGATCCGACTGCAAGCCTCTAGGTATGCCCTGTTTGATTATGTTCTTTATCGAAAATCGTATGTAACGCCCTAGATGCGATGTGAATCGGAAGAAGAGGGGGCCTATCTTCTCGAAGAAATACATCGAGGGGTTTGTGGAAATCATTGTGGAGCTCGAATGCTAGCAAGGAAGTGTAAATTAGCAGGTTATTTTTGGCCGTCCATGCAAAAAGATGCCAATCGATTGGTCATGAGATGCAGAGCTTGTCAAGTACATGATGTGGTGACGCACCAGCAAGCACAATAGATGAATGCTATCGAATCAGTCTGGCCGTTCGATGAGTGGGGAATCGATATAGTGGGGTCTTTACCTCGAGCTCCGGGCAACTTTACATATGTAGTGGTCGCGGTTGATTATTTCATAAAGTGGGTCGAGGCCAAAGCTCTTACCGACATCAGGGCTCAGACCATCAAGAAATTTCTATGGGAAAGTATTTTGTGCAGGTTTGGAATTCCAAAGTATCTAATCTCGGATAATGGGACTCAATTTCTAGATGACAGAGTGCAGAACTGGCTTGGGGAGTACAAGATTGAACATAGAACCACCTCAGTGGCCCGACCTCAGTCCAATGGACAGTCGAACTGACAAACAGGCAGATAAAATTTGGTTTGAAAAGGCGGTTGGAAGATGAGGGTCGAGATTGGGCAGCTCAGCTTCCTAGCATCCTATGGTCGTATCGAACAGCACCCAATGCGGCCACGCAGGAAACCCCCTTTGCCATGGCTTACGGATGTGAAGCCGTCATACCTGCAGAAATCAGGTTATCCTTGCCTCGAGTTTTGGCCTACAACGTCGAAACAAATCCTGCCGATCTGAGACAAGAAAAAGACAATGTGGAAGAAAGAAGAGAGGTTGCTGCACATCGTATGGCCAATTACAAAAGAAAGATCTCGCAATATTATAATGCAAGGGTGAAGTATAAATACTTCCATGTAGGGGACCTCGTGTTGAGGAAGAATGAAGCAAGCAGGCAGGACCCAATAGGCAAACTCGAGCTGAATTGGGAAGGTCCATACAAAATTCTAAAAGTACATCCTAAGGGATCGTACTAGCTGGGCAGATCCGATGGCCGTACAATACCTCGAACTTGGCATGCTACCAATCTCAGAAAATAATATGTTTAAACTGTTTATTAACCTCATGACATTTGCAGCTTTATTTCTTCAGTCATTTGTAACAAGTCGATATGACATTTGATTTCGATGCTTTTTATCCAAGCAATTTTCCTTTTTAATTATGATGCACTTATGTAAAAAAGAAAGAGGGGAGCAGAAGAAAAAAGAGAAAAACTCGAACACAAAGGCAGCTCCTCGATACGATGGAGTTGACACTATATGGTGAAAAAAGCCAAGTCACTGACAGTGCTTACATCACCCCCGACTCGCCAATAAGCCACGATGCGAAGCGGTCGGAAGATCCCACAATGGAAACCTAATTCGACCAAATCATAAGCACCACGATGTGCGACAGTCAAATAAGGAATTTTCAATTCGACCAAGTCATAAGTCTGACGAGGCGCGACAGTCGAATCGAGCTCCGACCTAATAGCCAAGTCAAGCCGATAAGGCAGCACAATGCTAGGTCGACTCACACTCAAGTGTATCATGAGTCATGTACCCATAATACACTTCGAGGGGCCACAGGGGAATTAAGTCCAAAGGACTACACCCCACAAGGCAGCGTTTGCAAGGGAATTAAGTCGAAAAAGACTACACCCTAAACAAATAATCAGCAAGAGACAAAAGACATTCAATGGAAAAGCATAGATTGAAGTTCAAATATCAGAATGCAAAATTGAATTGAAAAGTCGAAGTCTTCGAGATCGAACCGACAAAGTACATATCTAAATAAATAAGAATATCAAAGTTATACAACCAGATCGAATCCAACTATTCAAAAACAAAAACAAGAAATGAGATCATGAAGCCGCAGGCTGATTTGAGGTAGAGGCAGCGGGGTCGACTGGATCTCCCGACTCGAGGTTCTCCCCTCGATCCCCCTCCAGAACAGAGGTCACATACTTGTCGTATAAAGACACACCGGCCTTGAATTCTGTGAAATATTGACCATATCGGGGAATGGCCACCGGATCGTACAAGTATGCCTTCTCAATGCTTGAAACTTCAAAGTTGGGGATGACCATCTTGACCTGATCCAATGCAGTTGAGAATCCCCCCTTCATGTCCTGACTCATCAGTAGTGCCAAGTCATTCTCGAGCTCTTCAGATGTCAGGAAATCTTTTTTGGCCGCCTCCAGGCGAGTCGTGAAGCTATCGACCTCAAGCTGAAGGTTGTCTCGAGCCTTGATAGATCCAGCCAACTCAGCTTTCGTTTCATCGAGCTCCGATCTCACCTCTGCCAGCTCCGACCTTACCGTCGCTAGCTCAGCATCCCTGTCGGATATATCTTTTTGTGCTTTAGACAGATCGTCTCGAGCTGCTGCCAGTTCCGACTCCAGTTTGACGCGTCGGTCATCCAGCTTGTTCGCCTTGGATTTCTGCTTCTCGATGTCAGAAGTCAGTTTGGCGATAATTTCTTTCTGTTCCTCCAAAGCTGCTGATGGGGACTCTATTCTGTTCATGGCCACTTTAGCTGCAAGCCGAGTCTGCGAAGTAGAGCACTATTAATATCGGAAACAGGCAAAGGTCTCGTAGTTATAAGGGAAATAAAAGGAAGACTTACAGCTCGATGGCTTTTCATGAAGAAGTCATGTAGCTCTTCCAGAGTCATGGCTTTCATCTCCACCACACTCATTCCCGGGATCGGGTCGGAGAAGCTAGGAGGAGCGAGGTTACGAGTTTCCTTCCCGACCCCATGCCTCACTTCGGTTGTTTTCTGACGCTTCCTCAGGACAAGGCTCTCTTCAGCCTGCTCAGTCACCCGAGCCTCGTCGGGTTGATCTCTAAGAATGTCGAAGGTCGACATGGGGGTAAAAGATCGGGCCAGGGCCCTCTGGCCCCCAGAGGTTGTGGCACCCGACACTGGCTTCTTCGACCTGATGCCGGCCAGTTCTTGGATCTTCTTAGGATCCGTCTTCTTCGGGTCAGGCACTTTGCCCAGAACTTCCAGCTTTGAAAAGAATTCCACTGCAAATGCAAACACAGAAAGATCGACATCAGTACGCTGTCAAAACAAAAGTAAATACAGGAAAAGAAAAAATACTAAAGTGTGGCAGATCGACAGAGTGAATAAATATCCTACACAAAACTCGAACGTCTTCATCGAATTCCATGTAAGCGCCCGGACCAGCCGTCTCGACATCAGCAAAATGGTATAAGGAATGAAGGTTTCGAGTTGCGACGTCGGGGTTAACTCTCTCGATAATCCTACACTCGGTGGGGGCATCCGAGTCGATCCTATCATGCCACTTCCTAGGCCTCTTAAACCAAGTGTGGACGTCGACGTTCTCTAATCCGTGACGGATAAAGAAAAAATAGTGCTTCCACTCGACTTGAGACGAGGTCACTCTCCTCACGAATTCCGAGACCAGAGGGCGCCTCTGGAAAGTATACCAACCCGCATCTTGCAGGCCTTAGATAGCATAGTATTGACGAAACAGCCGGACTGTGAACTCGACCTTGGTGATCCGACACGCCAATACGAATCCCATAACGCTCCTAACTCCGTTTGGGGCGAACTGGGTGATGCAGATCTAGTAATGTCGGAGGACCTCTATGAGAGACGGGTCGAAGGGAAGCCTTAACCCCTCCTTCAATTGCGCCTCGTATATGGCGCAGAATCCAGGGGGAGGGTCACAGGCGTATTGAAATTGACCATGTGACACTTTGATGTTTGCGGATGAATATGGGATGCCGTATCGTAGACAGACGGCCTTGGCTTTTTCTTGAGTGAGATTGGATATGCAACCCTATGGCCCTTGACCTTTCATCCTCGTTTGGCGTTTGGCAGCAGGTCGAGAGGACGATTCTTCTTCTTCTTCTCCGGCAACTTTTCCACCGGAAGCAAGTGGTTGTTCAGAAATCGTTTTCTCTGTCGATTCCTCTTCTACTACAACAGGCTCTTCCCTGTTTTGAGAATCACTCTCACTACTAGACATGGAATTGGGAAAAGATGCAAGAAATAAAAAAAAACAAGAAGAATTTGAGAAAGATTAGGGCTTACTTGCGATTAGGGAATAAGGCGGAAGTAAAGAATGACAAATGAGAGACTTCAAAGCCTTGGACTCCTTTTATGCTCCTCAATCGTGCAAATGATTTGAAAGGGCAGGGTTTGGGGCAGTTATAGGGCTTAAGACACGGTAATCAAGGATAGTGGGTTGGCAAAAACGCTTCGTTTCCAGAACCCATTAATGCTGACAGTGTGACGTCATCCTACGACAGCCTACCTCAGCTAGAAAGACAACTGTAATCCCGCCTAAAGAAGATCGCGTGTCAAAAAGATAATTCAAATTTTCAGATCCGACCTCAGCATACGATATGAGCTTCTCTCCGATCTGGGGGGCTTATGACGATACGGGATTTCACCCCTCCACATGGAATTATCTAATTGGTCCAGCTGGCGTGTGGAAAAATCCAAGTTTATTACCCACCTTGGATCGAGTAAGATACGAGTCAGAGAAGACCACATCAACTTGCAGATTCTGCAAGTGTCCCACCTCGAACACCCATGTCGGTGTTATTCGAGTCGATGCATGAGTTCCAGCCCAGATTCCTAAGCCCATTATCCAGAGGGTTACTTGGGCAAGGGGCCAGGCCCAGTAAAGGGTATTTATGTCAATAGACTAAACCGCCCTAAGTTTAGGGCAGAGAAAGGACATGTACCTATAAATACACAACTCCAGGAACTACGTAAGGCTTGATTCCTGGACAATATACAGGATACGTAGGCAATCCAAGATACATTCTTGGACTCAGCCATATAATACCAAAAACACCATTTTTACTACATTTCTAGCCATTCGATCCCTTTACAGCTCATCCCTAAATTACATGTGGCCCTGTTAATCCGGTGGTGCATTATTTAGCATCATCATAATGCATAAACTGATTTTCTTGTTTGACTTACAAAACGACACTGCTATTTATACTTCTCTAAAACTACAACAAAATACACCCCCAAAAATACCAAAATACTAAACAGTAAATAAATACAAAGGGACATCCAACGGCTTCGTGAAGATATCGGCAAGTTGATGCAAGGTGGAGATGGGAAGACAAATCCATCTTGAATCTTGTCATGAATGAGGTGGCAATCGATTTCGATGTGTTTCGTTCTCTCGTGGAAGATGGGGTTATGAGCCAAATTTATAGCACTAATATTGTCACAATGTAGAGAGATTGGCATCGAAAATGGCAGCTAAAAATCAATGCTCGGGTAACATAGCCATTGAATCTCACAAACAGCAAGTGCCAAAGCCTGGTATCTTGCCTTGGTATAGCTGTGAGAGACAGTCATTTGTTTTTTTACTTCCACAAAAGCAAAGCATCACCTATGAACATGCAGTATCCAATGAGACTTCTACGAGAATCCTTGCAAGCACCCCAGTCCAAGTCCACAAAACCAGTCAACACGACAGAATTATGAGATGAATAGAAGGGACTTTTCTCAGGTTCGGTTTTAATGTTGGGCAGCATGGAAATGATGAACCGTCAGAGCATCCAAGAATTCACTGAGTTGTTGAGTTGCGTAAGATATGTCAGGTCGTGTAATCGTCAAGTATAACAGCTTCCCGACTAAACTCTGATAGACTATATCATTAGACAAAAATGCTGAATCACCGTGATAAAGAGATTCTTTAGCCTTCATAGGAGTCCCGACACCCTTACAATCCAGCATATCAAATGTTTCAAGCAAACTGAGGGCGTACTTGCGCTGTGAGATAATAATCCCATAGCTGGAACTGGAGATTTCAAGCCCAACAAATAATTTCAGATTCCCCAGATCTTTGACCTTGAAAAGGTTATGCAGATGGGTCTTGATTTCAGGAAAGAAGGGCAGATGATCTCTATCTAGGACGATGTTGTCAACGTAGGCTAAGGAAATAGCAAAATGACCATCTTCATTTTTAATGAACATGCTGTGATCATGCCTCGATTGTTCATACCCTAAATCTGTGAGTGCTGTGGTGAGCTTGTGATTCCATTGGCGACTAGCTTGCTTTAAACCGTAAAGAGACTTGCGCAAACGACAGACTTTGTTTGGCCGGTCTGTTTGGTAACCCGGGGGAAGCTTCATATAGACCTCCTCATTGAGGTCACCGTGGAGAAATGCATTATTCACGTACAATTGATGTAAATGCCACCCTTTTGCACCTACAAAGGCTAATAAACTTCGAATAGTGGTGACCTTTGCAATAGGGGATAACGTTTCCTCATAATCGATCCCCAGGTGTTTGAGTATATCCTTTTACAACGAGAAGTGCCTTATACCTTTCCAAAGTGACATCCACATGATCTTTTACTTTGTAGACCCATTTGCAACCAATGGGCCTCTTCCCTTCCGATAGATCCACTATTTCACAAGTCTTCGTGGATTCTAAGGTACTAATCTCCTATTCCATGACCTTTCGCCATTCCAGACTGGTAACTGCCTGATTGTATGTTTGTGGTTCAGGTATTTTATCAAGGGCTATGGTATAGGCAGTGTGGTTGGTAGATAATTGAACACCACTGAGGTCAGACTCCAATGTATGAGGAGAGACATGTTTCTATGTGTGTGCAAATATGTAGTTAATTCAAATAAGCGGGTGCTCGATGAGCCCGAGTAGGCCTTTGTTCAGGCTGTGGTGAGGGTGTTGATGCCTCATCTACGTATTGTTCTTCATTTATATGAGGTTCTGATGAATTTGTATCACGGGAATGGGGCTAATGTTCATCAGATTTAATAGTCACATGAATAACAACATCTATAGGATCAAAATTAGAAGTAAATGAAGGTGTTGGAAGTGAATGAAATTTAGTGTGTGAACTATTCTCCGGAGTATTATGATATGGAAAAATCAATTCGTGAAACAACATCACGCGAAATGAAAATATCCTTTGTGACTAGATCAAGAAGGATGTAACCTTTGGAAGTCTCTGACATACCAAGATGCATACAGGTTCGTGCTCTCGTATCAAATTTATTATGATCCCTTGTTAAAGTTGATGCAAAAACCAAACAACCCATAACTCTTAACTATTTTAAATCCGGTTCTTGCTGATGAAGAAGCTGGTAAGGAGCGGAGTTATTCAAAATTGGTGTAGGGGTGACGTTGATGAGCTTAACCACATGTTGAATGCAATAACCCCAATATAAGATTGGTAGGTTAGCCTGGAAAATCAAAGATCTTGCTACGTTTAGGATATGCTGATGTTTTATCTCCACAACACCGTTTTGTTGTGGAGTATAAACACTACTTTCTTGGTGTACAATCCCCTTTTCAGCATAGAATTCCTCCCATCTAATTTCTGCCCCATTGTCGGTTCAAAATGTTTTTATCCTCTTATGGAACTATGAAACGTAAGCGTAAAAACTCTGGATTAAAGGTCTCACTTCCCCCTTAGATTTAACTAAAAACACCGAAGTATATCGGCTGAAATCATCCACAACAGTCATTAAGTAATGTTGGCCGTACACAGTTGATTGTTCATACGCACCCCATAAATCCATGTGTATTAGAGCAAAACAAGACTCAACTACACTTGTACTTAATGGAAAAGACAAACGCTTCATTCTATCATGTGGACAGACAAAACAAATAGTATCATCATGTGGCAGCAAGACCTCTTCATGAGCCTGCTTCAGCATTTTTATCTGTTGATGGGACATGTGCCCTAGCCTTAGGTGCCACATCCCCCTAGACCTCTCTTAGCACTGTAATCTGTATCTGACATGTTTGCAAAGATAATAGGTTGGGTATTCTGAGGGTGAGTGACTGAATATTCCAACTGCCTTTCCCCCTGATTGCTCATGGCAAAAGCATCAGCAATACTAAGGAGAGGTTTCATCAACATGATCTGTGATCTAACTGGAGCAAATGACTCATTTAACCCTTTCACAAAATGTATCACATATTCACACTTAATATAGCCAACGAAAATCGGAATCACCCTGCAAATACATTTAACTGCACAAGTGCAACTAGGTACATGTCGTAAAATCTGAATTTCATCCCAAAGAGTTTTTAACCTAGCAAAATAATCAGTAATTGACTGAGTGCCTTGTGTTACTAGATTTATTTCTTCCCATAAGTCTGACAGATGAAAGGCATCCATATTTGAATACCATCGATGTAAATCTTCCTAAATTTCTCATGCAGAGTTCATCCACAACACTTTTCGCTATAGCCGGTGTAACTGACTTCGTGATCCACACGGGCACTGTGGTGTCGTACTGATCCCAGCAATTAGCTAATCTCTCATCCTCAATCGGTTCTGGAATTGAGCCATCAACAAACCTAACTTGTTCTTCATTATCAAGGACATCCACATGGCTTTGCTCCAGGAGTGGAAATTTCTACCATCTAAAGGCGGATCTACCAAGATGAGAGTCGGATTCTCGCTTGGATGCAAGTAGTAAGGACTCGAAGTTTCAATCTCTGCCGGAATTCGTATATGTCGGTCATTTGCCATTTTCGATCTAAATCGAAGCACCGAACAAAAAAAGTAAACAAAGTTGAAGCAGGAACAGATAAAGCTTTAAGATCCTCAAACCTTCTCTGATACCATGTGGAAAGGATCCATATCACTCTAAAGTGATTGAAGAGAAGAAGAAGATGAACGGAAGAATTAGGTTTACGGGAGAGACAATGAAAAAATAAAAAGGATTTTATTTCTAATAATGCATAAACTGGTTTTCTTGTTTGACTTACAAAACGACACTGCTATTTATACTTCCCTAAAACTACAACAAAATACACCCCCGAAAATACCAAAAATACTAAACAGTAAATAAATACAAATATACTCAACATTTGGGCCCAAGAATTATGAGCCTCTTTCTGAAAAGGAAAAGGAAAAATGTAGGACATACCCACCTGAAATTTCTCATATGCTCTATGCTTTTATCGGTAACGTATTGTTTTTGTTGATCTGATACTTTTTGTTTTTCCTTTTTTTGCAATGATTCTCCTAGCTAAGATCAACACTAAGGTCCTCAATATAGGTACATCTAGAGAAGCGGTTGCCCTTGTTAGTGCATCTGTCAATGAGGTGGAGAAATCTCACCACCAGGTTGACTTGACTCCAACCTCCATCAATGTTGCTACTAGGTCTTCTACAGAGAAGACTAATAAAGAAGGACATGGCAGTCCTAGGGGAAGTGACGCTCTCTTGTCCAAGAAAATGAAGGATCCAGAAAGACTGGTCCTCACTTGACGAAGCACCTTCTGATGCGTCTACTTCTTTAGATCTAAATCATTCATTAACTAAAGACTAGGATCATGTCGAGGGCATGATCCCTTCTCCATCGGATCATCCCAACCCTTGGGAGAGACATTGCATTCCTCTTTCGAAGGGGAACCAAAAGAGCATTATTCATTCTGATGTGCACTGTTGAGGTGATCTATAGGTATTTACGGCTGGTTCTGTGACTTGGCGGTGGCCGTAGATGGGGGAAACTGTGGCATTCCCAGGGATAGGCACCTAGCAAGTTGATATAGAGACACCTAGCTAGTTGACCTGGGCAACGACAGCATGGCCATGGTGTGTTTGGACTTGGTTTTTTTTTTGAAAAAAATGATCTTTTATTCATGAGCAGAAAGTGAAAGTCCACAAATTACAAGTTCATACAATAATATGGAAAATTGGGAAAAAAAATCAAGAAGCATCTAAATTCCAAGCTAATGTACGATTTCAAACACGAGACTCCGACTTCGAGATCATCACATTCAGTGATGGGAGTTCGTCACCCCCACTCATAGAGAGGAATCAGACTTAGATTTGTCATTGGTTCTTCACCGATGCGTTGGTTAGACACAACATCCAGAGCGTTGTCCTTAGCTGGTTGTCCAAGTTGCTGGGGTAGGGGAGGACCATCTCTGTTAAGGATTCTGACTTGACCATTCTGTAAAGAGAGTGCATCTTTTTGAATGATATCATTTGAAAGATCCGTAAGTGTTGTTCTCGTCGTATTTTTTTGTTTAGGAGTGGCAGACCTTTTCATCTGGTGCCTTCGGATTCCTAATTCAGCTCTTTGGTTCTTAGTTTTACCTGATTCGGGCATTTTTTGGTTCAATCTCGTCCTTCCCTTGGAAGACTTCGTTCCTTGCTTGCTATAGTTTGATCCCATTAATTTTTTTTGTCCTTAGCATTTGTTTGAATGGAGGAGGATTTATAGACCTCCCTAATCGTTCCTTCTCCTCCATGTGAATCCACCTACGTAGCAGCTTCCCTTAAGTCTTTTACCACTTCAGGTACGTCTCCGGTATCCTCTGCTTCTTCCACAAGGATTTCAAATCTTGATCCCGAAGTGCGCACTTCTGAAGTCACACCATTTAACTGATATTCGGTTTGTGGCTGATGTTCCATAATTTCTTCCTGGATAGATTCCACGGACTCATTTCCGTTTCATTCGTATTTTCATTCACTTGAGAATTTTGTCCAGCTTTGCCTTTTCCTAGAGTCTATTTTCTTCGTCTAGCCGCAATCATCCAAGGGCCATAAGGACTTTCTATCGTAGGCCATTGTCGTTTTCATTGTTGATTCAGAATCACCTTTTTGTTGCACCTCTATAATACGAATAGGGCATACCTTCTTGCCATGACATGACCAAATTTTCCACAGCTATAGCAAATTTGTTGTAGACCCTCATATTCTATCATGAACCTTCTTCCATTAATCACCACTGAAGACTTTAATCTCTTCTCAATAATCACTTCCACACAGATTCTCGCAAACCTTCCTCGTTTATTGAAAGCGGTTTTAGGTTCAATACGGATTGCTTTGCCAATCATATTGCCCAGTTTCATCAGGAGGTGATCCTTGAAAATTTCCAGTGGTAGGCTTGAGAAACGCACCCAGGCAAGGGTGGATGTGATAGTCTCCTTCTCCGGCTGAAAGAAAGGCCTTCATTTTCGAACAGCGAGATAATGTCCCATTATTACCCATAGGCCATTTTCTAGAGAAACCTCGTAATCCTCTTTTCTTGTAAATCTAACCACATAGAATCCATGTTCAAGATCAGTAATCTCAATTCTCCCCTGGTGTTTCCAAAGTTTTGAGAGAAGTTGACACAGAAATCAGTAGGTAATGGATTTTCTAAGAAGTTTTGATTATAAGGGCATTTCTATAAGGTCTCCATAGTTCACGGCATTCCTCCATCGGAATAATCAAAGAATCTTCATCTGCTTCGGGCCCGATAAAATTTCCAATCTCATCTGCTTAGTGGTCCGCCTCATCCTCTTCGTCCTCCCCAATATAGAAGGCTGAGTCCGCATACCTTCCTTTGACGATGCTAGCGCCGCCCTTGCGTTGCCAACCCGTCGGCAAAAGTTGAAGAGTAGCTTCTTTCTGCCTTTTCACACTTCTCTGGATGATGTCGATCTCTACCTGACTTCGATCCACTGTCGAATGGTGTGCAGTCATTGCGAATTTGGATGTGGCAGGGTGGCGGCTAGGAGTTTTCCGGAACCCTAAGACAAAGTTATTTTAATGTCCAAGATTCAAGAGCCAGTGAAATGTCAAATTTCTTTGAGAAGGAAAGGTGGAACTGGAACTCTAATATTTTAACTAAATAACCAGGCCATCACTACAACTGTCAAAGACTGTTTGGACATGGTTTGGTTTAAACCAAACCGTCACTTTATTCACCCGTTATTATTTTTAATTCATTATTTTATTCATTTCACATATATCTTGCAATTTCTCTCACCAATCATCTCTTCATCTACGAATAAAAAAAAATATTAAATCATCTCTCACTACATCACTTAATTCACTCCATCTCTTTTTAATCATTGTTTTATTCATTATACTACTTTATTAAAATTTCTCTCTCTAATCATTTTTATATACATAAATTTCAAAAAATCTTTTTAACTTTTTAATCACTACTTCACGTTAATTATTTTATTCCTCGATTCGATTTAAATCGAAATAATTCATATCACAACAGACCATTGAGATTAGTTTATTGACTTTTACTAGAGATTAAGAAACCAATTTCTAATAGAGATTTAAGAATTAAATCATTTAAATTGATTTATCCAATTTATTAAATATCTTATATTAAATAACATTTTTTTTATTATCTACATTAGTGTATAGCATATATACTAGCCATTAACCCGTGTAATGCACGGAAATATAAACATCTTGAAAAAATACCGTATTTTCTTAAATGGGCACAGTTAAAATTTTGGGGCTTCACCGTGAAATTCGACATCTTCAAAATCGAATTTTTGCACAAACTTGAATCTGAAAAGGTTGATGGCGAATTTCGACCTCTGCAATGTCGATATTTTTTTTAAGTTTTGTGTGTGGATCGATTGTGTTGTCATTAAAAGTTCTCTTCTAAAAAATTGCATATATAAAAGAAAAGAAAAACGTTCACATTAAAGAAAAATAAACTATGTTCCATTAATTATATTAAACAGTTGATACTTACATTAGTCCAAATAGCAACCAAACATATACTTATTAGGGTACGTGGCTGCGCAACTTCGAATTTAAAAAAAAATTTAAAATTAAACCTTTCAAGGAATATAGCAAAAGAAAATCAGGGAACCCACCACTCATCCTAGCATCATGACAGAAAGTTTAAATCGTAATCTCCTAAAAAGAAAAAACAATTGGCATAGTTAGCACAACTGTCGGTGTATTCCAACACTTCATCCAAGTGCAGGTAACTAAATAAAAATGAATGATCAAAGGGGTCTAAAAGCACTAAATAGCAATACCTTTGGTCCAATAATTCATGGTTTCCGGCATCTCTGTTGTAAAATGAATACAATGAAATTCATCAACGTATAATGCAAAATAGAAAAAATATATATATCAAGTGCAGAGAAATCACAAAGGACTCAAACATCTTATATATATAACTAGTTAACGTGAGCAGTGCAAGGCACGGCGGCCCCAACATAAATCGTTACCAACGATAATATCAAAGAATAGATCACCAACGTGAAAAAATTGCGTAAGCTTAAACCGTAACAAATTCAAGGCACAAGACAAAGAGAGCAAGATAAATATATCACATTTTCTCCAAGAGTTAGCTCTTTCTTAGAGACGTGAAGATTGTGAATCACCTCTCTTTCAGCCCTATCAGTAGTTTCCAGCTACAAATAAACTACAATATGATGTATCGGAGAACAATGTCATAAAGTCGATCACTTCAGCTTCGACTTTACGCAATGAAACATTATAGAAAAACAATAAACGGAGCATAACTACACGGTCAAATCTCCCGGGACGCCTTAGCTTTCAGATCATTAATATACTTGAAAATGTGTTTCACTCATTTTCTATACGACATTTCTTTTTCTTATCATTAATGAATACGTCATTGATCTCGTGTTCATTCATTTGGTAGAAAAAAAAACATGTGTCAAACAGTCTGAAGAATATAAAAAGTGATTTGGTATTCCAACGTCAATTTTAGTGACGTTCGTACTGCAAATGGCCGTCGGTTCCACCAACGTTATGTTGTTCAAAATAATAAAAATATTTAATGTGGTGTCCACACGGTTTTATTCAATTGTTATGTCGAAGTCGAAAATTTTCGGTTGATTGAAATTTAAAACTGAATCCGCACTGTCAGTTGGAGGTACTAAAAATGAACCATATCAAAATATACACTTTGTTGTGTATAATATTCAATAGTTGTGTCGAAATCGAATCGAAAAATCGAAAATTTTCGGTGGATTGAAATTTAAAGCCTCCTTCGGTTTATATATAACGATAACCGAAATTCCGGTTTTTATCGAAAGGAAAAAGAAAAAAAAAACTGTTGTATTTAAAAAAAAATTTAAAAAAACAACCACGTGTCAAACGGTCTGAAGAATATAAAAATTGATTTGGTATTCCAATGTCAATTTTAATGACGTTCGTACTGTAAATGGCCGTCGGTTCCACCGACGTTATGTTGTTCAAAATAATAAAAATATTTAGTGTGGTGTCCACACGGTTTTATTCAATTGTTGTGTCGAAATCGAAAATTTTCGGTTGATTGAAATTTAAAACTGAATCCGCACTGTCAGTTGGAGGTACTAAAAATGAACCGTATCGAAAAATACACTTTGTTGTGTATAATATTCAATTGTTGTGTCGAAATTGAATCGAGAAATCGAAAATTTTCGGTTGATTGAATTTTAAAGCCCCTTCGGTTTATATATAACGATAACCGAAATTCCGGTTGTTATCCAAAAAAAAAACTTTTGATTTAAAAAAAATTAGGTGGCACGTGTCAGCCACAGAGGCTGCCGCATGGCACAATGTGGGAAGAGCCTCTTCACTTCTTATAGATATACTAGACTAGATATGTTAGGCCTTGCACCGCAAGGCCCTTGCAAGGCCCCGAATTTATATATAGTCTTAGGGTAGCATTGTTTCTAGCAGCGTGGACGAACAACGTAAGTCCTTGGTAAGGTCTTCAGTATATAAATATTGCTTGAAATTGAACATCGAAACATAAGATATAAAAGTCGGTTTGGTAAATATATTTTAGATATGACTCATCATGAGTAGACTTAAAAATGGTTTGAAAGAAGCGTAAATATATTCTGAACAAATAATTTAATCAGGATAACCATTTAATGTAATACTAACTATAGTTAGTTGAAAAAGTAAATAAAAAGCAATGAAAGCAATAGTGTTCAAACATAAAAGAGCACATAAAAGCAAAAAGTTGGTTGATTGTTCACAAGAAAATAGTGAACGACGGCGACGACGCAATTTTTGGTTATCTATCCCCTTATCGACGACGACAACGGCGGTTGCAATGGGAAATGTAGTTAGGTTAGGGTTTTATAACATTTTACTATATACGCAAAGAGGGAAACCGGAACCGGGCTGCACAAGCTAATTAAATTTTCATTTACATCTCCAATAAAAAATTACATTTCCAATACTAAAAACTCATTACCAACAAAATATTTACATCTACAATAAAAAAAAAGGGAGTTTCTATCGGCACCCTAGTTTTTACTACCGGCACCCTTTTACTCCGGCACTACAATTTATTACTTTTAGCACCACAAGAATATTTTTATTATTTTCTTACTCCACACACAACAAAAATAATGACAAAATTACTTCTACCAACACAATTTTTCAGAAAATTCAATCGGGTTCTTTAAATGTTACGTTATTATTGTTCCATGTCATCATATAATTATTAGTTGCTATGTCATCATTAAATTTTTAATAGTAAGATATTGTGTTGTATTTATTGATATGACATCACTAAATTTTTAATAGTATGATGTATTGAATTTATTAAGACTATATCATCGTACATAATATTATTAATTGTGTTATTATATTGTGTCATCATAGACAATGAAATTATTTCGCCTTACATCATAAATGACTAATGTAACCAACATTGGGCTGAATGTTGGGCTCAATGAACAGTAGGGAAAAAAAAAAGCCAATAGAAAATAAACAAGTGTCACCACCCTTATTTAGGACACATGGAAGGAAGGGTTTAAACCCTTCCTTCTTCTAAGATAGGTAGATAGAAGATATCAAAAAGCAAGTCTATATTTCAAGCGATCGGCAATGCCAAAAAGAATGAACAAAGCCGAAAAAATCAAAATAAAATTTACAAATGTACACAATAAAACATTGCAAATAGATTAGCAGGAAAAATCAAAAAATTCATGGAAACCTATCACCAACATTTCCGGTTACCAGATCCAGAATTCAGTATGACATAGATGGAAAAAGAAAAACTATGTAGAATAAATTACCAAAAATCTTCACAGCAATGCACACCTTAGAACAACGACGAAATCGAAATATCCGCTTGTCCACACCATATTCTCCTCCAGAGCATACTCACCATTCGCAAACCTCAAAACGAAACAAATAGAAAACAACTACAAAGAAATAATGTAAGCATGTAAAAAAATGCATAACGCGTGTAAAGAGATGCATGAATCATGTAGAGAAACGGATAAATCATGTAAAGACAATTGTGATCAATAGTCATGAAGAGTAAAATTTGGACTCGTACTCAGCTATACATAAGCAAAACCAAGTACAGAGGAATAAGGTTCAACACACAAACATGGACAATAGAAAAAGAAAAGTAAAAAGTATAGAAGAATTTCGAATTGATAGTAAAGATAAAAATATAGAAGAATTTCTCTTAGCATGAAAATGTGGCTCACGAAGCTGCTAAAGCAGAATAGCCGTTTGATTAATTGCAACTTATCTCCATCCATTAAACATCAGTCTCAATCAAATTACGAAAAGACAATCTATACAAAATGCAATATATACAATGACTAAAGATCGACACACTTGAGCCCATATGGGTTACATAATCACCCATCATCAAATCTTCTCTGGACCCAGTTTTCATAATAAAAAAAAAAGAAATAGTACCATTAAGTCTCAAGTTCATTAAGGATTTCCTCAAAACACCTTTCTTGGAAAGTTAGTTGAGTGATAGTTATTCTGAATTAAGAGAATATAGCTTTCTCCTCGTGTTGTAATCATGTTTACACACTCTACATCTTCGTTTTATGTACATTGATTGATTCTATATCAATCAAAGTTGTAATTTGATGCATTTGACATTCTAACGATAGCCTTTCTTCTTACTTAGTTTATTTCTTTTAGTTCATCCTATTTTGGTCTAAACTTAAATTTTGTTCTTTTTATGGAAATTTTGAAGTTAAATTCTTGATTTCCCACATTTTTATAGGCATACAGGTCGTAGGTCTGCCGCTGAAGCGGTGACTTTCGACCGTGGAGCCAATGGAAATTTCACTTAAATTTCAGAAATAACATATCAATGCTATAATGATAGAATATTTTCATTGATTTGATGAATAATTTTAGGTACAAGATTGGGGAAATATATATAGTAGAATACAACTTAGCAAACAAGTAAAGTAAAGCAAGCTAAGCTAATCAAATTGAGTTGTGTCTATGAACTTGCTCTAACACCCCCCGGCAATCCCATGGTTACAGGTTACACATGAAGATTGGTCTTCAAGTGCTGAAAATGATGTTGGCGACCTGCAAGCTGGTCATTGGTGTTGATGTACCCAAACCAAAGTACCTTCCGAGCCACGAGCTCACGAATATGATAAACATCGATCTCAGTATGTTTGGTATGAGCATGGAATACAGGATTGGCAGCGAGATAGGTGGCTCCAACATTATCACACTAGAGAATAGGCGAAGCAGCATAGGATACTGGAAGCTCACGAAGAAGAGCGAGGAGCCATTGAACATCAGTGGCAGTAGTAGAAACAACCTTATACTCAGCATCGGTACTACTCTTGGAAACAGTAAGATGCTGCTTGCATGACCAGCTGATGAGGTTGGAACCGAGAAATATGAAATAACCCCTAACAGAACGACGATCGTCAGGACCAGAGCCCCAGTCAAAATCAAAAAAGGCATTAAGATGAGTGCCCGGTTGAGAAGATAAGAACAACCCATCAGCACAAGTCCCCGTAAGGTAGCGCAAAATGCGTTTAACGGCCTACCAGTGGTCAACAGTGGGTGTATGCATGTACTTAATGACTTTGTGGACTGCAAAGTAGTATCAGGATGGGTATAGGCCAAGTATTGGATCCCACCAACGATCATACGATATAACTGGGGATTCTCAAAGGGTTGCCCCCAAAAGCGAGAAAGCTGGGGAGAAACTGTCATAGGAGTTGCGTAGGGCTTAAAATCAGACATGCCAGAATTGCTAATAATTCATCCGTATACTTATCTTGCGAGAGATGAAGCCCATCCTGAGAACAAGTGACTGCAATGCACAGAAAATAAGATAGGTCAAACTGGTCCTTGACTGGGAAGGTAGCAGATATAGAGGACAGAAGCCAACGGAGTGCCTGTGGATTAGATCATGTAATAATAATGTCATCCATGTAGATAAGCATCAGAATATAAGTGCCATCATGATGATAAATATAGAGAGAAGTTTTTGCAAAACAGGGACGAAAACCAAGAGTAACCAGCAACTGAGTAAGCCGAAAAAAAATGCCTTAAGGGCATGCTTGAGCCCATATAAACTGCGATGGAGTTTGCACACATGATGCAGAAAAGCTGGGTGAACATAACCTAGAGGCTGCTGCATATAAACAGTGTCCTCCAAATAACCATGCAAAAAGGCATTATGTATATCAAGTTACTAAATGGGCCAGTGAAACTGCAAGGCAAGAGAGAGAACAATCCTAATGGTGGCAGGCTTAACCACGGGACTAAATGTCTCATGAAAGTCAACACCCGATGTCTAAGGGAAGCCTTTTGCAACAAGATGAGCTTTGTAGCGCTCGATGTGACCCTGAGAGTTACACTTAATTCGATACACCCATTTACACCTAATAACATTGGTGGAAAAATTTAAGAAACCATTACCATATCAAGGCTATAATGATAGAATATTTTCATTGATTTGATGAATAATTCTTGGTACAAGATTGGGGAAATATATATAGTAGAATGCAACTTAGCGAACAAGTAAAGTAAAGCGAGCTAAGCTAATCGAATCGAGCCGTGTCTATGAACTTGCTCTAACATAACCATATTTTACGGTTTGGTTGTTCGTCGTTAACCAAGAAATTCAATTTTGATTCAGATGATTGAGAATTGATATACCTACATACAATTATTTATTTGTATGTTAACACATGTCTTTTATTTTTTTGGTTAAATGTAAAAATATATTAAACCAAGGTATGTACACTACCAGAGTTACATCCTACACAAAAGAGCTACACAAGGCCTACTAAGTGTTGAAAGCGTTTAGATTTGTTGATTTGAGAGAGCATAACACCCTTGAGGTTATATGCTACCGTAAACAACAACGACCACTAAACATCATACAACACACAAAACCAAAGAAAAGGGGGTCATATGAGAGCAATTCTCACAGAGCAAATCCCTTGGTGTGTAGAGAAAGAAAATTATCTCAAACAACCACCAACAACTACAAAGCGCTAAAACAAAAGAAAAGTAAAACCCTAACATCATGGGGTAAAGATGTGCAAAGGGAAAGTAGCATGCATTATATAGTAGATGTGAGTCTTAATACAATGCAATATATCATTAATCTTCATCAAAAAACCTTCAAATCTTTTTTTGTTTCTCATATGCCAAATCCAATACACCACCACTGAAACAGAGGCTGCCCTAGCCACATTTGAATGTGAGGTTCCTCTGCAATTTCTTTTAATCCACCTCACTGAACTAAGAATCGTCTCCAAACTTCTATTTATCCCAAGCCATAGTTTGATCTTCCCCCACACCATACAAGAGATTGGACATTGGAAGAATAGATGGGAAGCAGATTCATCAACTAAACCACAAAGAGAACAAACCTGATCATCTGTAACCAGCCTGTCAGATGTGAGCAAACAATTCTGCATGGAAACCCACAAAATGAAGCAATGCTTTGGGGTGGCCCTGGAATTCCAAACAGTCTTGTGCCACCACACTTTTGGCCGTTGTTTCCTAAAGAAATCATAAGCTGCACTAGGCTTAAGTTTAAGACCTGAACACCAGCTTTGCATTAAGGAAACAGCAGCAGCAGCTGAAAGAGAAGCTGTCAAAATTGTATCCCTGATCCTGAAAATAGCCTTGATCAAAGAAGAATCACCTATCTTGCAATGATAGTTCCAAAGATCACAGCCCTTTAAATACTCCTCATGTATCCACTTAATCCAAAGACAATCTTTTTTACACTGGATGTTCCACAGAATTCTAGAAAGGAGAGACAAATTCCAGGCATCCAACTGAAAAATCCCCAGGCCACCTTCTGATTTAGGGACACAAACCTTATCCCAACCCACCAAGGATTTTTTAAAGGTGTCACAACAGCCACCCCATAAAAACCTCCTACACAATTGATCCATTTTTAATTTGACACTTCCTAGGATAGGATAAATACCAAGCCAAAAACAGAAAACACCATGGACAACAGAGAGAATGAGCTGCAATCTGCCAGCATAGGAAAGAGAGCTACCATTCCAATTACAAAAATGATTTCTTAGGGAAGAAAACAGCGGATCGTAGTGAACAACATTCAATCTAACAGGACAAAGAGGGATTCCAAGGTACCTGATTGGAAATAAACCTTCAGTTAAACCAGAGATAAGAAGCAACTCCTCCTTGTCCTCATCATTAATTCCAGCACAAAATAACTCAGATTTCATCAGATTGGCCACCAAACCAGAGCACTCACCAAAACAAGACAGATAGTTCATAAGAAGAGAAATAGAGCTGGTGTCCCCTCTAGCAAACAACATAAGATCATCTGCAAACGCAAGATGATTAATTTTCAATCTCTGACATCCAGCATGAAAGTGAAAGTCTAAATCCTCACCCACAATCTTCAGCATTCTAGATAAGTATTCCATACCAATAACAAAAAGAAAGGGAGATAAAGGGTCCCCTTGTCTCAAACCTCTCTTCCCTGGAAAAAAACCTTTCAGCTCTCCATTGATAGATATGGAATAAGAAGCAGATGTGACACAAAGCATAATCCAATTTATAAACCTATCTGGGAAGCCAAGCCCTTTCAAAACATCACTTAGAAAAGGCCAATGAACAGAATCAAAAGCCTTCTTAAAATCAATTTTAATCATACACTTAGGAGGGCCTCTTTTAACTCCATAAAGTCTGATCAACTCCTGACATAAGAAGATATTATCTGACATCAATCTACCATCCACAAAACCAGTTTGTGCCCCATCAATAATGTCAGGTAGACAAAAGGAAATCCTAGATGCCAGGATCTTAGAGATCACCTTATAAGTAACATTGCAGCAAGATATAGGCCTATACTCACCAACATAAGAGGCATGAGTAGTTTTAGGAATCAAGGCAATGACAAAGATGGTTTATCTGTTTCAACATGGCATCATTCTCAAAAATTCCAGACAAAGATTAGTAAAAGAATCCCCAACCACATCCCAAGATTTTTGAAGAAACTCAATGAAAACCATCGTGGCCGTGGAGCTTTATCATCCGAAAAGAGAATAATGCTTCCTTAACATCCAGTGCAGTGACCTCTTTAAGTAACAGATCCACAGCTGTATCTGAGATTTTAGGACCAGCATTTATCACATCTTCTTCAATTGGAACAGCAGACCTCTCTGTCCCTAGCAAATCAATGTAGAAATCCACAAAAGAGTCACCAACTTGATCATAGGAAGTAGTAAAAGTTCCATCAGACAATTTAACAGAGGATATATGTCTTCTTGCATTATTTCTTTTGACCAAAGAATGAAAGAATTTGGTACCCTCGCACAGTAACTTCATAAAACCCCTTTGGCTTTCATTACTAGGAAAGAAGATTCAAGCAGACTTCCACTTTGACAAACCTTTTTCGATCCTTAATGCAAGCAAATAAATGATCGAGAAGGAACTGATTAAACTCAGATCAAGATCACCAAGCACTTTTATAGCATTTTCATTTTTCACGAGAGATATGAGCAAAGTGCTTTTTATTCAAGTCTTTCAAAGGAAACTTAAGCCTTTTAATCTTTTACAAAGTCAAAACATAGCAGCCTCCACCAACCTCTTGCCTCCAACTCTGTAGCAGGATATCTTTATAACTATCATGTTGCATCCACATATTAAAAAACTTAAAAGGTTTTCTACTCACCAAAGAAACATCAGTTAGGGAGATTCTACAAGGAGAATGATCTGAATGATGTCCAGGAGGATCAAAGAAAGCCAAGGCCCTTGAATTCCAATCATACCAAGAAGAGTTAACCAAGACTCTATCAATTCTGGAAAAAACACCAGCTGCATTCCAAGTAAAAAATTCCCCAGAAGAGTTCAAATCAGCAAGATTAGCATCAATGCAACAGTCAGTGCCATCCTGCATTTCATACTCAGAAGGCACATTCCCACCCCTCTTATCTTCAACAGAAAGAATAGCATTAAAATCCCCCAAGACCATCCATGGAAGATCCAAACAGACACTGAGCTCCCTAATTCTATTCCACATAGATCTCCTATCTCCAAAAGAGTGCAGACCATAAACAAAAGTGCACAGAAAAGACTCACCAGAAACCAGGATCTTTACATTACAATGTATCCATTGAACATCCTTTTCCAAAACAGTCACTTCCAAAAGAGCTGGATCCCATATAACCATCAATCTCTTACTAGAACACATGTCTTTTAAGTTTGATAATCAATGACCATCATAAAATTTCCGGTGGTTATTATATATACACATTTTGATGTTCTTACAAATATTTGATTACACTATATTTAAAATAAGATGTATCAGTTATTTAAGTTATAATGCAACAACCTTTCTCAACAACATGCGTATAAAATATTTCAAGTTCTTAATCTCACGTCTCCTCCTCACATAAATAAGGAATAGGATCCTCTCAAGTAATTTGAGAGGATATTCTCTCAAGTATGCATGATCCAACCACACACCCCCAAAGTGTAAAACATCTAGCCATTGATTAACTTTTTCCAAAACTACGTAGTTTAGTTCATTATATGTAAAAACACTAACTTAAGGGTAAAGTTACTTGAGAGGAAATAAATAAGACAGATTTCTTGTATTCCCCTCAAAAACAAAAATAAAATAAAATTTTGACCTGTCGATTAAATTATTATTTTTGAAGTCCACAAGTCTCTTATTAAAATCATTTTTTAAGAGGATGAGTAACATTTTTTGCCCGTTATAGGTCCAGTGTCATCAACGACGGCATACGCAATTGAAAAAAATAAAATTAATAATAATTATTATAAAAATTGTTGGATTGTTTGGATTTTTGCGGCAGTGACCTGTGCTGCATTTGGCATCTATTTGATCAATTTCGAAAAAATAAAACAAAAACTGCTTTATGTAAAACAGCTAGCTAGTGCTCTCCTTTCAAAATTCAAATGCAGTCCCTCCTATCCTATATTTGGTAAAAAAAACATTACCCAAATAATTGCCCACTAGTATAAAATAATAATCCCAATACATATATCCTTGTCCTTGCTTAATCAATTGTCAGCATTTCTTTCAAAACCTTAAATTCTAGTCTCTTGAGCTAAATCTTCAAGAAAATATGATACAATTTCTTTTCTTTATCCTTGTTGCTTCAGGCCAACCTGCAGATGCAGTAAAGAACATATTCATTTTAGCTGGACAAAGTAACATGGCAGGCCGAGGGGGCGTAATCAACGGAACATGGGACGGTTTCGTTCCTCCGCAATGCCAACCAAATCCGTCAATCTTTCGATTAAACGCAGCTCTCAATTGGGTACAAGCAATGGAGCCATTGCACATAGATATAGACGTAAACAAAACTAATGGCATTGGGCCGGGAATGCCGTTTGCCAACACTTTACTTGCTAAAAATCCTGATTTTGGTGTGATCGGTTTGGTGCCTTGTGCCATTGGAGGAACAAGTATTAGCCAATGGGCTCAAGGGGGGTTTCTTTACAACCAACTTTTGAATAGGACAGCCGCGGCGTTGCAGGACGGAGGAATTCTTAGAGGCATACTTTGGTATCAAGGTGAGGCGGACACACAAACACACGAAGATGCACGACGTTATAGGCGAAGATTGGAAAAGTTTTTCAATGATGTTCGAGGTGATTTGGGCTTCCCTGAACTTCTTGTGATCGAGGTACGTATATATAGTACACTTACGGACCATTCATTATAAATTTATCGAACTTATGAATATATGTCTCATTAATTGGCGACGAGTATGTATTTTGTGGTGTAGGTCGCGTTGGCCTCGGGACAAGGGCCATACTTAGAGGAGGTGAGAAAAGCTCAGTTTGATACCAAAGTTAATAACATTAGATGTGTAGATGCAAAGGGGTTGCCATTGGGACCAGATTATATACACCTTAACACTCAGGCACAGGTTCAACTAGGGAGCATGTTGGCTGAGGTTTTCATTCAAACTCGACAATTCACGAGTTCCAAGAAATGATGCTCTTCAAGAAAATCACGTTATGTCAGATCTGACATTTTTTTTCAGGTAGCACGTGAAAATTGCCACACTTTTTGTTCAGAAGAGGGAGATATCCAAGTTTTTAAGATTCATACACCTGGAATATTGGCCAAACAGATTCAAATTTGCCCGTTTTGAGCCCAAAACGTGAAAACTTCCACGTTTTAAATGCAGTTGGCCAATATTCCATGTGGAAACCTTAATAACGTGGAAATTCTCACAATTTGAAAGCGTTTGGATCCGCTTTTCAAAATATGAAAATTTAAATGTGCTACCTGAAAAAAAAAAAAAAAAAAAACATCATTACTGACATAGCCTGATTTACAAATCAGGTCCTTACACCAACTTGATTTGCTATTTTCTCTCGTGAAATTCATAACATGTTCTTTGTGTCTTTCTTTTTTTTCTTTTTTTTTTTTTTTTTTTTTGTCGTGATTGTACTTTTCTCCGATCCAACTTGCATTTAAAATTCCAAATTCCATTTGTTAATTTGGACAAATTGCATGCATTTAGGCTCTTCGTGAACATTTGTCACATTCTTCCTAGCATATTTGTAGCAGACAATATTCCACCGATTGATATGTAATGATTAAATAGTGGGCAGAGAAAAATTATTTAAAAATCAACAAAATCATATCAAATTTTACAGTTTTACTTAGTCAATGTGTTTACTATATTTCTTGTTTTATCTTTAAATAATTGTTCATTGATGTAATTACGAAGCCAAGCTTTGCTTGTATTATAAATTTATAATTGAAATGTTCCCCTCAAATACCGATAAAACAATCCAAATCGGAGTAGCTCAAACCAATTGCAACCAACCTGAATTATAGTGGATCGGTTTGATTATTTTATTTTATCCCAACCCAACCCAACCCAAACCGAAATTAAGTATACATACAATAGGTTTTGTCACAAGTATATAAACAACATCACACTTTAACCATAACTCGAAACTCAAGTTTCGCTGTACAGTAGTCTATATGAAATGGTTTAGTGGCTAATGCGTGAAAGTTAATTGTCATCAGCGTGGTTGTGCCTCATCATCACCTACTTTCATAAATCTTTTCCTGATTTATTAGTTAATGATATGCATCTCCTAAATTCTGGAATTTAGAGTTTCATGTCCAAATTTTTTACATTAATTTGTCTCTTCAAAAAAAAATTTCTTACATTTGTGAATCTTTTCTATATTTTACATTAAAAATAAAAAAGGGTAATGAGGAAAAAAAAGCATCAACATTTCATCAATTTAGGAGAATGACAATTTTTTAAAACTTTTACATAAAGGACAAAACTATTTTTTTTTTTAATTTTCCGGACGCATTTTAAAAATAATAAATCAACACACTTTCTCTTTTTTCATCTTTTTTAAACACTCATATCTATCGATCTAAAACTCTAAATTTGAAAATTCTTTCACCAATATTTTTATTTTTCATTCTCTTTATTTTGATACCACATTCAACATATTTCGACTTAATTTCAGAAAATCTGCTATCTAAATTCACTATTGTTCCAAATTCACTGTCGATATTCACTGATTTTTGGGATTCAGAGGAGATTCACTAAGTAAATTTCGATTGTGAATCTCATGAAAAACGATGTAATTATATCGAATCAAATCTCAAACCCAATCATCATGTCTTTATCTCTAATTCTCCATATAAAAAAGGGCTTACAAACCGTCCCCAAACCGAAACCACTTCAACCCAAATCAATGGTTTGTCAAGTGATTTGGTTTGGTTTGATTTGGTTTGGACACTAATAATCAGCCCAAACCCACCCAACCCTACCCAAGCTCACCAATACCTCAAATCCAAAGTACGTGGGTAACAAAGTATATTCACATTTGGACTTGAAAAAAATACTCATTTTATCCAATTTATTTATTTGCATAAAAAATTGTATTCATTGAATAACGTATTTTCTTTCTTATTTTAAAATTTTCATAATACATTACATCCAATTTTTTTGAAATAAAACTTAACTTTATCATACATTCTCAAGGCCGGCCATGTAAACTTAGGGCCATAGACAGGACAATTGGACGGCCCCCTATTTAAATGCATTTCTTTTACTTTGAAGAAAAATAATATTCACAACAGGCAGATTATGCAATTTTCACAGTGCCTAATATTAAAGCATAAAATATAGTAAAATGTAACATTTTATTTTAAATTTTAGAATGCATTATAAAAAACGATAAAAAATAAAATAAAGTTTTCCATTTTCTTCATTCCTCAAAATCCCTTTCTTCATTCATTTAGCCGTAAATACTTCCATACTTTGAAACTGGTAAGTAAAATGTGATCGATCTACAAGAATCAGCAACACAACTATATAATTGAACATGAGAAAAAAAATGGGAAAATTATCAAAAAGGACAAAAACATTTTTAAAATTAGTAAAAAGGGCATGAACATTATTTTTTTAGTAATAAGGACAATTTTTATTGTGTACGGACAAAAATACCCCTTCACTCTTTTTCCATTTTATAACTACCGTACATGTAAAAAGAAAATAAAATAAATAAAACAAATCTGTTTTTGAGAACAAAATCAAATCTATTTCTAATAATTTTTTAATCAATCATATATCTTTTAATCTACATTTCCAATCATCATAAAATTTTCATAATAATTCATACTTTTTATCTTTATTTTAACTCTGGGTTGATGTTGTTATAGTGTCAAAGCATAATGTCAACTAAAGTGACACTACTTATGTATTTATGATGACCTACTATTGTAAGTGTTGTTATAGTGTCAATTAATAGTATCAATTTGAGACTTATAACCTTCGATTTGCACATTTTTTGTTGAGGCTTATAACATTCAATGAATTGGGGTGTCTATTAGTAGTGTCGTATGTTATCACAATGTCAAATGGTATTGTCAAATAATAGTGTCACTTAGTATAACAATATCAAATGGTAGTGTCACATAGTATGACAATGTCAAATAGTAGTGTCACATGGTATCACAATGTCAAATGGTAGTGTCAAACATTGTGATAATTAGTAGTGACACATTATATCTGAAATTTATTATTATCACTAGTGTGAGTGATATAGTAGTGACAAATTAAATGACATATTATTATACAAAAAAATGATTTCTGAAATTATATCGGAAATGTATCAATATTGATATCAAAATAAAGATCACGAAAAAATATAAATTATGATGAAAAAATCATGATGATTCGCAATATATAAATTAAAAGATATAACTGATTAAAAATTGATAGAAGATATATATATATATATATATATATATATATATATATATATATATATATATATATATATATATATATATATATATATATATATATATATTAATAATATAACTCACATGAATGCACTTTATGGTATTAAAAATGAAAACAATTATTAAATTTTATATATATACGTCTGTCCAACAGCCGTGTATATTTCAATCGTGTCATTTCTAACCTCTCACACACGATAAAAATGTATTATGTGAAAGAGATTAAAAATGAGAGACTCTAATATATGCTACTTTGTACAACTGTAGCGTAAAATCTCTTGTGATTGAATATAAACCCAAGGAAGTTTAGTGCACGTGATCATTTGAATGTAATGTAAAAACAAATATTTAGATTTCTAATTGAAAGACACCTTCGGCCCACCAAGGTGAATGCAAATAAAAGTGAACAAAAGATCGGACATGTTGAATGCAAATAAAAGTGAACAAAAGATTGGGTATGTTGATCGTATTCGAAAACACCAAAATAAATTACATGATTGATCTCTTGTCACTGTCTAAATTTCAAAAATATATAAATTTTACAAACACAAAGACCAAACATGTTTGTCAAAGATGCGAAATTGGTGTTGAATACTCCATAATGAGGGCTACTCACAGCCATAATCATCAATGGATAAAAGTGGCATTTCTTCCAGAAAAAACTTTAGCAATGAATTTCTACAATAAAAAAAACAATTAAAATGAATTAATTGCTAAAATCCAAATTGAGGAATAAAGATACAAACAACCGACAAAGACAAACCAAGTTGCAGAGGGCAAGGCATTATTCAGATTCCAGACATATTTTCAAGCATCACCATTTACCTCAATAGTAGTGTCCATGTAATAACCGTACAAATGTAGTATCCATTAGGGCATACAAAATCTGCATAAAGCCATGTGCCCAGAAGATAACTTTGTTCATGCGGTATTTCAATTTTGATAACTCCAAACATGTTGATGATAATTTGAAATTTGAAATTAATAATATAGTACGTAGTTAACAACTGTATGGAAAGCCAATAAAAACATATACGGAATGGTCCTCACTTCTGCATCTTTCCTGCTCCTTCCTCACATGCACCGCCACGTTATCTGAATAAACATAAAAATTATGATTTTAGGTTCTTTGCCTCCCCAGAGATTAGTTTCTCCCCTCCCCTTAGGACTTTGACATCTCCTCGTAACCAAAAAGGAAGCGCTAGATTTAGAATATAGGTTGTAAAATAAACTATCAAGTGACAACAGTAAACATTACAACTTCTGAGCGCAACAATCATCAACAAAGTAGCTACTTTCTATGCTTCTACCCATAATCTGCAAATTAAAATTAAAAAATGAAAGAAAAAAAATTATAAAATGTGAAAAAAGGAAAAATACCTGAGAAGAATTCAGTGAGGGTTATTTGTTTCCATTAAGCTCTATATTTATAATGTACCACAACAGAGAAATTGAATCAGTGGAAGTGGCATGAGCAAAACACTAATTTATATCGTACTCGTAGTCCCATGACAAATGCTACATCAATAACATAAGTAGCAATAAATTAGCCTCAACTAAAATACACACCATTATTTTACTCGTAAACCGTAATCATTAGCAAACCAAAACACGATGAGGTAAAACCAAAAAGATAATCAATATTCGTGTATCGTTTCAAGATGTCCGTATTGATCATTAAGGGAAAAACATAAAATTGATAGCAGAAATAGAGTTGAACTCAACTCCCCTCTTGTGTCTGTCCAAAGCATCCTCCAGTAAAAAAAATCCAAAATGGTGTGTATAAGTCAAAAAAGGCGAAAGAACATAGAAACTATTGGCCTTCCGATTGTAAGTATTGTACCTACTTTCCATACACAACACTTTTCACCTTATTCTACAATTAGTTTCTCTTCTTCTCCTTGCATCTTCCCCAAACATAGAAACTGTTGGAATTTCAATTGTTCACTTTGCTCATATAAGGATGAATAATAAATTGAGACTACTTCTCCACTCTCCATTTCCCAACGAAAATGATGACAATATCATAAATTTCTTAACAAAGAAGGACATCGAGATGGTCTAAATTTTTATTCACGCAATGTTCACAGTACAATGACAAAATTACATGCAACTTGACAAAGAAATCTAAGTTGAACTGGGTCATGCAAACCAAAAGTTACCGAATAAGAGATAGAAGTTCCAAGTACGGATACGAACTATTGATAGGCCGGTAATGGTTGGGAGTGGAAATGGTTGCATAACATTTGTAAGGCCTACCCTTGAGGTCAATTGAGGAAAACATGCAAGTGTTGGTACTAAAGGAAGTTAACTCATATATGTAAATAAGATGCAACATCTTCTTACCAATGCTGCCTTATGCATCAATATCATCTAAAAATGTACATAAATTAAAGGTCTACATGCCGCTACGGATGGTGAACGAAATTCATGAAAAGCATATAAAGCATCCCCTCACCAACGACCATCAATTGGAAAGCATATAAAGCGTTCAATTGAAATCAGAAATGATTAGTGGGAATTTAATGGGAGCATAAAACACCAAACCACCATGCAACTGAAAAAAATAAACATTCTCAACAATTTTCCAAACATCAAACCACCATGTGGGAGTTTAAGCGGAGAAAAAAAAACCACCAAAAATAACATCAAATCAAACACATTCCAAAAAAGAAAATGTACTTACTCACTTATTCATTTAGGTGCAAATAAGAACGCCCATCAATTATCGGTTGTAGGACATGTACTGCATCCATTAAGAAACACTTTGAATCTGCACAACTTTAAACTGAGATTTTTTCCCCGGCCGCAGCAGTACACGGCGAAAAACAATTTGATTAGATCACAATATATGCATATTCACTCAGCTTCAGGCTTCCTCAAAAAACTTGTTGATTCATAAGCACACCAAAAACAGATATAGTTGCAAAAATATCTATTAAAATAAAGACATATAATTAATGATATGCTGAACAACGACTTACCGGAAAAATAAAGAAGCTGAGTAACGTCGATCACCCAAAATTATAGAATATCACATCCTTTCCGCGAACAAATGAGAGAAATAATTTTGTTTAACTTTTTCCAACTTATTCGCCGCCTTCTTTCATACCCTCAATGAATCCTCTTGATCATCTGAATGCATAAAGGTACTATACAATCCACAAAATCCATAAAATTAAATAAGAACAGAAGAAATGAATCCAAATCAAGAGAAAAAAATCAGTCTTATATTTATTTTTGCAAAAGATTTGAATAGTTTTTGTCCCTCATATATTGCTCCGAATTAATTGTTTTTTGTGTTTTGTGCCTCTAGCCATGTGTACCTGTAACAATCCATAAAATGGATGTTTCTGTACAAAAACAAAAGAAATGGAAGGAGTCGTGGTAAGAAATAAATGCAGATTGACACAACTATAGGTGATGAAGCTACTGAAAGTGAAAATAAGCTAGAGTTAGTAGGCTGTTCATGTAAGGTTTACGTAGGTATTATCATATTCTCTTTCTTTTCCCCTCCATTTGCTGCATTTAATTTATTGTTATATGAAACTTGAGTAAAATCAAACAATGGTAGCATTGCAGCACATTATATACGCAACTTGCGGCTATGTACTTAGTAGATTGTGAATTAGAAAAAATGTATCCACCTTCAACAATACCATTTTACAATGCCTTTTGTGACATCAAAAAAACCGAATCCTAAACGTTTTCCATCTGCAAGGACTGCATCTTTTGAACTAAATCAATGCTCACAATGAACCAAAAAAAATGTTACAACAAATGTATTAGCAGGCAAACATAAGGCAAATGGTAAAAAGAAAAGAAGAACGGATTGTAAACACAAAGTGTATGAAAGAAAAAAAAAGTGAGCCTTCATACTCCACATAAAGGCATGGAGTATGGACAGAGGTAACTGTCTCTCTATCAAACTCACAAATCACGCATGCTTTCTTTCCATCCATTCTGAGGAAGCTACAATGTACTCTTATGTTACACTTATGTTTATTCGGGATTATGTATGACCTACCTGGATTGAAAAGGGTCTCACATTCATTCTTGAATCGGAAAGATCTAATCGAAAGCGATGTGTTTAAATATCATTCTCCTCCGGTGGCTTCTTCTCGGTTGATACCTTCATGTCGGGTTTCAATCGGGACATTCAGTAAAAACGGGTCTTTGACCAAAAATTTTGGAAAAACGGGTGTCTACCCAAAATTTGAATTTTTTTCTCCCGTTTTAGGTGTTTTTGGAACCAAACTAAAACCCTATTTGGGAAGAGCACCTTAGTGATTTGGCCTTTAAGATCGCATACATTTGTGAAAGAAATGGGAGAAAATCGCGGGTCAAACTTCACTAAAATCCAAAACAACCTTTTTTCCAAACTTTTTTTCCAAAACACCCTTCTTTACTAATTATCCCGTTTCAATATCACCATAAAACCTTTTGAGATATTATAATAGATGTGAAAATAGAACATCATAATTCAGAAAAATGAGAATGATATTAAACGCCAAAGCGATGCTCTCCTTATAGGAATCTGAATCAGTAGCAATCTCATACCTTAATCGCAAAAAATCTCCTGTCAGTTTCTTCCTTGCTAATCTCTTTGCAAACGGGTTGTGTACCATTAGAATATCAATAATAAGCAATATAACGCAGTATATTATACCCTGAAAATTAAGGAAGCAAAAACACTTTCAAGTAAACAATAACCGAAATGAAAAATACTGTCAATTAAACAACATCATAATCATCATACTTCAGAAAAATGAGAATGATATTAAACGCCAAATCGATGCTCTCCTTATAGGAATCTGAATCAGTAGCATCATACCTTAATCGCCCTGAAAATTAAGGAAGCAAAAACACTTTCAATTAAACAATAACCGAAATAAAAAACACTGTCAATTAAACAAAAAGCAAAATCGGGAATGAAAGAAAACCACAAATGTCGAGCTAAAGGGGAAATTTTATCAGAGAGATGGGGAGCGGAGACTAGAGACGTGGGAGGGAAGTGGGATGCGGTTGTGAGAGAGGGTTTTATTTATTTATTGCTTTTTAATTTTTTTTTACCGGGTTTGGGTCGGGTAATTGAAGGGAAACGGGCTAAATTGCTTCGTGTATATATTATTTATAGATATATATATATATATATATATATATATATATATATATATGAACGTGGTCATTACCTTCATTTGAATGTGGCCATCTTCCATGCGGCACTTTTTTTTTCCTCTCTTAACAAGGGTAAAATTGCCATGATAACTGTCAGTTTGTCCTTTTTTCTAAAATGATAATGATCATGTCCTTTTTTATAATTTTATAATGATTTTGTCATTTTCAATAAGCCTTCCAAAAAAAATTGCAATCAACAACTTCAAACATTAACAATACCAGTGTTTCTAACACATTAAAAAATGTCCCTCAACACATTAAAATAATGACCGTCCTGTCAAAAGGAAAATACAACAGTTGCCGTCTGGGGAAGGGAGCAAGTTTTTAGTTTATGTAGAAACATGCGCTTCAAACCTATAAAGAGACCGGCGCCATCCCCAAAACTCTGGTTGTGAGGAGAGGAAGTCCATCTCTTAATATGGTGGGTGAAACAATATGAGCTCCCTAATGCGACACTTTAACACGCCCTCAAGTGTGGGCAGGGCATACAAGGCCAACAAAGAGCTTAACACTGCATGAATAAAGAGCGGCCTGATACTACGTAAAAACATAGGCCCAAACCTATAAAAGAGAATGGGCCTCATCCCCAAAACCTAGGTTGTGAGGTGAGGGAAGCACATCTCTTAATATGGTGGGTGAAACAACAAGTTCCCAATGTGGGACACTTTAACACCGTACGTAATCGTATTATAAGTAAAACGATACGGAAGATAAAAAGACTCGGGTAAACCATACGAGGATCTAAAAGAAGTTACAATGTTGTACAACTAAAGATAGAAACGATACATTACAACAACGAATGTCTTACGTACAAACCTAAGGAAAGTATATATCTTACATACATAAGTCTTAAGTTACAAGCTAAACTGAAATAAAAAGTTTTACATAACATAAAGTTACAAAGTCTCAACAGAAACAACAAACATAAAAAAATATGAAAAGTTCTCCAATCAATTGATCTCACTCAACATCAACCTCATCAACCTCAAGTTCATCCTACAAATATTTTCGGAAAAGGAAGACATATAAACATGCAAATGGGGTAAGTATATTGAGTACTTAGTAACATGTAGAATCTATTGAACAACATGTTTTATAATGAAAAGAAAGCAAACATTATTAAAGTTATCTTTATTAAAGTTATCTTTATGCATTAGACCATATATCTACAAATCACATTGTGGCCCACAACACGTGTGAGGTTCCTATTTTGTTTCTATATCAGCTTATCTTTGTTACATCAAGTATTGTAGAGCACTATGCTTAGTCATGTACTAAAAACACTGTGGTGCAGCCTACTAGAGATCTGCACTAGTAGCCACGGGCTAGTCTCGAGTGTGTGTGTGTTCGTCGGAGTCCCTCCAAGTTTATTGACCTTCTCTGTGATCGGTGAAGTTATCCATTTTTCCAAACCACACCACACATTGCGATATTGTCTTGTGCCTTACCAAGTATATATAACATTGATCTTTAGACTTTTATCTAGTCAAGTATGTATGTTATCAATCATTAACTAGCCACCTAAGTGATTTCAAGAAAAGCTCGCTTAACTCTTCTCTCTCATCCTAGATAACTAGACTCTAACCAAGTCCTAGAAGATACACAGACATTGATGATACGACTTCATCAAAGCACAAGGCCATTTATACTCTACTGACAGTCCAGGACTTCAACTCTTCAAGCAATCAATTCGGTGTCACAACTAAATGCATCAGAAGCTTATTCATGGCTTTGTCATGTTAGTTTAAGATTATTATATCACATAGAAAAATTCCAAACTCAAACCAAGCCTTAAAACTCAAAATTGCATAAAAGGGTCTTTAGCCGACGCCAAAGCCCTATGGCGATAGCTAAAACGCAATAGGAACTCTGTAAATCATTCTGTTCCGTCTTGGCGTGCGCAAAACCATCTTAGCTGGTGCTAAAACTTACATAACAATCAGCTTAGACTCTGATCAGCTTTGGCGTGCGCTAAACCCCTTCGGCGCGTGCTAAAACTATTGCAGCATTCTGTTTAGTCACAGTTCATCACTGGCATGTGCTAAAGCCTTTCAGCAGGCGCTAAAACACTCAGAACCATTATGTTTACTCTATGTTCACCTTTGGCACGCGCTGAACCTATTTTGGCGGGCGCTAAAGGGTCGAACGACCCTTAACTGTAGATTTTCTGACATCAAGATCCAAACCAAAACCAAAACCAAGGGATATGCAACAAATTCAACACAACAACAGCACCAAAACACAACCAAACTACTTGCCAAACCTTATAAAACAATGCAAATTCAATAGGTTGACCCTCTTACTTGATTTCCAAGCAAAAGCATGGCAAAACCTTCATAGCAAAACATCCAACTCTTGATCCTTCAACGAAAACCTTCATGATCACAATCTATACTTAGATTAACTACGATCACATGTTTCTAAACATTCTAAACTATGAATTGATCAACTTAAAGCACAAAATCATGATCAAATCTAAGAGAATCCAAAACTAGGGGTAAACCGATACCTTTTGAAAACTTCAACTTCTTGATGTCAAAACGAAGCTTGTCTCACGAGGATTCCGATTCTCTACTTGAATCTAAAAACCGTTAAATGACTGATGAGATACCTTGAAGATTCTTCTTTGTTTCTTTTCTGGTTCAGAAAGAAGTTCAGAGTTCAAACTCCTAGTTTTCTGACAACTCCTAGCACTACAAGAAAACGCATTTAAAGGGACGATGTTTAAAGGGACGACATTGTCGTCCCTTTAAAAACCTCTTGTCGTCCCTTTAAATGGATGCGGAGAAAATTCAAACCTTTGGTGAATTTATTGGGGGGGAAACTTTAAAGGGACGACATTTTCGTCCCAATAAATATTTAATTTTTACCGCTAATTTTTGGGCTAGTTTTTTTGGCGGGTAAATTATTTAAAGAGACGACATTCCAGTTTTTTGGGACGACAAGTGCCAGCATGGAATCCACGTGGACTTTTGTGTTTGAAGGGACGACATTGTCGTCCCTTTAAATGTAATTAATTATTTTTAAGCACGTTGTATTATTAAACATTGTGTCATTTTTTCATGGAAAATATAATTGTTATTTAAAGGGACGACTCGTCCCTTTAAATAAAATTTTATAAAAAAAAAAATTGTTTTTTGATAAAGTTTTAATAAAAATATGAATTTTTGTTTAAAGGGACGACAATGTCGTCCCTTTAAATGAAATTTTATAAAAAAAAATTGTTTTTTGATAGAATTTTATTAAAAATATGATTTTTTGTTTAAAGGGAGTTAAGAGTCGGGGTTGGTTATTGAACGATCAATTTGAATTCCGGGGTTTGTTATCGAGCGATCGATTTGAATATAAGGGTTCGTTATCGAGCGAATGAGTTACATCGTTATCGTTATCGATCATTGTGATCGTAGTATCGACTATGGTTTGATCGATCGTTATTAGGCGAATGAGTTAAGAGTCGCGGTTCGTTATTGAATGATCGATTTGAATTTTGAGGTTCGTTATCGAGTAATCGATTTGAATCTAATGGTTTGTTATCGAGTGAATGAGTTACATCGTTATCGATCATTGTGAGAGTACTATCTACTATGTCTCGATGGATCTTTATCGAACGAAGGAAAGAGTCAGGATCGTTATTAAAAGATCGATTTGAATCTCGGTTCGTTGTCACGTGAATGAGTTAGATCGTTATCGATCATTGTCTCGATGGATCGTTATCGAGCGAAGGAGTTAAGAGTATGGGATCGTTATTAAGAGATCGAATTGAATCTCGGGTTCGTTATCGGCGAATGAGTTAGATCGTTATCGATCATGGTGATAGTACTATTTACTATGGCTCGATGGATTGTTATGCAGCGAAGGAGTTAAGAGTCGGGGATCGTTATTAAGAAATCGATTTGAATCTCAGGGATCGTTATCGAACGAATGAGTTAGATCGTTATCGATCATTGTGATAGTACTATCTACTATGGCTCGATGGATCGAAATCGGAGCGATCAATTTGAATCTTGGGATTCGATATCGAGCGAATGAGTTAGATCGTTATCGATCATTGTCTCGATGGATCGTTATCGAGCGAAGGAGTTAAGAGTATGGGATCGTTATTAAGAAATCGAATTGAATCTCGGGTTCGTTATCGAAATTAATGAGTTAGATCGTTATCGATCATGGTGATAGTACTATTTACTATGGCTCGATGGATCGTTATGCAGCGAAGGAGTTAAGAGTCGGGGATCGTTATTAAGAAATCGATTTGAATCTCAGGGCTCGTTATCGAACGAATGAGTTAGATGTTATCGATCATTGTGATAGTACTATCTACTATGGCTCGATGGATCGAAATCGGAGCGATCGATTTGAATCTTGGGATTCGATATCGAGCGAATGAGTTAGATCGTTATCGATCATCGCCTCGATGGATCTTTATCGAACGAAGAGTTAAGAGTCGATCGCGTATTAAGAGATCGATTTGAATCTCGGGTTCGTTATCACGTGAATGAGTTAGATCGTTATCGATCATTGTGATAGTAGTATCTACTATGCCTCGATCGAGCGAATGAGTTAACAGTCGTGGTTCATTATCGAGCGATCGATTTGAATCTCGAGGTTCGTTATCGAGCAATCGATTTGAATCTAAGGGTTCGTTATCGATCGAATGAGTTAGATCGTTATCACGTGAATGAGTTAGTCGTAGTATTATCTGCTATAGATCGTCAGTTCATTATCGAGCGTTTGTTTTGATGTCAATCTCGAGATCCGAAATCGATTAAGCGATTTCAATCTCGAGCCTCGTTATTTAGTATTAAAACCCGAGACTCGTTATTTAGTTTTAAAACCCGAGCCTCGTTAATTACTTTAAGAACCTGAGGCTCGTTAATTATTTAAAACCCGAGCCTCGTTAATAAGTTTTAAAACCCAAGGCTCGTTATTTAGTTTTAAAATTAAAAAAAATTAAAAAAAAAACCTTTAATGGGACGACAGTGTCATCCCTTAAAAGAAATGTCGTCCCTTTAAAGATTGACCTAAATTAAAACTGGTCGTCTTCTTTTCTTCTTCTTCATTCGCATAAGAACAGAGCCCCTGCAAATTTTCCCGCCCCCCTCTCCGGCCTCCTCTCTTTCTCCTCCTCCTCTCCTCCGCACTGAGCCAGCCGGACCTCCACCTGCTTCAACCGCCGCTCCAGCTCATAGCACAACAACCGGGCCGGACCATTTCTCGATTCCAGCCGCCCCTCTCGATTCCGTTTTACAGAGAAGAAAGCTACTTCAGGTTAGTGTAGTTAGAGGTCCTACTGCAAACCTCAATAGTTAGGGGGCCTATGGAAAACCCCGTTGTGTTTGTATCTCAAGTATGGCGTGTATATATACATATATATATATTTTTTTTTTTGCAGTATATATATATATATATGGTGAAATTTAATTTATATATATGGTATAGTTTGGTGATTTTTGCTTGAAATTTTTGATGATTTAGGCTAGAAACCGGAGTTTGGGTTATTGTTCGTTGATTTTGGATTGAAATTGATTGTTATTTTAGGCTAGAAACCGGAGTTTGGGTTATAGTTTGTTGATTTTGGATTAAAATGAATTGTTATTTTAGGCTAGAAACCGGAGTTTGACTTATTGTTTGTTGATTTTGGAAAATTAAGGTTAATGTGTTGATGATTTTAGTGTAGAAATCGGAGTTTAGGCTAGTTATTTGATTTGGGATTGAAATGGTTTACAAGTATGTGCTTATTGATAAGCATAACATACAAAAGGTCCTCAAAGTCTGCTGTTCCTACCCAAATGGAAAAATGAGTCTTGGGTGGTCTTTGTGATCAAAGACCATCGATTAGTTATTATGAGCGTCGAACTTTTGACCTCATGTTTCATAAATACGTTGATAACGTGACATACTGACTCCGAACGCCTTAATAGGTTGGAAAATGATATGTTAAATGGATTAACATCATGTAACTTGTAAGTTGATATATTATTGTTATGCCACAAGAATTGAAACCATATTTTATGATTACACTATGCACATGTACTTGTGTAAATTTATATTTCATGATCCAAGTTATATTTGTATTTAAATTGTGTATCATGTTAAGACAAGTGAAATCTTGTGTTCTTAGCTTCCCTTGTGCCTTAAGTGAGATACTAATAAAATGTTGTATACTAATGACACTAATGTACTTTGAAAATACAAAAATCTATATCTCGAACTAAATTCCTGGTAGGTAGCTTTCAAATGGAACTAGACAAGTCGTGGTTGTATACTGACAGAATGAAACCCGAGTTTGATAAAGGGTTGAGTGAATGATGACGGTCAAATTATACCCGTAAAAGTCATCAACATTGACCTTAAATCGAGATTAATAATACGCATTTTATATTAAATCACACGTTTATATTTAATATTTAATGTTATGTGATTTATATTATGTAAATTGGTGTTTACTCGTTTTTATCCGATTTACTGTGCGATTAATGTTGATTTTACAGATCATTATAAATCGAGGAGATTAGTGTCATTCAATCAATTATCTCAAGATAAGGAAGGAAGGAAACGGAGCATTAAATGAGAGATTAATCGGATCGACATGCAAACGTGCAGTAGGGAGCAAGGCAAACGAAGAAAACATGTGAAAAGGGGCATTTCTAGGTTCGGTCGACCGAGCCTAATGCTTCAGTCGACCGAGTGAAGATCTTCGGTTGACCGAGCCTTAGGTTTGGGTCGGTTTTAGAAACTTTAATCGTGTTTATCTTCCGAACCACCTAAGTCGGCGAAAGCCTCTATATAAGCAAAGACATGATACGAAATTTGTAAAGAATCCATTCATTCTTTCTTCAATCTTACAATTCATAATACAACTTTGATACAATGTAGAATAATGTGAAGGTTTTCAAATTTATTTAAAGGCCGCAAGTATGTAAGCCTTTATTTTCTCTGCTTTTCTTTTAAGTAATTAATCCCTTCCAGCTTATGTTTTATCGTTTGAGTTAGTTAATTCATAGCTAGATGATGTAGATCTAGGCTATGACGTTAGGGATGTGGCGAAGCCTTGTCTATGAGGATCCCATAACCTACGTCATATGTTTAACGCCTATTCATGAATCGCTTGGTTTAATTAATGTGTATCTAAGTAGTTTATATGATTTCTTTACGAAAGTTACTTGTTTAATCTGCTCGTATGATGAAACACCGAGAAATATATTCTAGGATGTAATCTGGGGATGAAATCGTTTGGGTGACCGAATGGAATCATTCGGTCGATCGAAATGTCTATGCTCGGCTCGACCAAGCCCCTATTTGTCTCATTAGTTAGTCCGCCACGCCTTTATGGTAGGTTTAGCTTAGTAGGATTTATTATCTCGCAGAGGTATGGCTACGCTACGTCGCTCGTCGCTTTTTCATTAGCGTATTATTAGGAAATACCAATATAAGACGCCTAGTTCGGCTCACGAACGATCTTTCGGGACTTTCAAATGAGATCTAGGTAGGTTTTGTATTAGTGAATTGACGTCACCTAGTTATACGTAGTTCGTAAACTAGAATGAGACCTAAAAGGTAATTGTTAGTTGGACGCGAGGGCTTGAGCGATCGTTTAGAAGTATGCCTAACCATAGGAATGTTGCCTAAGCGAGGTGTACGGTTAATATCGGCATCCTTGTAGTAATGAGCGTGTGAGTTATATGAGATGGAGGCCTTAAAAAGCGAAGTCACGTAACAATAACACAGTGATCTAGCAACCTAACCGGTGCTAAGTCAAGTTAAAGAGGATGACTCCCGTAGCCAATCTAAGATAGATACAAACGGATTGACAGTTAATAAGTTCAGTTTATTATATAAATTATCTAGGTCCAAACGATAAAGACTATAATTGGGGAGGTTAATTACGTTGTGTCGAGTCGTGTCTTTACTTTTCTTGTCCTATGTTGGTCGTAGACCGCCTTTATGTCCTTGACATGTATAATTAATTGTTTATATATGGGATTACCCACAATTGGTTCCCTGTGGGATCGACCTTGATTCACTATAGCTATACTACGATGGGCCTAGTCCTCTTGCTAGTACTGGTTTATGGTGGTCAAGTATATTATAACCTGATTGACCACGTCATCAAGTTTTTAGGCGCCGTTGCGGGAGCCAACGGTCAATTTTATATATAAATAATTTTTATTCATGTCAAGTTTTCTGCTTTAGAGTCGCTTTTACGCTTTTGAGTCCTCTGGTTGTTCTGCTTTGATTCGAAAATTCCAGATTCTTAAAAAAATATAAAAAAAAAAAAAAATTTATTCGGTCGACCGAGAGACCTCATTCGGTCGACCGAGAATTTATTTTTGTTTACACGGTTTCGATTTGTGTTTTTCGAACCGAATTTCGCGTGTCATTTATCCTCAGATGTTTAATCCGTAGGTCTGATAGCGACATGGGAAACCATGTTAAAATCGATCCACGGTCCATTTGTTTTTGTTTTTCTTCCGCTTGCGAAAACCAGGAAAGCAATAATCCAAGTCAATAATTTTTCACGGGCGCTGAAAATAACCCAAAGAAACATGTGGAGCTACGAATCTAAGATGGGAAAAGCGATGGAAGCAATACCTTTAAAGCACCAAGATGGCTCAAAAAAAATTTAAAGGCTTAAATTCTTCGTGGTACAATGTTGAAGGCAAGGTACTACCCTTTTTTGCTTATGTTTTATTACCTTTTGGTTTTTGAGCATAAGTTAGCTTTATACATGAACCTTAGTATGAATCTTAGCCCGGAGTTGGTTTGTAAGATTAATTCTATTAGTGTGGAAGGTTCTCCCAAATCCGTCTCATCTAGAGGGTGTAAGGAAACATGTAGTCGTTGAAAGGAAGCAAAGAATAAAGAGTTCCTCGTAGTTCATTAAAATCTCTTTGTCCTATGCATGAGATTACTTCTACCGCCATGGGAGCAACAAATTGTGTAGTTTAAGCATTCAAAATCTAAAGAAGACGTTGAGTTTTGAGAGAACACCATCTTTTGCTTTCGTTGATGTTTATGGTGATGGCTTCTCGGTGAACCCACCTTAAACAAAAACGAGATTACGCTTTGGGTGAAAATTTAGAAATCGAAGAATCTTTGTACATAGGTTCGAAAATGGTTTAACCATGGTGGCGCGAGTTCAACCGAGCTTCGCTCAAATCGACTCCCTCCGCGCGTGTGATGTACGTTACGATAGCTCGACAAGACTTAGCATAGCCGATAAGCCTTCGGGCTAAACGGGGCTTATCTTGACGGATTGGCCTGAATCGTCACATATGTTCCAACGAATAAGACGGCATAGGCTTGCCTACATAACCGACCTTATTCGAGTACTTTGATTCGTTGTTTCTTATTGTCAAGGCCAAAACCGTAATTTTAACCGAGTTTCTTAGAATTCACTAATCCACAAAACAAGAGCCGAGGTAAGAGCTTTGGATAAATGGTATGGATAAATGTCGCTTTCTAGGTCTCACAACCAAAGGAAAAGTATTAATCCGCAAAAAGCGACAAGCCCACCTCATATAATGCTCGAAGGGTCAAAGTCCAGCGATCCAAGAATGATAATCGACAAGGATACTTTTGGAAAGTCGAAATGAGGACTTTAAACTCGTAACTACTTTTTAAAACCCTTAGGATTTCTTTTTAGGATTATAGGTTTTGTTTTCTTTGAGTCAAATAAAAGTAACGTGACATATGTTGAGGTTTTTATTTTGCCGTGTTCCGATGGCCATTGGGCTAAGGATGTGCAAAACTTTTTACTCAATATAGGCCACGTGAATTAGAGTTTCTTAAGAGAGTCGAAAAATTGCTAAAGAAAAGGAAATTTAGCAATCAACCTTAAGACGGAAGCATTAAGAGAGCTTGAGAATTATTGAAAATGTAATGAGAATGATTGGTGCGAACAAGAACAATCTTGGTCAAAATCTTTTAGAATGGTGATCCAAGTGAAAATTCAAAGTGGTGCGCAATTCATTCTCGCAACTACCCTTATCCTTTCATTTATACCTTTTCACCCTTCAACCTTTTCGATCCTCTCGCCAAATCACCTAACAGTTCACATTTCTAACCATTCTTTCATCGCCTCTCTTCTTTCCATCCGTTTCACTCTCCCACCCAATCTCGATGCCTTAACCATTTTCAACCCACCCATAAACACAATTTCTTACCCACCCTTTATCTTTTCTTCCCAACCTTATGTGTATCTTTTTCTAAACCCATCATAATCTCAACCTCCATTTTGTTTACAAAATACCTTTGTGTTCATGGAATTTGAAATATTGCTCATTGTTAATGATTATCTTTTATCATTTTGATTTTCATGATCCTAGTTGGGGTAAGTGTAGCTCTGACCCTAGCTAGATTTTAAAGGTTTTTGGTTCGATCAAAGTACAACCGGCTCCAGTTATAAATGATCAAAGTACAACTGGCTCGATCAAAGGTTCTTGAGACGAAATGGCTCCAGTTATAAATGATTTCCTTGGTAGAGCCTCAGAAGAAGAAGTTTTACAGACAGAGCAGGATGACAACATTGATGAACTCCTCTTCAAATTGCACGAACATGTTTATCCGGGATGCAAAAGCTCATCCGCCTTGAAGTTCTTAGCAGATTTAATGCATATAAAAGTGTTGTATAAGTGGCCAAATGAAAGCTTCGACGTTCTTTTAGCGAAACTGAAAGAAGTTTTGCCGGAAGGGTCAAATTTACCCGATTCATTCTACAAGGCAAAAACTCTTCTGAACAAATTGGGTCTGGGGTATGAAAAGATCGATGCTTGCTTGTACAATCAAGTTGCATTTACTATAAGGAGATCGGCGACTTACAATCATGACCAGCAGTGCAAAATGAGCCGGTATAAGGAGTCTAAAGGAAAAAAGGTAGCTCAGAAAGTGCTACGTTATTTTCCGTTAAAGCATTGTTTGAGACGTTTGTATGCTTCCCGTCACACAGCTCAGGCAATGACATGGCATAAGACGGGGCGTTCTACGGATGAGGATGTGATGAGGCATCCAACCGATGGTAAAGAATGGAAAGAATTCGACGAGCAACACCCGGACTTCGCTATCGAACCTAGAAATGTACGTCTCAGTCTGGCTACGGATGGTTTTAACCCGTTTGGTACTACGAGTCAAACATACAGCATGTGGCATGTTCTAACACAAGTGTTGAATCCAGACCATGGGTTTGCAACAATGAATCGTATAAACACATGTGTTTACTTATCCCGTGACCGTAATCCCCATGCAAAGACTTGTACGTTTATTTGAGGCCATTGATTGATGAGTTGGAAGAATTGTGGTCACAAGGGTAGTTTTGCTTGATCTTGCTACAAATACTACCTTCGTAATCGTGTTGCGCTTATGTTTACGGTTAACGATTTTCCCGCTCGTGGTTATCTCTCAGGTTGGACTGGTCAAGGATATAAAGCATGTCTAACTTGCAACGACGATACACCTTCGGTACGGTTAGATAGTAAGACTGGATACGTCGGACATCGTAGATGGTCATGGGCGGACCACCCGATCACGAAAAGAATAAGGGGTTTAACGGTAAAATCGAAACATTAAGCCCTCCAGTTGAGAAAACCACGGAGGAAATTCTTCAACAAATTAGTAACCTACCCGAATGTTTGCCGGGGAAACACAAAGAGTACGGTGGTAAAATTCATAAGCGTCCAGAATCTAGTTTGAGTTGGGATAAAAACACCATACTAAATAGATTGCCTTATTGGATGCCGAAAAAACTAAAGTACAATCTAGATGTTATGCACATTGACAAGAAGGTGTGTGATAGCTTATTGTCTACGATATTGAATATTGATGGTAAGACCAAAGACACTATCAAGGCATGTAAGGATCTA
This sequence comes from Gentiana macrophylla, assembly GCA_026214975.1. Classification (NCBI taxonomy): domain Eukaryota; kingdom Viridiplantae; phylum Streptophyta; class Magnoliopsida; order Gentianales; family Gentianaceae; genus Gentiana; species Gentiana macrophylla. The sequence continues at coordinate 106,075,863 of CM047806.1, forward strand.
GCAAAAATGAATGTGAGAAAGGAACTACATGTGATTAAACAAGGCAATAAGACCTTAAAACCGCGTGCTTTGTTCACGTTGGCACCATTAGATCGGACCAAATTCTACGATTTCTTAACAAATGTTCGGTTTCCCGATGGTTTTGCAGGAAACCTCAGAAAGAATTTGACCGTAAAGACAAATTTAGCGGCCTAAAATCTCATGATTTTCATATCATACTCCAGGACTTTTACGGTTGGTACGAAAATTCTTGAAAAAGGAAATTTCTGATACTATCATTGACTTAAGCGATTTTTTCAGATTGATTTGTGCGCGCACGTTGAGGGTTAGTGATTTAGAGAATGCAAAAGAGAAGGTATTGGAAATCTTGTGTAAACTAGAAACGATATTCCCACCGGAATTCTTTGATATTTTGATACATGTGATAATGCACTTGCCTGAAGAAGCGATTAGGGGTGGACCTGTTCATTTGAGATGGATGTATCCGATTGAACGTTTTCTAGGTAAGTTAAAGAGGTATATTAGAAATCGGGCAAGGCCGGAAGGATCCATCGCAGAGGCATACGTGGCTAACGAGACCTTGATGTTTTGCTCGTTGTATTTTTCGGGAAATGAGACAAAGTTCAATAGGCCCGAAAGGAACTGGGTTGAGAACGAAGATACAATCAAGAACCGTATATCAGTATTCAAGACTCCTTTTCGATCAATGGGATCGATGAAATGCTTGACATTCAATACTACTTTGAGAGAGAAGGTTCAGTGGTATGTCTTGCAAAACTGCCATGAGATCGATGAATACCTCATGTAAGTGAGCAATCCAAACTTAATTCTTTTGTTTTTTATAATTCCATTAAAGCTAACTAGTCTTCTACACATGGAGCAGTGAACATCGTACAAAACTGTCAAGTTATTGCACGAGACAGAACCTGGACAAAGTGCACCGTCAAGAATTTACTGATTGGTTTAATTTGAAGGTACAAAATAAAGCTTCATACACTTATTGTGCACTTTTATGAGCGTTACATAAATACTTATGTATGGTACATTATGCAGATGATTGTATTGAGTAAACAAAACCCATCAGACTTGAATGACCAATTGTTAGCCCTTTCCACCGGATCTTTTTCAACGGTCAAATCCTATCAGAGTTGTGTGATGAACGGTGTCAGATTCAATGCACAAAATCGGGATCGCACACGCACAACTCAAACAGTGGGGTTGCTGTCAAATGGACCGAAGGCACTACATGGTATGGAGTCTTAGAAGACATATATGTCGTAAGCTATCCAAATGATAACACTGTTGTTCTTTTCAAATGTACATGGTTCGATACTAGTCCAGCTAAGAAGGGTGTCCGTGTATATAAGAATACAACAAGTATACGCACTACAAACACCTGGTACGAACAAGATCCATTCATTCTTGCTTCACAAGCAGAACAAGTGTTCTACATAGATGATTTGTATAACGGATGTGATTTGGAAAGTTGTTGAGCATTTTCAACACCGTCGCCATATCGTGAGACGCACCAAATATTAATGGTGATGTGGTTGTTGATGATTTGGTAATCGACGAAACAACCCACGGAAATTTCCGACTTGTTGTTGAACTGCCACCGATGGAACCGTTCTACATGAGTGCAAATGATGTAGAAACAGATGTTGATGAAAATGATGAAAATGATCTCGATCAAAATGAAAAGGATGACAATAACGATTATGCTTCAACGGATTGCGATGATGATAATAACTGTGTAGATGATGACATATACGACTCGATCCCACCAAACTATGCAAGTGATGATGAATGATGCTATAAATATAATATTCTTTTAGTAAGTTCAATCAAATATACTTGAATTTAAAAATTATATAATACTAGTGCTTTACTTATACTACATCAACATAAATGTGTTCTTTATATCAATTTTTTTTATTATATTCAAATATTTGATCATATAGGTGAATGGCTTGCGTGGGATCGGCAGGTGGTTCTCAACCACCGCACGAGCATCCATTTAGGCTACCGGGCCAATGTGAGGATGGTAATTAATTAACTTTCATTTTTTTCTAGTATGATTATTCTTATTTCGTTGAATTAACATTGACACCGATACTACAGATCATATAGCGTATAATGAGTATGAGGAATTCATACCATCACCTCCATCCCGAAAAAAGCGGGGTGAACGTGGACTGCAAAGGTATCACCGTCCCAAGCCTCAAGAGAAAGTTAGGGGGCTTGATTCCTCTTATATGGGATCCTAGATTTCCCAGTGTTCAAAAGGCATTGGGAAGATACGCGAAGGATTTTGAGTCTGAGACAGGGAAAGTCGTGAGATCCCATGTTCCCTGTTACACCCCTTCCTGGCGAAAGGTGGACGACCGACTTAAACAATTAATTTGGGAAGAACTTTGGGTACTTAGCTATTCAAATTGTTAACACTTTCAAATTGTAAGAGTCAAACATATTAATTTAGAAACCAATCGTTTCATTTCTTGTGTTTTCAGGCATCGTTCCAACCCCTTGAGCCTATTCACCGCCCTGCCGTGCTTAAAAGCGCCGGTACTTCATTCAGAAAATGGAAGGCTAGACTAAGGAAGGCTGTAGATGAACACAACAACAAGGGGTTGCCAGGGCCTTGTCCCCGACCCAGGGATGTGTTTTCACAGCAACAATGGGAAGTGTTTCTCCGCCACCTTAGTACTGAAGCTTTTAAGGTAAAGCTTTTATTCCATTACATGTGTTACGTAGATTCGATTATTATTACTTGTTACTGCTTATATATAATACAATAGTACTATTTTTTTACAGAAAAGATCTGATCAGAATAAGAAGAATCGCGCCGGGAGTAAATATGTAGGCCGCCAAGGACGAACGCCTATGGCCGTGGTTCGATGGGATACGTTAAGAAGGGTAAGTATTAGGAAATAAATCCCTATGACTTCATTTTTTTGAATTTTCATAACTAATATTTTTGTTTTTTTTAAGGGTAATGTGAGTCTGAGTGAAGATCCTTTGGGGCAGGATCCTATCCATGTATGGGCGAGCAAACATAAGAATGCTGACGGTTCGTTTCTCAACAGTGATGCGGAGGCTGCTTATGTAAGTGATATATGTTGTATATATTTCAATTCAATACATTCACATTTTCCTTATCTTAACTGCCAACGATATATGTTGTGTTTAGAGGAGGCTGGAGGATTGGCGTAATATGGTTGCACCAGGTCGACCGATGACTTTTGAAGATGAGGAGGCAATCTTTCAGGCCGCCTTAGGAACTAGGCGAGATTATTTGATTGGCCTTGGCCCTACGCAATCTTCCTCCATATCCAATTCATCACAATCGGCCCAGTCTTCAGCATCGTCATCTTCTTACCACCAAAGATGCAATATGCAGATTGAAGAAGTTAGAAAGTCTCATGATCAGTTGGTGAAGTTAACCAAAAAACAAGAGAAGAGAAACAAAAAACAAGGGGCTCTTCTCAAATTGTTGCTGAATAATCTTAAGGCTAAGGAACCGGATATGCAAATAGAGGTCAGCTCATCATCTTCCGATGAAGATGAAGATGATTCTGAAGATGATCTTGACGATGATGCGTAGACATTGTAGACGAAACTATTCTTACTTTTGGAAACATTACACAACTTTGTATTTTACGTAACATTTTTTGTTTATGCATTTTTTTTTTTGAATCCCCGTTTATAAATACATATGTTTTTTATTTTGGAAAAAATAGGATTGTATTGATTTAATAGCATGGGAGGCCATGCAAAAATTTAAAAAAAAAAATATTTAAAAAAATTATTCATTTAAAGGGACGACTTGGTAATCAATAATGTGCTACTTGTTGAGAATTTGACTTACAACTTGCTTAGCATATCACAGTTGAGTGATATAAGATTACTTGTTAGTTTTGATGCAATAAAATGTGTTATTAGAAATGATAACAATGATATAACCCTGATTGGTCACAAAAGTGGATATTTCTACACAGGGGCGGCTCTACCTTGAACATTGAGGGTGCGACCGACCTCCTAAAATAAAAATATTATGTATAAATAGTAGAGAAGTATTTTTATAAACACATATATATGTTAAATTGACCCATTGTTTTTATGTATTGACCCCCTGTTTTTATCTATTGTCTCATAATTACATGTATAGAATAGAAATGAATATCCAAATATATATGTGATACGAAAAACAAAATGACTAATTTCTGACCCCCCATGTCAAAAATCCTGAAGCCGCCCCTGTATCTACACTATTGATCGACTTAGATCATTTGCATGTTTACACGGCTATTTGTTTAATTTCAAAGCTTGCTAATTAATGTGAGTATGTGGCATAATTAAGAGGCTTGGAAATGTTAGTGTTAGTACTATACAAAAAAATCTTATAAAAGAACTTGGTAAGAGGCTTACTAGACTTGAACATTGATAATGTAAGTGTTTGTGAACCTTATATATTGGGAAAACAAACTAGATCATCATTTAAGTCCAAAAACTTCATAACTGCTTCAAGAATACTTGAGTTATTGAATGTAGATTTGTTTGTTCCAAGTAGAATAAAAAATCTTGTTGGTAAATTATACGTCTTTGTGATTGTTGATGATTACTCTAGATATATATACTTGGTGTTTGTTTCTTGCACAAAAAAATGATAGTGCATCGTCTTTTGAAGTCCTTATTAAGCAGTTACAATATGAGTTCAACATTATCGTCACATCTGTTATAAGTGATAAGAGAGGAGAATTCGTCTATTCTGACTTCATCCACTTTTGGGAATCTTTTCGAATCAACCATCAATTCTCAGCTTATAGGACACCCCAACAGAATGGTGTGGTAGAAAGGAAAGACAAAACACTTCATGAAGCATTTAAATCTATGCTAAGTGAATATAAGAAGTCTAGATTTCTTTGGGCTGAAGTTGTTGCTTGTGAATGCTATATGATAAATGAGTTGTCTATCAGAAAGAATTTGGATAAGACTCCTTATGAACCTTGAGAAATTGATTGCCTAAAGTAAGAACTAATACGTTCATGTATTTGATAAGCACAACTTTGATAAGTTTGCTCCTAATTATGTTGAATGTGTTTTCACTGGCTATGCTGTAAATTCTAATAAATATAAATGTTACAATCCTGATACTAGAAGAGTTTTTGAGTCTCTACTTGTCAAATTTATTGAACTCATGCTTATTATGAGAACTGTGATGAATCTGCAATGTGCCTACCCAGCATGGTAGGGGTGGGGTGCATGGACCCCACTCAAATTTTCGGGCGAAGTTACTAATATACTCCTCTAATAATATTAAAACTGTGTATGTATATTATTTCAGACAATTCCTAGTCTAATTCTCCATTTAGCTCAACTGGGTGGAAGCTTGGATACATATTCTAAGGTCATTGGTTCAAAACTTGGCTCTAGCATCTTTTTTCATTTTTTTTTTGAATTTTGGCCCCCACTGGAAAAAATTCCTGGGTCCGCCACCTATGCACTTGTTCTTGTGTTAAGGTCTTGTTCTTGTGTTAAGGTACTTAAACTTAACTTGAGCTGATTTGAATTTGTCTAAGTGTTTTATACTTGAACTTAATCCGCACTACATATCGATTATACATTCAAGAGTGTGAGAAATCACTCCCAACACTCCCCTCAAGTATGGGCAATCTGTCCCAACACTTGCACAATTTTTCATTCAAAAGTGTCGAAATCTCTCCCAACAACCCCCTCAAGCTTGGGCAATCTTTCCCAACACTTGCACAATTTTTTCAAATAATGTTCCAACCAGGGTTCGATTTCATGACCTCTGGCTCTGATACCATGTTAAGATCAAACGCTTATCGTTCTACTAAAAGCGATTGGTGTTAAAAAAAAAATGCTACTTTATTTCCTTATCATTTAAGAGTGTGGGCAATCAGTCCGAACAATTATAATTACTTCAGCATAATTCAAATTTTTTGTCCATATTAATTTCTAGTCCAATTTGATACCATTCCGAAATCATTTGGACCTTTTTTCTGCTACCATACACAAATTGCGAAATACCGGCAGACCACAGTGACTTGATCTTGTTCCCTTGTCGTAGAAACAAGATTCTGTAGTAAATAAAGTGAACACAAAATGACACACCACAATGAAAAGCCATTAGTTCGAAATATGGCATGCAAAAATTTCTTATAAAAGAACTTGGTAAGAGGCTTACTAGACTTGAACATTAATAGTGTAAGTGTTTGTGAACCTTACATATAGGGAAAAATGTAATAATAATAAAAAAAAAAAAAAAAAAAAAAAGGAATTGAATGATAAATGATCGAAGAGGCCTTTTATTATTCAGTACTTGCTTTTACACAGCTAATGTTGCCCTTTATTTATAGCAGACTATAAAGAGTCCTAGTACTAGATAAAGTGTATTTTATCTTTATTCTAGTAATTTAAGCAAAAGATAAAATAGATAACCAAAACAATTCTAGAGATAAAGTTATTCAAAAAGAGCCCTAATCCCTAAAAAGTATTCTGCCAGCTTCGACCTTCATCCTTATTACTCCAGTCAAATAATTCAAACATTTCCTTATTTCTCCAAAATAATTTCAAGTTTATTTGACTTTTGCCGTTCTTGTTTCATTGTCTGAATTCCCTGCTTTGTTGTCTGAATTTTGACTGTCAGTGGAGGTGGTGCTAATAGAAAACAAACTAGATCATCATTTAAGTCCAAAAACTTCATAACTGCTTCAAGAATACTTGAGTCATTGAATGTGGATAATTGTTTGTTCCAAGTAGAATAAAAAGTCTTTTTGGTAAATTATATGTCTTTGTGATTGTTGATTACTCTAGATATACTTGGTGTTTGTTTCTTGCACATAAAAATGATAGTGCATCTTATTTTGAAGTCCTTATTAAGTAGTTACACCATGAGTTCAACATTATCGTCACATATGTAATAAGTGATAAGATAGGAGAATTTGTCGATTCTGACTTCATCCACTTTTGGGAATCTTTTCGAATCAACCATCAATTCTCAGCTCATAGGACACCCCAATAGAATGGTGTGGTGAAAAGGAAAGACAAAACACTTCATGAAGCATTTAAATCTATGCTAAGTGAATATAAGTTGTCTAGATTTCCTTGGGCTAAAGTTGTTGCTTGTGCATGCTATATGGTAAATAAGTTGCCTATCAGAAAGAAACTGGATAAGAATACTGATGAACCTTGAGAAATTGATTGCCTAAAGTAAGACGTAATACGTTCATGTATTTGATAAGCACAACTTAGATAAGTTTGTTCCTAAATATGTTGAATGTGTTTTCACTGGCTATGCTGTAAATTCTAAGACATATAAATGTTACAATCCTGATACTAGAAGAGTTTTTAGTCTCTACTTGTTAAATTTATTGAACTCATGCTTATTATGAGAACTGTGATGAATCTGCAATGTGCCTATGCCAGGGGTGGACCCAGCATGGTAGGGGTGGGGTGCATTGACCCCACTCAAATTCCCGGGCGAAGTTACTAAATATACTCCTCTAATAATATAAAACTGTGTATGTATATTATTTCAGACAATTCTTAGTCTAATTCTCCATTTAGCTCAACTGGTTGGAAGCTTGGATACATATCCTAAGGTCATGGGTTTAAAACTTGGCTCTTGCACTTGTTCTTGTGTTAAGGTACTTAAACTTAACTTGAGCTGATTTGAACTTGTCTAAGTGTTTTTTAAGAACTAAGAAGTGATATACTTGAACTTAATCCGCACTACATATCGATTTGATATTGATAGCGCTTACCGTTGTACTAAATCTAATTGGTGCCAGTAAAGGCGCTACTATATTTCTTTATACATTCAAGAGTGTGAGAAATCACTCCCAACACCCCCCTTAAGTGTGGGAAATCTGTCCCAACACTTCCACAATTTTTCATTCAAGAGTGTGGAAATCTCTCCTAACACCCCCTCAAGTGTGGGCAATCTATCTCAACACTTGCATAATTTTTTCAAATAATGTTCCAACCAGGGTTCGATTTCATGACCTTTGCATGTGATACCATGTTAAGATCAAGCGCTTACCGTTCGACTAAAACCAATTGGTGTTAAAAAAAAAGGTGCTACTTTATTTCCTTATCATTTAAGAGTGTGGGTAATCTGTCAGAACAATTATAATTACTTCAACATAATTCATATTTTTTTGTCCATATTAATTTCTAGTCCAATTTGATACCATTCCAAAATTATTTCGGACATTTTTTCCGCTACTGATGATGGCCAGAGTAGACCTCGCCACGTGTCACTCAGGGAGTGGCCTTACAATATTTAGATGGAAAAGTAGCAGGGACAGGGCCCTCACATTTTTCAAACCTCACCCCAGGTGGAAGGTCCGTCCATGTACTCCCCGACTTGGCCACCGCAGGGCGGCTCGGTCGTGTCGGAAGGACTAGATCAGGTAACCCAGGTCGAGATGACACGAGGAGCCCAGCGTAGGACGTCCGGGCCTCTCCTTGTGTGGGTAATTCGCACATGGGCCTATTAAGTAAGATAACGATGGGAAAAATCCCGTGATTATAGGACGCTGATCTTATGATTTAAATATTATCTTAATTATCCCTTATTGATGGGATTTACTCGAATAAATCCTTAGGGTTTAAGATCGCATACTTGTCCAACAAGACAAGAGGGCGAGACGCCCCCATATATAAACTACCCTAAGGAACTACGGAGACTTTGTTCCAATTAGATAGATTGGATACGTAGGCAACTTGAGAGAAGCTAACTCTCAAGCGCAGTCTAAATCATATCACAATCACCATCCCTATTGTAAAAGGTTCTTGATAGCTCGTTCCAGAGTATTTCAGACCCAGATTACATACTCGACGATATCCAGCATCGTCAATACCATACAAAAATTGTGAAATACCGGCAGACCATAGTGACTTGATCTTGTTCCCGTGTTGTAGCAACAAGATTCTATAGTAAATAAAGTGAACACAAAATGACACACCACAATGAAAAGCCATAAGTTCGAAATATGCCACGCACTGTATGATGCTTCCACTATAGTTTGTCACCGTACAAAAAACTTATAGACCACAATGACATGCTTTTGGTTTGAACTATGGCTCAGAATCTGAACATTTTTGCATTAGTATGATGTTTCAACTATGATATGTCACTGTAAAAAAAATGACAGTGCACAGTGACATGTCTTTTGTTCCTTCCTGAAACATGCATTGTGGTCGGCCATTATTTCGCTCTTTGTGTTATGATATCAAAAATGATGTCGGAATGACGTCTGAACGGCATCAAATTGGATGTCAAAATAAAGAGGAGAAAAAGAATTGGTGAAATGATTATATTTATTGGAAGTTTAGCTCAAAATCTAATTGTTTTAATAATATGAGGAGAGAGAATATATATAGGGGGATTCTATTTGGACCCTCATATTTACTACTTGCACCCATTTACTACTTGTACCACAAAAAATTACTACTTGCACCACATGATTTTTATATAGGAACATCGAGTCACATCGGTGTTTCTTGTGAAACACCAACGTCACTCGCGTGGCGTTGGTGTTCCACAAGAAACACCACCGCAGATCGACGCTCCTATATAAAAGTGTTAAATCTTAGAACGTCGATCCATGACTTTTCATCGGTGTTCCTGGTGGCATACCAACGTCGGTGACACGACGCGTTGGTGTGCTGCACAACGAACACCAAGATGTGAGTGACGTTTTTTTCACCCAAAAATATTCATTAATGTGGTGCAAGTAGTAAATAGGGGGGTCCAAATAGAATCCCCCTATATATACTTTGAAATTTATGTTTTCAGCTAAAAAAAAAGTTGTTTAAGAATTTATCATGCCAAAATGTCCTAAAGCCAAAAAAAAATATCTTCCTTTTTTTGCGTCAATATTCTCCTTTTTTTAATTTTAAAATATATGAAGCTGATGGAATGGATTTAACGTGATTCCATTCCTACGTTTGGCAAGCGATAGAATGAAATGTATGAGATTATATAGGATGCGGCGATTGACACGATGAGTGATGGTGGTGCGTGTTAATGAATGGGGCGGGTAGTGGTAGGGTGTGCAGAGATGGTGGTGGCAGTGATGTTGTGAAGTGTGCAATGGTTGTGGTGACGGTGGCGGTGGCGGTGGCGGTGGCGGTGATGGTTGAAGTGATGAGGGTGGTGTGGTTTGTGGTGATGCATGATTGTGAGGTGGGTGGTGCCAGAAATGTAAATACCCGTGGTGATGGAGTTGGACGTGGTGGAGGATAGTGGCAAGGGTGGTGGTGGGGTATGTTATGTGTGAAAATGGGGAAGACAATGGTAAGGTGGGTGGTGGTAAGGGGTAGTGGTGATATTGTTGGTAATGGTGCACGGTGGTCGTGGTGGGCGGATGATGGCGGGTTGGGTTGTTATTTGGAATGGTGGCTAGTTGTGATAATGGTGGTGATATGTAGGCAGCGGCGGTGACAGATGGTGTTGCGGTGGAAGGTGACTGTGGTTGGTTTCGGTGCGGTGGAGCGGGAGGTAGGTAGTCGGTGGTGGGGTGGACGGTGATTGATTTTTTATCTCTAGGTTATGATTTAAATTTAATTCCAACCAACCATTCCATTATTCCATCCAATTTCTCATTGAATAAAAATGACCAAAATTAATTCCAATGGAATGAAAATTAATTCAATTCTCTCGCACCCAAACACGTTGGAGTGGTTGAATGAATTGAAAAAAACACTTCATTCCATTCTATTCAAGCAGTCCAAACACACCATTAAAGTATTAAAAGAGAGAAGATTTGTATTACACACCATAATTAAAGAGTAATGTTCAAAAAATATTTAGAGGCGTCTCTTCTATTAGCTAGTCTAAGCAGGCCTGGGCCTTGGACCTCCAATTTTCATAGCCCCACAGCCCTTCTGTTAAATTATTTTTTGCTATAGCCGGCCCCGCCCACTGTTTTAGCTATCAATCCAAATCCAACAAACCGTAATGATTTATATTAATTTTTTTTATTCTAAAGGTACCCGTTTTTATTTTAAGACTACGCTTTACGTATAAAAACTTTCGTACGTAAAGTGACACTTTGAAGTAATTACGTGATTGTTAAGATGAATTTAATGTTATACGTGCCGGATATTTTTTTTCGGATAAGGACTCAGAACGTGGCGTCACACATGCATTATCCCATTTGTTGAAGACCACAATCAACCGGGTTAAGAGCCATACTGTCATGTAGAGTATGATGCATTCATATCCATAGCATATAATAAGACAATAAAATATTGTAATAAAAATAAAGTTTATCGGATATGGTTGCATCATGTATAGTTTTATAGATATTAAATGTTCTGGTTTTTTTTTTATGAAAATTACTAAATGTTTTGTTTCAAGCATTATCTTTATTCTTTCACTTGGTAAATCTGAGCACTAAAACTTTCGTAGTTACTTTTCCATGTTGTAAGTTTGGGATGTCTATATTGATATTTCTACTCACTACTGAGTTAAGTAATTCTCGCAGACGGAGGCATGTGTAATTTTAGGGGTGCTAAGCACATCCGGACAAAAAAATATTACACTAAAATGTCTATGTATTCCAATTTGATCTATAAAATATTCTTAATCAAACCCACCCGACGAACTTGATATATTCTATTAGCCCACCTCAAGTCGAAATCCTGGCTCCGTCCGCTCACCCTTTCCTTTACCCCAAAAAGACATGCATGAAAATGATGATTTTCAAGAACTTGACGGGGAGTTTATGCCGGATGTTTGATGTTGTTATTCCTTTATTATGAGTATTTATTTTTCATGTCAGTGGGAATAGAATAAGGCATTGTATGGCATTTCTATTGGATCTTTGATATTTCTGTTTTGAAATAGTAGTATATGGATATATATATATTATGTATTCTTTTTTTTTTTTTTTTTTTGAGGGGATATATTATGTATTCTTTTATTGGGATTTTTAGTAGTATTTCCAGAGATTTACGAATTTCAGTAGTTTGGCTTCACTGCCAGTCCGATTTGATCTTCCGCTATTGTAGTGTAAGTGTCTGTTACCAAACATGTTCTAGATTATATTTCCAGCTTCCGCTGTATTTCTACCTTCAGCTTCCTTGGCTAACATGTTCTGTTAGACTAGCTTATTGGACGCCTAATGAACGACATTTTTTTGGTTATGGAGTAGGCTTTCATGACGAGTCGTTACAAATAAGAATATATGGGAATTCTCACCAAATATGGTATCAAGAGCGGACCAGCTTAGAAGGTGGGTGACTGGACCCCACTGGATTTAAAAAAAAAAATTGAAAACGACGTCGTTTTGACTATTTAGTAAAAAAAAAATGAATTATTTTACCCTAATCCCTCCCTTCGCTGATTTCTATTGATTTACTTCACATTTGCCTCCTCGGCTCCTCCCCTTCAATCAGCCCCTTTTCTTCCCGATTTACATTCTATGGCTTCTTGTTTTGCAGCAGCTCCGTCCGGCGTCCGCTCGTCGTTCTTTGTGGTTGTGACTCTGTGGTGCAGAGACTTGCAAAGTTGCGATCGTGCTCGCTTTTCACTCTTGATTCGCTATCGCTGATCACACATTCGAGCTTCAACACCTCCAGGTTCGGCCAGTTCGAGACGGAGTCTTCACTCTTGATCTTGAGACCAGATGCTTGATTCAGCGTTCAACACTCCAATGTTCCTGCTCCGGCGTCGGTGGCTCCGGCCTTTCCATGCTCCACCCCCCTTCATAATCCATTTCTACTCCTTCCTTGCAGGCTTGCAGCAGTAGCAGCTGCCAGCTACTCCAACAGGTAATGTTTCTATTCATGAAATTTAATTTAGTATAAATGAGATTTTGTGGAAAGTGTGAACGGTGAAGTGTTAATTATTAAAATTGAATAAGTTATCAGGGAAAGTGCGCTTTTGAGTTTTTAATACTGAGAAACTGGGTCCATTGGGATTTGGAATAGGAAAGTATTAATATTTAATAATATTGTAAATTGTAATACAGTAATAGTGTAGTGCCATAGTGGTGTTAGTGGTGTACTGGTGCTGAAAGCCTTAAATGCTTAATTGAAGTTGAGATTGGGGAAGTATTTGTTAAGTTGATTAAGTGTTTTTGTTAGGTATTAATGTATTATACATCTTGATTTTTTTTTAAATCTTTGATTAGATTGATAATAAGTAATAAAAGTGTGGTTTTTTTAATAGATAATTGAAAAATGGAACATGAATATTCTTTACATCATTTTTTTAAGAAGTGTCGGAAAGCACCAGAGAAAAGTGCATTTGAGATTGAGAATTCAGGGGTGGGTGCGTCTAGTGTTGCGGCATCAACTTCTTTGACTTCTTGTTTAACTAGTGGTGCTAGAGAATTTGTTGATTTGAGTAGCCTACCAGCAGATCCTGCATTAAGGAAAAAAATAACTGAATATCATCCGAATCAAATTAATGAAATTAGAAGAGCTTATTTGTTAAAGGGGCCTTGTCAACCCCGTGGTCATGATTTTCCTGTGAAAGATTGTTCTGGCAGAGATCGTCGATTTAATGTGAAATGGTTTGATCAACATTCTAATTGGTTAGAATATAGCATTATAGAAGACAAAGCATATTGCATGTGTTTGTTGTTTGTTCAGAAATGAATTTGGTGATCAAGGTAGTGGTGGGGCATTTGTAAGTGAAGGTTTTAGTTCTTGGAATAAACCAGAGAGGTTAAAATCCCATGTTGGAAGAACGGCTAAGAGTTCTCACTCTTTGTCATTGAGGAAATGTGACGATCTAATGAAATAAGAGAGATCCATTGAGGTTTCTTTACATAAACATACAGATGTTGAGAAAAGTGAATATTTGGTTCGCTTAAGTGCTACTATTAATTTATGTAGAGTTATGCTACAGCAGGGGATTTCTTTTCGGGGTCATGATGTGTCCGATGATTCTTTGAATAAGGGGAATTTCATTGCATTTCTTGAATATTCTGCTGATATATGTGAGGCTATTCATAAAGTTGTTCTTGAAAATTCTCCCAAAAAATCAACAAATGAAATCTCCTAAAATTCAGAAAGATGTTATTAGTTGTTTTGCTAAAGAGATACAACAAAGAATAATTGAAGAAATTAATTATGATTTTTCGCATTGTTGGTGGATGAGTCTAGTGATGTATCAGGAAAAGAACAAATGGCTGTGGTTTTTCGATTTGTTGACTTTCATGGGAATGTAAAAGAGAGATTCATTGGTGTTGTCCATGTGAAAGAGACATCGTCTTTGATCTTAAAATCTGCTATTGATGGATTATTTGCTAAGTTGGGCTTAAGTGTGATGAAAATCCGAGGTCAAGGGTATGATGGGGCAAGTAATATGAATGACGAGTTCAATGGGTTGAAAACTTTGATTTTGAGAGAAAACGAGTCTGCGCATTATATTCATTGTTTTTCTCATCAACTTCAATTGGCTCTTGTCGGAGTGGCTAGAAAATATAAAGATGTTGAAGATTTCTTTTATAAGACATCCATGTTGGTGACTGTTGTTGGGGCTTCTTGTAAGCGTAAAGACATGATTCGACAAAGCCATAAAGAATACATAATGGAAGGCATCAATAGTGGTTTGATTGACACGGGGAAAGGATTAAACCAAGAGTTAAGTCTAAAGAGAGCCGGAGATACACGTTGGGGATCTCATCATGATTCTTTGATAAACTTGGCTAATTTGTTTTCAACTGTTATTGATGTTCTTACAGTTGTTTCAAGTGATGCTACACATTCATCAAAAGAAGCCCAAGCAGACGGTTTGTTGAACTATCGTTTATCATTTGATGTTGAAAATAGGGGGAAGGGGCCACAAGGACAAAAAAATTAATAAATGGGTATGGAAGGACAAAAGTAACATTTTCATGATTATAAAGGACAAAAATCACAATTGTTACTTTAAAATTGTTACTTCCCGTGTTAATGTTACTTTGTGTTTCACAATTGTTACTTCATATTTACTCTATTACACATTTGTTACTTCATCTTTGTTATTTTTGTCCTGATTAAATTACAGTTTCCTTCTATCCCGATTTTTTGATAAATTTATCCTTCTGGACAAAAATCTATTGAAAATATTAAAGATCATGAATGTCAAGCTCCGCAAAAGAAAGAAGAAGACATTGTGAATGCTATGAAATATGTTAAACTTGCAAAGAACCGGTTGTAAGCATTAAGAGATCATGGATGGGAGGATATTTTAAATAGTATCACTTCATTTTGCAATGAGCATGGGATTGGTTGTTTGAATATGGATGATGAATATGGTTCTCCAGCTAGTCGTCGCCGTAATCCAAACAAGCACATTACTAATTATTTTCATTATCGCGTGGAATGCTTTTATGGAATTGTGGATATGCAACTTTTAACGATGAATGATCGATTCAATGAGATCAATTCGGAGTTGCTTCTTTGTATTGGTAGCTTTAGTCCACTTGATAATTTTGCTGCATTTGATTTGCAAAGGTTGATGAAGTTAACCAAGTTTTATCCCAATGACTTTTCTCATCTTGAATGTGAGACTTTAAAGGACCAACTAGAGACATATATCATGGATGTGAGATCAGATATCATATTTAGCAAGTTGGATGGGATCGGTGATCTATCTACATTGTTGGTGCAAACAAAAAAGCATATGGGGTTTTTTTTGGTGTATCGGCTTTTGAAATTAGCATTGGTTTTTCCGTTTGCAACAAGTGTAGAAATAAGCTTCTCTGCAATGACTCTCGTTAAGACAGATTTGCGGAATCGAATGTTTGATGAAGTTCTGAATGAATGTCTTCTTTGTAACATTCAAAAAGATTTGTTACGTAGTATTGTTGGAGAAAATGTCCATTTATGTCCATACTCTTAGTGGCCATAAAACATGAGTTAGTGGCCTTAACTTTTACTTAGTTCCATAAGTGAATAGTAGTGGTCATTATTGAGAGTTAAAGACCTTAGGAGTGGGAGTTACTTTTTCCACCTATATAAACCCTCTTTGGTGGAAATGTCACAACACAAGTTTTTCCAAATAATACTTTTTCATCTCATATAGTAAGGTAGTTTGTTTTTTTGTTGAAGAGATTCTGAAGCACCAAGAGTTCGTTGAGTTCAGAAGCTGAAGTACCTCAATTCTGAACAGGTAATTGGGTTATCCTGGGAGACAAGTGCTAAACCGTGGAGTCTTGCCGGAGCATAATTGTCTTAAGGATGAGATTAGCTCGTCCCGGTTACATATCCTTGTTGTTTTTCTTTACATTTATTCCTTTCTGTTTGTGTCGATCCGAATATAATAAAATTGTTCTTCATCTTTTACATTCTTTATTTTTTACTTTCGCATTGTAATACTTTGGGTATAACAATCTTAAGACAATTCTTTTCAGAGCCTCTTTGCTCTAAAAAGTATATCTTTGCGAAATGAAAAATAAATTTCATCGCTGCGAAACTTTTTATTTTTTGTTCGCTCGGTATCATCTGTGATACTCGGTTGGTCGATGTCTCCTTTTTGGTATCGGTTTACGTAAAACCGGTCCTTTCTTTTTTTGGTATTGGTTTTTTTTGTAAAAACCGGTCCATTCTCCTTTTTGGTATTGGTTTCTGGTAAAACCGGTCCTTACTTATTTTGGTATTGGTTTTTTTTTTTTGTAAAAACCGGTCCATCTTCCTTTTTGGTATTGGTTTCTGGTAAAACCGGTCCGTTTTTTTTTTGTATTGGTTTTTGGTAAAAACCGGTCCATCTTCCTTTTTTATCGTTTTCTGGCAAAAACGATTTTCTACTTTTTTTGTCTCGTTTTTGGCAAAAACGACTCAGTTGTGTTGTTGATCTTCTGTTTTTTTCCTGAACAGAAATGACTGGAGTCACTGATGCGTCTGTGACAACTACTATTGGAACCACATCAACCACAAGTCTGAATCCACTTTTGGATGCTAATGTGTCTGCCGTGAAACAACATGTTGTTACCATTGCTGGTACTTCTCATACTTCTCATGGAGAAAACCGAGAAAAGTTCAATGGCCTAAATTTCAAGCGTTGGCGTGAAGATGTTGTTCTATCTCACTACACTTGGACTAGCAAGGATGCTCACCGAAGAGAAACCAGTTGTGCCTCCCGAAACACCGAGCACAGGTGTGTTGTTGGACAGAGAGAGTTGGAAGCATAGTGATTTTCTATGCAAAAATTATATTTTGAATTGCGTAGATAATAGTCTGTATGGTGTTTATTCTATGTATGAAAGTGCAAAAACACTATGGCTTGCATTAGAGAAAAAATATAAAACTGAAGATGCAGGCGCTAAGAAATTTATAGTGGGTAAATTTCTGGACTATAAGATGGTCGAATCCAAAACTGTTATTAAACAAGTTGTGGAATTACAAATCATTATATCCGAAATTTTAGAAGACGATATGATGATAAGTGAGAATTTTCAAGTAGCTTGTGTGATTGAGAAACTTCCTGAATCTTGGAGGGAGTATAAGAGTTATCTCAAACACAAGTGAAAGAAAATGTCAATGGAGGATCTGATTGTCCGACTCCATATAGAGGAGGACAATAAGGGCTCCGAAAGAAAATCTATTGTGCAGGTTGGACAGGCCAAAGCTCATGTTGCTGAGGTCAAGAATCAGAAAAGGAAGAAATTTGGTCAATCTTCCAAGAAAAATGCTGAATCTTCCAAGAAACCACAGACTGTGTACAAGTTCAATGGTAACTGTAACAATTGTGGAAAGTTGGGCACCGTGCTACTGAGTGCCGTTCCAAGAAGCCAATTCAGCCAAGAGCACATCTGGCTGAAACTGATGGTGATGAGGAAATGTTCTGCGCTGTGGTGTCAGAATGTAACTTTGTGGGGAATCCAAGGCAATGGTTTGTGGACACTGGAGCCACAAGACATGTTTGTGCTGACCGGGCTGTGTTTTCAACTTACAAGGCTAGCACAGGGGACAAACTGTGTATGGGGAATTCATCAACTTCTCCAATTGCTAGATCAGGGACAGTGATTCTGAAGATGACTTCAGAAAGAAAGTCGACTCGAATGATGTCTTTGATGTTCCCGAGATTCGTAGGAATCTCATTTACGTGACAAATTGAACAAGGCTGGTTTCAATTTGAATTTTGGTTCTGATAAGGTCATTTTGACAAAGAATGGTGTGTTTCTCGGTAGGGGTTATTCCACCGAGGGTATGTTTAAGCTTAATGTAATGGCAATTATGCCAAAGACTGTTGTGCCCGATGAGGCTAATAAAATTGCATCCTCTTCCGCTTACTTGATTGAGACTTCTTGCTTATGGCACAATAGATTGGGACACGTAAATAATAAATCAATTCGACGGATGATGAACTTAGATTTATTACCTAATTTAAAATTTAATAATAATGAAAAATTCCATATATGTGTCGAAGCTAAAATGACTAAGGCACATTTTCCTTCCGTGGAAAGAAACACCGAACCGTTAGATTTAATTCATACAGACTTGTGTGATTTAAAATTTCTACAAACGAGAGGTGGTAAAAAATACTTTGTAAGTTTTATCGATGATTGTACAAGATACTGTTATGTCTATTTGCTAAGTAGCAAAGATGAGACACTTGAGGCTTTTAAAAACTATAAGAATGAAGTATCAAGAAGGTTCGTAGTGATAGAGGTGGTGAATATGATGCATCGTTTAATGAATTATGTTCAGACTCTGGTATTATCCATCAAACGACTGCACCTTATGCACCTCAATCAAACGGTATTGCTGAACGCAAAAATCGTACTCTTAAGGAGATGATGAATGCTATGTTGATAAGTTCGGGTTTACCTCAGAACTTGTGCGGGGAAGCGATACTTTCCGCCAATGTCATTCTTAATAGAGTTTTGTCTAAAAAATGGATAAAACACCCTACGAGTTATGGAAAGGCTACAAGCCTAGCTACAAATACTTGAAAGTGTGGGGGTGTTTAGCAAAGGTCGAAGTGCCTAAACCTAAACAAATAAAAATTGGGCCTAAAACGATAGATTGTATATTTATCGGTTATGCAAATAACAGTAGTGCACATAGATTTCTAGTGCATAAATACCGGATGTTCACGTGAATACAATCATGGAATCAAGAAATTCTGTATTTTTTGATTATGTATTTCCATGTAAAGAAAGAAGTCAAGAAAACACAAGCTTAAATAAGCGGCCACATGAACCAACAAGTGAAACTACTCCAGAAACTGAGGGTCCAGAACCTCGTAAGAGTAAACGGGCAAGGACTTCAACGTCTTTCGGTCCTGATTTTTTCACCTATATGGTAGAAAACGAACCAAGTACATATGCTCAGGCTATGTCAAATCCAGAAGCGCCGTTCTGGAAAGAAGCAGTCAATAGTGAAATCGATTCCATTATGCAAAATCATACTTGGGAATTAGTAAATATCCCACCAGGACATAAACCTCTCGGTTGTAAGTGGATTTTTAAGAAAAAATTCAAGGCTGATGGATCGATCGGTAAATATAAGGCCAGACTGGTAGCTAAAGGTTATCGTCAAAAATATGGTCTTGACTTCTTCGATACATATTCACCGGTTACTCGGATCACATCGATACGAGTTCTTATCGCAATTGCTGCGGTAAATAATCTAGAAATACATCAAATGGATGTAAAGACTGCTTTCTTAAATGGTGAATTGAAAGAAGAAATCTATATGGAACAACCCGAGGGTTATGTGGTTCCAGGTCAAGAACACAAAGTATGTCGACTCGTTAAGTCATTGTATGGGCTTAAGCAAGCGCCAAAACAATGGCACCAAAAATTTGATCAAACGATGTTATCAAATGGGTTTAAAATTAACGAGTGCAATAAATGTGTTTATGTCAATAACGCTTCTAATTCCTTTGTGATAGTATGTCTATATGTTGATGACATGTTAATCTTGGGTAGTACTCATGATATAATCATAAATACTAAGAAGTTGTTAACAAGAAACTTCGATATGAAGGATATGGGAGTTTTTTTTATTTTAAGAAACTTTATTTTATTAATAAACGAAATAAAGAGCTACAAAGTTGAGTGCCATATCCCGGCCCGCCCCAAGTTTATGTGATAGAGTGCATAGCATGGCCTCCTTAAACCCTATGTGTGGCAAACCCAGTGTAGGAAAATCCACCACATAGGGAAGAGTACTCGCTTTATGCACCCCCGAAAAATCCCCTGCCCTATAAATAATTACATCAGTGGGATTCAGATTGAAATAAATGCTGCCTCTATGCATGAAATGCCAAAGACCCATTCGCATCCTCGTGTGAACTTTCTTGGTTCGAAGAAGCTTGCAGCCCTTCCTCTTGAAATTTCGACATGACCCATCCGTAAAGTGAGCTACGAAACCCATACTAGAAGCTGTACCAAACACACAAGGGACAATATCAAACACCAGAATAAGTATGAGCACAGCGGTTGACTGCAAAAGCAACAAAACACCTGGGTTGCACCCTTAGCAATGTGGTAGGGGTGCGTCCAAAGGTCAGCACAATCCACTAAGCCGCAGCCATATGTAAGCGCCAGACAAACTGCAAGGTGGTGATCTGTCCGCAACATAAGCACACCAGGAATATGGTAAACAACATACAAACTCCAGAAAATAGTATAGAAAATGAACAAAAACACCTGAATTTCACCCCAACAAAAAATGGAGGGGTACGTCCAGTCAATCTGGTATTGGTGGAGATAAGTGTGTCGCGCAAATGGGTTCCCTCCATCTCCACATGCAGTTAGCTTCATCGACCTGCACAAAGTGGAGCACGCAGTATATGGATATAATCTTTTTAAGGATATGGGAGTTGCAAATGTAATTTTGGGGATTAAAATCTCTAGAATGTCGGATGGACTTGCATTGTCACAGTCTCATTATGTTGAGTCTGTTCTAAAAAGATTTAACATATTTAATGAAAGTCCGATAAAAACTCCTATTGACTTGACTATGCACTTAGTCAAAAATAAAGGAGAACACATGTCTCGATTAAAATATTCACAAATCATAGGCTGTCTGATGTACATAACCAATTGTACTAGACCAGACTTAGCATGTGCTATAAATAAACTGAGCAGATTTACAAGTAATCCAAGTGAGGATCATTGGAAAGCATTGAATAGAGTACTGAGGTACTTAAAATTCACAATGAATCTTGGATTATGGTACACGAGATATCCAGCAGCATTAGAAGGATACTGTGATGCAAATTGGATATCTGACTCGAAAGAATCAAAGTCCACAAGTGGATACGTATTCACTATTGGTGGTGCTGTTGTGTCATGGAAATCCACAAAGCAAACTTTCATTGCTCATTCCACTATGGAAGCTGAGTTCATTGAATTGGACAAGGCAGGAGAAGAAGCAGAATGGCTTCGTAATTTCCTCGAGGATATTCCATGCTGGACTAAGCCTATTGCTCCTATAAGCATACATAGCGATAGTTAGTCGGCTATAAGCCGGGCACAAAATAGTATGTACAATGGTAAGTCAAGACATATTCGTCGTAGACATAATACCATTAAACAACTGATCTCTAACGGCGTGATTTCCGTCGATTTTGTTAAATCGAAGGACAATCTCGCGGATCCGCTAACAAAAGTTTTACCTAGAGATCAAATGTCAAAATTGACATACGGAATGGGACTGAAGCCAATTACGACAGAAACTTTGTAATCGTAACCCCACCATGTTGACTGGAGATCCCAAAATCATGGTTCAAAGGGACAACTAAGTTATAAAGGTTCTTTGAACACTTACCCACCCATTCTATGAATAAAAGTGTTATCTGTAAGATGTGTAAGGATAAGTGAAAACTTTTAATGATTCCTATAGCTTGATTAAATTCGAGTAGGGTATGGCAGAATACTCTTGATAGGAGGTCACCTATGTAAGTGTGAAGTGGGGCCGCTTCTGTGAGAATTCAGTGGCTTGAAATCTCTAACGCACTTTCTGAAACCAGGGTGTTCATGGCCAAAATGAGCACAACCATGAGAACCAATACGTGTTAAGGGAAATATTGTGTGAGTACTATTGTTTGGTTTTACATTAAAGGCGGAACGGTTCAGGACATAGTTCACTGATTAGCCGAGTAGATCCGATAGTATTTCACTAAGGCAGGTTCAAAGCCAGAAGCTACCTCTCCTGATGCAATATTTTCTGTCAGAATCTCTTCAGGGTCTGCATTTGCATTAATGTCCATTTTGTGGGGGATTGTTGGAGAAAATGTCCATTTATGTCCATACTCTTAGTGGCCATAAAACATGAGTTAGTGGCCTTAACTTTTACTTAGTGCCATAAGTGAATAGTAGTGGTCATTATTGAGAGTTAAAGACCTTAGGAGTGGGAGCTACTTTTTCCACCTATATAAACCCTCTTTGGTGGAAATGTCACAACACAAGTTTTTCCAAATAATACTTTTCCATCTCATATAGTAAGGTAGTTTGTTTTTTGTTGCAGAGATTCTGAAGCACCAAGAGTTCGTTGAGTTCGTAAGTCAAGTACCTCAATTCGAGCAGTAATTGAGTTATCCTGGGAGACAAGTGCTAAACCGTGGGTACTGCCGGAGCATAATTGTCTTAAGGACAGAGATTAGCTCGTTCCGGTTACGTATCCTTGTTGTTTTTCTTTCTGTTTTTCCTTTTTGTTTGTGTCAGTCCAAAATATAATAAAATTGTTCTTCATCTTTTCTGTTCTTTATTTTTTACTTTCGCATTGTAATACTTTGGGTATAACAAGTATTACAACCGATGTTGTAATTAAACGATTTCAAAGCATGAAACTTCATAGGGGACAATTGTAATTTGTTGGTTATCGTTATTTTGTGCCTTAAACAATTGTTAATTATGGGCTATGTTTGGTAATTTTGTGTACGGATTACTTGGTATTTGTTGTCTAATGTATTATTATTTTGTGTCTAGAACAATTGTAAATCATCGACTGTTTACTCTAATTTTTCACCAAAAAAAATGTAATATGTAGGCTTTTATCAGTTTGTGCCCCCACTGGATTTTATTCCTAGGTCCACCACTGGGTATCACCATATACATAACAATGTAAAGATGAAGAAAAATGAAAATAAAAAATAAAATCCAGAGACGGAACTAGGAATTGGAGGCCGGGTGGCCTAATGTAATGGACTATATTTGTATGGTCGGGTGGGCTGGATTAAGACAACTAACTGTGTTGTACTGGGTTATATAAGGTTTTTTATGTATCAAAAATAAAATCCGGGTGGGCGCAACCTACCCTTGTTTCCGACCCTGATAAAATCTAGGGGAAATTAGCCAAAATTCCACTTTTTAATACAAAATAAATAAACATGACACACAATTTGAAAATGTTGCAAAAAGGACCAAAAAAAAATTAGACGGACAAAAATACCCCTTTTGGAACGCACGCGACACAACTGATGCTTTACTGCTACTTCTTCTTCTTTTTTTCTTTTTTTTTTTTAATTTTATAAACAAACGTAACTTTTGATTTAGAACTCTGATCATTAAAAAAATTTCACCAAAATTCTTTTTTATGCTCTTTATTTTGAGATATCATATGATACCCTTCCGACGTAAATTTTGAAAGCTGAAAAAATATTTGCATTAATCTGAGTGTTTTTTCTTATAAACGACCGTAACTTTTGATTTTAAACACCGATCATCAAAATTCTTTCACCAAAGTTTATATTTTTTTCTCTTCATTTTCAGATCTCATACGACACCCTTTCGACGTAGATTTTAAAAGCTGAATTTAATCGCAACGTTTACACTAACAAAGTAACAGTATCACAATATCAGTATCACAGTATTAGTATCACATGTAGTTCAAGGTTTAATAGCATCACGTCTGATCTAAAACATTTAAATATAATACTAGTAGTTTCCAGAATACAAAAATATGGTTATAATTAACATGTAGTACTTTTCAGTTGTCTCATCTACTGCAAAAAAAACCACCAACATGTGGGAAGAAACATCAGCAAGACAAAATGAAAGCTCCGAAAATAAACTATAGCACCAAGAAAAAGTCTATTAGTTACAACAACATCAAGTACATCATTCCCCATGCTCGTTGCACTCTCTCGAAACGGAAGC
Organism: Gentiana macrophylla; assembly: GCA_026214975.1. Classification (NCBI taxonomy): domain Eukaryota; kingdom Viridiplantae; phylum Streptophyta; class Magnoliopsida; order Gentianales; family Gentianaceae; genus Gentiana; species Gentiana macrophylla. Next base: position 106,099,943 of record CM047806.1, read on the forward strand.
TCTGATGGGGAACACGCGCTGCCCATTTACAGGGCTGGCCCTATAGTGAGGTCGGCAAGACCTGGGTTTTAAGCCCAACAGTGTTGGAGGGCCCATGGTACATGTTTCCTTAAAAGAAAAGAAAAAAATTCATGTAGATTTAATCCGATCCAACCTAATATAATATGTTAAATTTTCTTTTGATAAAGGCCTAATTATTTTTTACTCCAATCGATAAAGGTCCCAATAAAAAAAATTTACTTGGCCCAAAAAGAAAATTAGACATACAAACAAGTTTTATTAATTTTTTGCATTTACGGATGTTAAAAACGCGATAAGTTTTGGAAAAAATGTAGTACTTAAGATTTGACAGAGAATTAGAAACTCCAAGGCACGTTAATAACGTTGTCTTTTATGAAATGTTTCGTCTCACACGATATTTCACTAACGGATCAAATGAAAATCTCTTTCAGGATATAATAGGGGTGTTTGATTCAAACGGTGACTTGTTTGAATCAAACCTGATAACACTCAAAGTTTTTCTGATGATGTTGTCAAACTTATGAATTTTCGTCTGCATACTTATGTCTTTTATAGGTTGCAAGTACCCCATAAACGAATGGAGATACTCATTGCACGAAAGGGTAGGGTTGTCACTGTTCAACGGATGAAAGCATACAACCCTTACACAAAAGGGTAAGTACATATCTGTTTGAAAATGCATGTATCTGAAAATGCATATCCCTTCATGATCTGATGCATGCATTGGTTTAGGTTTCAGGGACATTGCCCCCGAACCCCCACGAGTGGGCGCTGCCCCCTCGACCTATCGCGACCTGACCAGGCAGGTCGAACCCCGTTTCGTTGCGATAACATTAATTCGTACGGCAACTCGTATGCAAATGATTACCAAAATATTTATTTATGAAAAAATATCTAACAATAAGTATGTTTTAAAAAAACAATTTCAACTAAAAGACCTAATTCGGAGACTTGGTTAAGCCCAAAAAAAGTGAGGGCCGGCCCTGCCCATTCATATATACCAATTGGCTAGGAACTTTGCAAAACTCCATTGAAGTTGTTGCCTTGCTTCATAAACTCAAACAATAGAGCTGCATTTTCTCCATTTATTTCAATTGCTTCCACATTGAACTGTATTGTGTATTAAAAAGGAGAGAATGAGCCTACAATATCAGTAACACAGTATCAGTAACAGTAACAGTAACACTCAACAACACTCAACCTTATTTATGATGGGCTAACCTAATGGATCAATTATCAGTAACTTTTTATTTGCAAATGGGTGTAAGAAATAAAAGAAGACTAAAAGTGTTGTAGGGGAAAATATGTATGTACATTGTCAAGGATGTAGTAATTCATTTCTTTTAACCAGAATAATAAACTAAATTATTTACTGGAGGTAATTAGAACACTCTTTATTCCTACCCAGAACGCAAAAACGGAATCTCAGCAAATGGACAGACATACAATGCTTTCAAAACCAACGTGGGCAATGATTTCAAAGACAACTTGGACAGGCATCAAGAATAAAAGAACTCGCAAAGACAACAAAATCATGAACTCACAAAAACTAACCTCTTTTCTAAAGTTTCAGCTTCCATCTGACTGTTGTCTTGCATTGCCACTATATGAACTTCTGAACTCATCAACATCTTTTCGATTCGGTAGCACAAGAACGCAACAAAGACTTCACTTTATCAAGATTTCATGCTGCATGATCATCTAAAACGCATTTAATTTCTAAACACTATATCTACACACGAGTTTTAAGTAGATCATACTGATTTCAAACAAGAAAAACTAACAGCTATGCTATATTCTACAGCAAAAGAATTCATCGATATTCACTTGGTCAAACAAACAAATACATCGCACGCATACTGATTGCGGGTGACCCGGATCAGTCCACGTGTCAGGCAGAACGAAGCGAACAGACAGAACAGGACAGAACCATACCCGATCTGGTACCGCCGTGACCAGAGGAAGAAGCGAGGTGACCAGGGCAGGTCCCTGATATAGAAGAAGAAAGCTGACCAGGGCAGGTCCCTGACCTGGAGAAGCAAGCCGATCGAAGCGAGTCCTGACTGAAAAAAAAATGCGATCGTGGCCAAGACAGTCCCCCTGATCACCAAGCAGATCGAAGACGTACTCATCTGAATAAAGAGCAGTTATTGAACGTGAGGCGTGGGGGTTTATATAACCGCCCATTAATTCCATTATCACCAATAACCGCCTGAACTACGGTGGGACTTGATTCCAAGCATATACTTGGATACGTAGGCAGCTTATTGATTAAGTTCAGTCCATAAGAAAAAACGAGAACGGTTCTCTGTACAATCCTAGAGCAAGAAAGACCCGATTGTTTATTTGTTACATATTTAGTTCGATCATTGGCGCTAGAAGGAGGGCATTTTATGTTTCTAGCGGGGGAATTGCAGAGTAATCGAACATGCCACCTAAGAAGAATCAACAAGGGAAAGATGTAGCAGGTTCTTCACACGATCCGGAAAATGTGGATCAGAACCAAGATCGAAACCCAGAAAAGCAACCGCAAGATCAGCCAAATACGAAGGAAATGGCGAAACAACTCCTGGTGGATGCTTTAAAAACCATGGGAGATGAGGATTTTCAGGTTCTTTTTGAAAGTGTGAGAAAAGGAAAGGAAAAGGTAGACGCTGTTGGAGAAGAAAAGCAACTACCTTCAGAAAACAGGGGTAGTCATAAGGAAGTTGCAGAATCCAATGATCAAGTTGTTAAGAGCAAAACCCGTCACGCTGATGAAGCTGCAAGAGCCGAGTTAGATGCGATGTTAGAAGACGAGGAGGATGAATTTCATCTTGCTTCGCCTATTGTAGAGTACATTGAAGCATGCCCCTGTCCCAGAGGGTTTAAAATACCCAAAATCAGTCCCTATGACGGAACCAAAGACCCGTATGATCATATGCACCAGTATATAGCGCATATGCAGTTGTACAACGCCACAGCGAAATGAAATGCAAAGCCTTTCCCGCGCTCCTATCTGGAAGAGCTGAGGACCGTTCAACAAGTTGCCGTCCCGATCTATCACCGCTTTACGGTTTTAACAAAGAAGTTTATGAGTATGTTCATTGCGGCCAGACCGTTTCAAAGGAACAGTACTCATTTGCTCACCATTAAGCAAAAGTCCGACGAAACGGTTTTACAATTCATAAAGAGGTTTAATGCAGAATCAACCCAGGTGGCTGATGTAGATGACCGATTTCTGGTAGCCTCATTCGTAGCAGGGCTACGAGAAGGGCGGCTACATGCTAAGTTAAATGGGAAAAACCCCAAAGCTATGGAAGAATGCTTGGCCATCGCTTTTAAACATTGTCAGGGTGAAGAAGCTAATCGTGCCAAGCGTGAGTTGGAAAAAGGAGATCACAGAAAGGGAAAACCAGAGGAGAAATCCGATAAAAAGCGTAAATTAGTTTGGGATAGGGTGCAGGCACCCATAACCGACAGATTGGGAAAAAGAGGTGCTCTGCAGACAGAGACCTGATCCCGTTGAACAGATCACGAGAACAAGTTCTTGCTATCATGGAACGTAAGGGAATAGCCAGAACTCCATTTCCTATGAAGGGACCAAGAGAAAAGAGAGATCAAACTAAATTTTGTAAGTTCCACCAAGATGTTGGTCATGATACAGAGTCATGCAGGGAGTTAATCAGGGACATAGATGCAGCCGTCATGAAAGGACAGCTTGATGAGGTGGTGGACAGATCTCGTAACGAACAGCCCAGGGGGCGCAGGGAATTTAGGAGAGGACCATACCAGGATGAAAGGGGTAGGAACAACGAACAAAGAAGGCAGAGGCATCCATCCCCAGATCAGGACGGACAAATCGATAACCGTCCGATAAACACAATTAACACGATCATGGGAGGTCCTAAGCGGACAGATAAGGAGGAGGAAACAAGTTTAGCAGGTCAAACGGTTCAAGACCGAAATTCTGGTAAACGTCAAAAGGTATCAGGAGAAGTGAGGTACGGACCAGAGGACCCACTACCCCTGGTAATCAACAACGAAGGGTTGGTCATTGAAGCCGTGATCAACAAAAATTGGGTGAAGAGAATTTGCGTTGATATAGGAAGTGCTGTTAACATATTGTATTATAGGGCTTTCCAGGCCATGAAGTTAAAAGATTCCAATTTAACACCAGTATCTGCACCACTTTTTGGATTTGCCGGTCCACCTATTAACCCTATGGGTATGGTCACATTACCCACAACTTTTGGTAAATTACCTCAGGGCAGGACCCTCATGGTAAATTACATCGTGGTTAAGGCACCTTCAACACAAATGTCATCATGGGAAGGCCGGCCATCATCGATCTGAAAGGCGATTATCTCACCACCACAAACAAAGATGAAATTTCCAGTCGGCTTGGGATCGGTCGAAATTAAAGGGGATGTGGAAACAGCCAGGAGCTGTTACACATCTGTAGTTGGTGAGAAACAGTTGGTTCAACAGGTGACTCTTGAAGAGCTGTTGCCGGAAGAAGAAAAGACTTGGGTAACTGCAGACCAGACCGAGACTGTTCATATAGGAGAACCAGGAACAGAGTCAGGGGTGAATATAGGATCATGGATTCCAGACCCCCATAAAAGAGTGTTAACAGATTTGCTCAGGGAATACCAAGATGTCTTTGCGTGGAAGACGGATGATATGCCTGGTTTATCACCAGAATTCATAGTACATAGTTTGAATGTGGATCAGAACAGACCCCCAGTTCGTCAAAAGAAAAGGCACTTTGCACCAGAAAGGATCTCAGTCATCGAACAGGAAGTTGCCAAGTTGAAACAAGCAGGAATTGTCAAAGAGGTGGTTTACCCAGAATGGCTCGCCAATCCGGTTCTAGTAAAAAAATCAGATGGATCGTGGAGAATGTGTGTAGACTTTACGGATTTAAATAAGGCTTGTCCTAAAGACAGTTACACCTCACCCAGAATTGACAGGCTAGTGGATTCGACTGTGGGTTTTGAAATTTTCGGGTTCTTGGACGCGTACAAAGGATATCACCAGATATTCATGGACCCAAAAGATGCAGAGAAAACAATTTTTATCACGAAATTTGGCACATATTATTATGTGACCATGCCGTTAAATGAAAAATGCAGGAGCCACATATCAAAGGGCAGTTAATCGAATTTTCCACGATCAGATAGGCAAGTCTATGGAGGTCTATGTTGATGATTTACTTATCAAAAGCAGGACTTTAGATCAATATTTGCAAGATGTGAAGGAAGTTTGCAAGGTGCTTCGAACAACAAAGATGAAACTAAACCCAAAGAAGTGTACGTTCGGAGTCAGATCTGGAAAGTTCTTGGGTTATATGATCTCTAAAGATGGAATCCGGGCCAATCCGGACAAGTTGGATGCTTTAAAAACCATGCCACCTCCTACTAACATTAGGGAGGTCCAAAGGTTAACAGGAAGACTGGCAGCATTGAACAGGTTCCTTTCACGTTCAGCACAGCGTGCACTGCCTTTCTTCAAGATTTTAAGGAAAGCTTCACCATTTCATTGGGGGACCGATTGTCAAGAAGCCTTTAATGATCTGAAAAAATATTTGTTAGAGTTACCAACTCTAACCTCTCCTCAGGAAGGAGAGGTTCTGTACCTTTATCTATCAGTTTGTGATGAAGTCGTTAGTCTTTCGTTAGTTGCAACAGACACATTTTGAAGCTTGATCTATTACACAAGCAAAGCCTTACATGGACCTGAAGTGAGATACTCAGATGCGGAAAAGTTGGTACTTGCATTGGTACACGCGACCAGGAAACTGAGGTCTTACTTCCAGAGTCACCCAGTCATCGTCTTGACCGATCAGCCATTGAAGCAAATATTAAGCGGACACTGTATAACTCGGGTCGTCTAGCCAAATGGGTAGTAGAATTGGCAGGTTATGATCTGGAATATAGACCACGAACAGCTGTGAAAGCACAGGCCCTGGCAGATTTCCTGGCTGAAGAGAAATCAATCTCTATCGATCAACAAATGAATCCCAACGAATCAAGACAATGGAAATTGTTTGTTGATGGAGCATCCAGCAAGAATGGGTCAGGAGCAGGTCTCCTCCTCATAAGTCCAAAAGGGGAAGAGTTCCCCTATGCTTTACACTTTAACTTCCAGGCAACCAATAATGAAGCTGAATACGAAGCGCTAATTACCGGTTTGAACTTAGCTCTAAAGCTGGGGGTTAAACAGCTCAAAGTTTACAGTGACTCTCAATTGGTAGTAAACCACATCAGGGGAGATTATGAAGCGAAAGAGGAACCTATGAAGAAGTATTTATCTCTGGCCCAGTCACTCATAAACCAGCCCAAGAAGTACAGTGAGGCGCAGTCTCCAGATCACAAAATACCAGAGCAGATGCCCTGTCTAAGTTGGCCTCTAATTTCTTATCAGACAAGAAGGTTCTCATTGAGCAGTTAAATCAGCGTAGCTATGAAATTCCTGAGGTGCAACCAGTCACACAAAGGGAAACATGGATGGATTCCATTGTATCATACTTAAAAAATGGCCAGTTACTAGAAGACCGAGGTCAAGCTCGCAAAATTCAGCGCTTATCTGACAGGTATGCCTTATTCAATGATATCTTGTATAGGAAATCATTCATATCTCCGTAATACGTTGTGTTACTATGGAAGAAGGCAATTACCTATTGAGAGAAATCCACCTTGGGATTTGTGGGAACCATATGGGATCAAGGGCATTAGCTAGGAAGTGCAGGTTGTTTGGCTATTATTGGCCTAAAATGCAGCAAGATGCAGAGGAATTAGTCTTGGCGTGCAGGTCATGTCAAGTTCATGGTAATCTATCCCATCGACCATCTGAAATTTTGACTCCAGTCATTGCAGCCTGGCCTTTTGATCAATGGGGCGTCGATCTGGTGGGGCCACTTCCAACAGCACCAGGAAATTATAAGTTCTTAGTAGTGGCAGTTGACTATTTCACTAAATGGGTGGAGGCAGAACCATTAACCACTATCACAGCCAAACAGATCCAAAAATTCTTGTGGAAAAATCTGATATACAGGTACGGAATACCAAAGACTATAATTTCAGACAACGGTACTCAATTTGAAGACAGTGGAGTTCAAGAGTGGTGTACAGAGTTGGGCATAAAACAGCATTTCACCTCTGTTGGTCACCCCCAGGCAAATGGTCAAGTGGAACAAACTAACAGGCAGATCAAGCTTGGTTTGAAAAAGAGGCTGGAGCAAGAGGGAAAACACTGGGTAGAGCATCTCCCAAACATCCTTTGGGCTTATAGGACTACCCCAAATATGTCAACACATGAAACCCCATTCTCATTGGCATATGGGTGTGAAGCTGTCATTCCAGCAGAAATTGGACTGCCATCTCCCAGAACAACGCTACATAATGACCAGATCCATGAAGAGGAAATAAGGCACACCAAGGATGAACTGGAAGAGAAAAGAGATGTTGCTCTGATCCGAATGGCTAAGTATAAGCAACAGGTTTCCCAGTATTACAACTCCAAGGTGAAACAATGCTACTTTAAGATTGGCGATCTGGTGTTGCGCAAAAAAGCGAGATCGTGAGGCGAACCAAGCGGAAGCCTTGGTCCTAATCGGAGGGTCCTTATCGATCATCAAAGTACATGGAAGAGGAGCATACCAATTGGCTGATTTCAAAGGGAAAACCATTCCTAGAAGTTGGAATGTGGTTAATCTGAAGAAGTTTTATGTTTAAAGGCAAGTAACAATCGTTCTTATTTTTGCAAATTAATTATGTATTCTGACTTTATGTTGAACCATTGAATCTATCATGGCTGTAATATATTTCCATCATGAAACTCTTCAAAAGAGAAAATTTGTTAAGTCCGAAAATTCGGATCGTTTATTGACCTCGGTCGTCGTTCATTTGAGACCTCAGTCGGTCGAAGACTCTTTAAAGAGAAAATTTATTAAGTCCGAAAAATCGGACCGTTTATTGACCTCGGTCGTCGCCCATTTTAGACCTCAGTCAGTCGCCAACTCTTAAATGAGGAAATTTATTAAGTCTCGAAAAATCGGATCGTTTATTGACCTCAGTCGTCATTCATTTGAGACCTCAGGTCAGGTCGAAAACTCTTTAAAAGAGAAAAATTTATTAAGTCTGAAAAATCAGACCGTTTATTGACCTCACGCCAGGTCGCCCATTTTAGACCTCAGGACAGGTCGACAACTCTTAAAATGAGAAAATTTGTAAAGTCTGAAAAATCAGATAGCTTTTTAGACCTCAGGTCAAGTCGTTAATTTTAGACCTCAGGTCAGGTCGTTAATTTTAGACCTCAGGTCAGGTCGTTTACTTTAAACCTCAGGCCAGGCCAAAAACTCCTCAAGGAGAAAGTTCTCTTCTTAAAAATCAGATTAAGTTTGGAATCAACTGCAGTATGACGTGTGCTACACAGCAAATCACACTTCATACTGGGGGGAACAGAGCATAATGAGCATAATGAAGGAGTGTACTACAAAAAGAGATGGAACCAAAAACCAAAAAGATGGAATCAAAAACCAAAAACCTTCATAAAGATAACCTTCATAAAGATAACCAAGTTGAAGGGCAACAACAGCAAAAAATATAATGTTATACAATGTTTGAAATCAAAAGCAAAAAATGTCTTCACTTGGAACTTGGAGGAACTTGAGATTGGGATGATGAGCCGGTTTGAGCGGTGGAGGTTTCTTGCCATACTTAGAGACCAAATCCACCCCACCTCTAAACTCTTTGAATCAGTCTCATAGATTTGAGACCCATCGTTCTGCTCCACCGCATGGGAAAAACTGGTGGCATCAACATTGAGACCAATTTGCCTTCATGTCCTCAATGGTCGAGGAGTACCCAAACCAAATAATTGGGGCAAACAACATTTTGATATTATCACCAACCGATCGGACCTCCTATAGTTATCAAGAGCTTCAAACAATGTGCTCGTAGCACTGCTTCTTCAAAGTGTCCTCTCCTTCTCAAGGTAGCTACCATCTCTTCCAATTTGGTTCGACTTGAGTAGCCGTGGCTAGTTGAGTCTGGAACTCGTCATTTTTAGCTTTCACTTCGTCGGATAAAGCCGGTTCAAAGCAGAGAGGTATTCAAGAAATCCTCGTGCTTAGCTTTCCATTCGATAAAGAGTTGGCTAAGTCTTCCTCAACCTTACTGCAATTTCTCGGTCGGGTCAAAATTTCCTTACCAGCTTTAGCCCCTAGCAAAGAAAGCAGGGTGCACAATTAATTTATATATTTTAAAGGAAACAAGTTATTATCTATGAAGCAAAACACTTACAAATGTCGATATATCTTGATTGGACCATTCTTTCCAATCATATCTTTCTCCCTGATGGCGTTCTGAGGTCCCAGCATCCTTGTCAGCTTGATCTTGAGATCTAATGCGTTTTGAGGCACGTCTGGTCTCATCTCAGATCTCTATCAAAGCGGTCAGAGGAACCAACCGATAGTCATTGGTCTCTTCGAAATCACCTCACTGATCAATCTCGTTTGAAGGCTCAATTGGATGATCACAACAAAGCTTGGCGATCGATCTGGTACATCTTGATTGACAACAGGACCAGACGCGTCCTGGCCTCTGGGAGGTGAAGCCTCATCAGCGATTTAGATGATGTCAGTGAAGCTTGCCACTGCAAATACCAACAAAAAATTAAAACAGGCTACAGAAGGAAAACATAAATGCTCCAAATGAGAGACCCTACTTAAATTGTATCTCTCCTCTGATAACTCAACATAAGGCTCTGGGCAAAGCCTCCAAATGAGCGAAGATCAATCGATTAGAATCAGAATGTCTCGCACTCCAAATATATCGGGGACTCACTGATATCCTTTAACAACTTTTTATCCGCTTTGCTCTCTAGCACATCGCTATTCTTGGTGGCAGTGTTCCATTTACCCAAATCCCTAATAGTGTTGTGCCTAATGAAGAAAAAGTGTTTCTTCCAATCCGAGAAGGACTGGTCGGTTTTCTTAATCAAACGGACACCACTCAAGTTATCAGTTCTCCTACAGAAACAGTACCAGCCAGGGTTCTTCTTAACTTGTTTACACTGGTAAAAGGTTCTAAATAGTAACAAGGAGAAAGGGGTCACAAAACACCTACACCAAATTAAAAAACCAGTAATGGCCCTTATACTATTGGGAACTATCTAACCAAGTCGTAATATCGGAGTATTTCCAGGAAAGCTGGAGGAAGAGGAAATCTGAGACCGCATTCAAACTGTTCTTTATAAACAAAGCAAGACCAGCGAGGAGCAAAGAGACTCTTTCCAGGTGCAGGACGGATAGGGGCATAAGTATTCTTGTTTATCCCAAACCTATCACAGATATCTGTGATATCCGAATCCTTTAATTTGGAGTCAATCCCGTGGCAAGCCATCATTTTCTTGGTCTCGTAGGTCCTCCTCAATGCTCTTATGGGCGCAGATAAACCGGAAATATTGTATTCGGTCGGAGGTGATTCGACAAGGGAAGGAACAATAGAGGCAATCAAATGTGGGGGAAGAATAGAGAAAAGAGGATTTTCACCGGGATTGGAAATTTCAGGCAGATCTGGATTCATAAGGAGCAAAAACAAAAAAGAGAATAGATTTTTATTGCATAAAGATGAAGGACTTACTTGTTAATTGAGGGAGCAAATCTGTCAAACTGAATCTCTATATCTTTAAATAATGATGGGCGTTTGCGTAATCCGATAGATTTAACAAGCTTTTAACCAAGGGATGGGAAGCTTGGGCTACGCATTGATTGAAGTGACAAAGCGTGTGCAATTATAGAGACGTTTGAGTTAACCGAGACAAAGGTGGAGAGGCCATCTGGACGGTACACGTGGAGCGACTTTGGAATTCGAGATCTTAATCTATAGTAAAGGCCGACTGATCGAATAAGATCTCGGGGGCTTTGATTAGGTGACCCGGATCGATCCACGTGTCGAGCGTAACAAAGCGAATGCAGGCGAGCAGGGACGTAACCATACCCGATCCGGTACCGCCGTGACCAGGAGGAAGAAGCGAGGTGACCAGGGCAGGTCCCTGATATATAAGAAGAAAGTCGACGAGGCGGTGTCCCCGACCTGAGAAGCAAAGTCGATCGAAGCGTCCACCCCGACTGTAAAAAAAATTTGTCGAGGCCAAGACAGGTCCCTGATCACCTGAAGCAGATCGAAGACGTACTCATCTGAATAAAGAGCAGTTATTGAACGTGAGGTGTGGGGGTTTATATAACCGCCCATTAATTCCATTATCACCAATAACCGCCTGAACTACGGTGGGACTTGATTCCAAGCATATACTTGGATACGTAGGCAGCTTATTGATTAAGTTCAGTCCATAAGAAAAAACGAGAACGGTTCTCTGTACAATCCTAGAGCAAGAAAGACCCGATTGTTTATTTGTTACATATTTAGTTCGATCACATACTAATCCAAACCACCCCAACAAATAAAGGGCAAAATTATGCCCTCTCTATCAATGCCATGAATTATACAACCAGCAGGTGAAATTGTTACAGAAATTGGAAAGAAAAAATTAGTCTCAGGAGACTTACAACGTAACAACTAGATAGAAATTGGAAAATGTAGCTGAAGGAGGCGGACGCGGCGGCGGCGGTGGCGGAGACGGCGGCTGATTCAGATGGAACAACGGTTGCTATAGTTGGTACCAACGATCGCGACCTGAGGAACAATGAGAACGGAGATGGCACCGGCGAGTTTTTGAAGGGATATTTTTGTAAAAGAATAGGGGTATATTCATCCGGTGCGTTATCTTTATTGCAACTAAAAAAAATAAGTGTGGATTAAAGTTTAATTAAGGGAGGAAATGTGAATTTATATCTAATTTTTCATTAAAATCTATAGGAAGTTCAAAAAGACGTGGGCTATAAAAAACAAAACATGAGAAGTAACAAAACTACGCCCTCCTTTCTTATTTAATTGTTTCAAATGTCAAAAACACACATATTAAGGAGAACAATTAATACTTTGACTTAACATCAAAATGACAATAACATCCCTTAAATATTATTAATGAAATGTTGTTTTTAATCTCTCACCCCTTAATAAATAATAGTAAATGTAGAAAAATACAGTATACAATGTTTTGGAAATTTAGCTACTACAGATAAAAAGAAATTTTTATTTTTTGTAACTACGATAGTTAAATAGGAACGGGGAGTAGTATATTACAAAACGGAATTTTGCCCTCGATTTAGATATGGGCGGGTCCGGCCCGGCCCGGTTAGAGGTGGCCAAATGCTCAAACCGAACCGAACCTGGCCGGAACCGCCGGTTTTTTCCCCGGTTCGTGCCGGTTCTTGAACCGGCGGTTCAAGTGAACCGCTTACGGTTCAAAACCGGCGGTTCAACGGTTCATACAGTTCAAGGTTCACACGGTTTCCTTCCGGTTCAGATCACGGTTTAAAAAATTATTAATAATTGTTTTTAACATTTTCATATAATATTTATTATTTTCACTACAATAACAAATTCCTATTCTTTTCTCTACAATTACCAAAGCGAATGTAATATATATTTTTATATAAATAGTTTCTTTTTTGGTTTTAAATATAATATTAATATTGTGTTATTTTTTTTATATGTAAATTATGTTATTTTTCAAATTTATGTTATTTTTTCAACGCTTGTACCGAAAATTCGGTTACCTACGTATCTTATATGTAATCGTGTTGGAGGCACGACACATACAAAAAAATCAAAGCGAACGTAGTTTTTATAGTTTTTTTTTAGTATTTTATAGTTTTTTTTTAAGTAAGTAAAAAGTCTTTTTTTTACACAAAATAAATAAATAGACACACTCTTTTTTAGTTGCAAAAGCGACAAACATTTTCAATGAAGACAAAACTACCCACAGCGTCTAGCTATATTATACATTAAGACACTGTTTTGAACCTGCTTTGTATCTGCTTTCTTTTTTTTTTTTTTTTTTTTTCTAACATCCGTAACTTTTGATTTACAACTCCGATCATCGAAATTTTTCACCAAAATTCATGTTTTTTTGCTCTTCAATTTGAGCCCAAAACACGATACCCTTCCGACGTATATTTTGAAAGACGAAAAAAATTGTATTAACCGAGCGCTTTTTTTTTATAAACGACCGTAACTTTTGATTTAGAACGCCGATCATCAAAATTGTTTCACCAAAGTTCATATTTTTTTTTATCTTCATTTTGAGACCGAGTTTGATACCTTTCGATGTAGTATTTGAAAGCCGAATTTAATCGCAAAGATTTACACTAACACGATGATCGATGATCGATGAGTAGATATGATCGATCGAGTATCGATGAAACGAATTCTAGACAAACTGAACTTGAATTAAGACTAAAAGGTAATACATAGAAGATCAATACAACAGACTATAGATTTAGTACAATAGGTACATCGTAACAAAAGGTAATACGTGAAGATCAATACAAGTCTGAAAAGGTCTGAACTATCAGCCAATTTATAAGAAGGATATTCTAGTTCAAAGAACTAAATTATCATGCCCGGAATTCAAAAGGTGCTGAATTACAAGTTCAGTAAACCTATGAACTAGGCCTATCTATTACATGATGATACAATGTGATCAAAAACCTCGACGCCAAGGCACACAATAAGCCTTTGAACTAGGCCTATCTATTGCATTAAGGCACACAATGACGTGAGTATCGATGTCGATGATGATCGATGTCGATGAGTATCGATGATCGAGGCTCAAAATGACTCTCCTTTCGGTTTTTTGTTCCAAGGTCTATGTCCCCCAAGTCCTTGATATGAACTGAATGTCTTCTTACAGTTCAAGCACTCATATTTACTTCTTTCCGGAGCATGAAGAGAAAGGTAATGATGTTGATGTTTGGACAGCACTACTACTACCCTTCGGATGTATAGTAGCTGAATTTGAATTTAAGTATCCAGAAAGAATCATAATAACCAATACTCTTGTATAGTACCTCAAATCCATACACAAAAGCCCGAATCTAAAGCGGCTTCAATGCAACAAGCTCTCTAATCCAAATCTATCGTGAGGAAGAAAGATATACGTAGAGAACATAACCCCAATCTCTCCTTCTTGATAGGTGATGATTAAAGAGATCACATGCTTGCCTAGTAGTAGTACGGTCCCAAGTTTCTCAACTGCTGATTTAGGCTTCTTCTCTTTCGGAGCCTTGGCCTTCAAAAAGGACGATGATCGATATGATGTCGATGACGATGATCGATGATCGATCAGAGTATCGTGCTCAAAAGGACCTCTCCTTTCGGTTTTTGTTGCAAGGTCTATGTCCCCAAGTCCTTGATATGAATCAATGTCTTCTTACAGTTCAAGCACTCGTATTTATTTCTTTTCGGAGCATGTTTCGATACTACTTTTTCTTTAGGATCATTTCTTTTAGGCCACTTCTTGTTCTTGGGTTCAATCACATTAGGCCACTTGTTCTTGGCTTCATAAACAACTGCATTCTTGAAAAATCCTTCAAAAGACGTATCTGAGTTGCCTTTTTCAACACATTCATCCAAATAGTAACTCGAATCAAAGCTTTCTTGCTTATTAAATGGTGCGCCAGTCTATAGAAACCCGAGAGAGGAGGGTGGGAGTGTGTGTGCTTATGAGGATAAAAGAGGTCAGACTTTTATGGTTCCATCCGAATGGCTGCTTATGAGTCTACCCTAAAGTCCACCATGGCAAGAACTTCACCATTCTTGGTTGCATCCAGCCTCGACCATCATCATAGTTCCACAACTCGATCTGAAATTTTTGTTACATTAGGCTAATCAAGAGTGAAGTATCCACCTAAAAATGCATCTCGATTGTACACAAAATACACACAAAGTGAGTTTACTTTAAAAGTATTTTTGAATAAAATTTGGTGCATATTTTTGTGGACCCATCATTTCAAGTCGCTCACAAGATGTTTAGATAAACAAAGGTGGTGTGATTTACTCACAAAGATCAATTGATGGCATGTTGATCAAAGCTTTCAATAAATCATTGACCACCAAGAGTTCAACTTGAGCTTCTTAAATGTTTTGTAGATTTGTTTTGCATATGGCCCAAGTTCAATATCGCATTACCTTGTTTAAAACAAGACTTACGGATGAGTAACTTAACCATAAAAGTATACCAAGAAATATTGGCACACATAAATTCTTAAAATCTACCTTTATCGTAAAGGAAGCCTCTTAAAGCAACGGTTGCCAATATCTTTTCTTTAACACTCTTCGATGAGTGGAGTACATCAATGAACGGACGGAGCAAGGACTTTGGAGCGATATATATGTCTTATTCCAATATCAAATTCACATCATCTTCAAATTCAGCAGCTTCTTCTTCATAAATCCTTCCGATTACCGGCACACCCACGCTCTGACTCCTCCCAACGCCGCCGATCACTTTTCCCCTGCCATCAATCCCATGCCATCGGTAGGATCCTCCGGGTGATGATAACAAACGATCGTCAACAAGGATGATGATAAATCAAGTTTATCACAGATGGATTTGATGTTTTGGAGATCTAGCATCTATTTACAGGTTAAAAGAATAGAAGGAACGTTTGAGCTGAAGTAATTGGGGTAATAAGGGTATATTCGTCCGGTGGAATTTATTTGTCCTTAATGCAATAAAAAATTTGAAGCAGGATTAGCACTTAATTAAGGGAGAAAAAGTGGACTATAAACTAATTTTTCCTTTTTTTTATAGGTTTTTATAGTTTTTTTTATTCGTTTTTATAGTATTTTATAGTTTCGTATAGTTTTTTTTAGTCGGTTTTAAGTATAAGTTGATTAAAAATGTTGTTTTATTAAATATTACGTGAGAGAAATTGTGTTATTTTTTCTTTTATGTAAATTATGTTATTTTTCAACGCTTGTACCGGTAATTCGGTTGACTACGTATATTTTATATGTAATCGTGTCGGAGGCACGACACATATAAAAAATTCAAAACAAACGTAGTTCTTATTATTTTGATAGTCTTTTATAGTTTTTTTTATAGGTATTTATATTTTTTTATAGTTTTTTTTTTATAGTTTATATACTTTTTTCATAGTATTTTATTGTTTCTTATAGTCTTTTTAGTCGATTTTAAATATAAGTTGATTAAAAATGTTGTTTTTTTATAGGATTAGAAGTGTAGAATTGAGAGAAAAGTAGGTGTAAAAAAATTAGAAAATGAATGGGGTATTTATAGGATTTTTTGTAGGGGTCGGGAAAAAAAAAAGAACTACGGTTCCGGTTCCGGCCGGGCCGGTTGAACCGTCGGTTCCGGTTCCAGAAATACACGAACCGCCCCTAAACCGGCGAACCGCCGGTCTAGTTCACGGTTCACGGTTTTTTTGGCCACCTCTAGGCCCGGTGGGTTGCCGGGTTTTGAACCGGCGGGTTCGGCGGTTCAGGCGGTTTGCGATTTGGCCCGGCCCGACCCGGACCCGGCGGTTCCAAAAAACCGGCCGAAACAGGCGGTTAAATCGGCCGAAACCGTAACAACGGCCCGGCCCGGAAAATTTTATTTCTTTTTATTATTTTAAATTTCTTTATAATATTAGCATAATAAATTTTTTTCCAATCACCACACTATAAATACACGATTCTCTCATTAAACTTTCCTACCATATTAATTTCTATCAAATATTACGTACCTTATTTATAGCCATCAAATATTATCTACCATATTTATTACCATCATTCACGTAATATATAACTATTAAATATAAATATACCATCATTTCATTAATTTTTCTTCCATATGTATTGTCATGAAATATTATCTATCATATTTATTACCATCAATCACACAATATATAATTATTACATATAAATATACAATTATTTCATTAATTTTTCCTACCAT
This sequence comes from Gentiana macrophylla, assembly GCA_026214975.1. Taxonomy (NCBI): domain Eukaryota; kingdom Viridiplantae; phylum Streptophyta; class Magnoliopsida; order Gentianales; family Gentianaceae; genus Gentiana; species Gentiana macrophylla. Next base: position 106,116,818 of record CM047806.1, read on the forward strand.
ATTTATTTCCAAATATTACTACCTTATTTATTGCCATCGATCACACAATATATAATTATTACATGTATTGCTCAAAATATTTCTATTTACTGAGAATTTCAATATATAAATATATATATATATATATATATATATATATATATATATATATATATATATATATATATATATATATATATATATAAAACTTTCACAAAATGCATTGAATACTAAAATTCACATACTTAATTAAAATATAAACAAATGCCAAAAAGGATAAAATGCAAGTATTAACTGGTATTTAGTCCAGTGGATTGAATATAATAGCAAAAATGATAAATTTTCATTTTACTAGACGATTATGCCCTTTTCTTACCTTTTTGTTTTTTGTTTAGTGGATTTGTTTAATATTAAAATATTCTGTTTTGGATGGGAAGAGCCCCAGTCGTGGCAAAACATCAAGGAAATAGTGAAAGCAGTAAGCTAATGAAGCTTTAAGCAAAGTAACAACACATATGAACTACTAAAATCCTCAATACCCTACGCTTGTCGAAGATCCTTAGCCTTTTTGATAGCTTTAGATAAGAACACATGTGAGGCCTCACCATATTTGGGTCGGGAACGACTTTATTTCTCCAAAACCAAATGCCGTAACATTCTTCTCGAAACATATATATAGGGCCAATTGTTTGCCTTTTTGAGGTTGCTAACTACCCAATCTTGCGGGGAAGGGTTCGAGATGAAGTGTTGTTATTCCTCCGCCGGGAGCCCGGGAAAACACTTCTCCAAACCGAGTATGACCAAGTACAATCACGCAAAGCATGTAGTGTTGTTTCGTCGGTATGGTTGCAAGAGCTGCATATCGGAGTATGGATGATATGTCGATAAAAAAAGAAGGTTTCCCACCATTAAGCTATTATAACATATCTGTCAAAGGAGAAAGTTATACCGAGTTGGTCCCTTTTAGTCTCCAAATCAACTCCCAATGATTCGGTGGTTGGCTATCCAAGAATCCCATTTTTCAGTTGTACGCGCTTTTGACAATTAAAAAGTTTTAGTCGATTTGTTTTAATGGATTTGTTTGTTTGATAGTGGAATTGAAGTCCTTAACTATGACAAGGGTAATATCGTCATTTCAGATGTCTTTTGTCTTTTTTCATCATTTTTCTCTACCTATGTTCTTTTTGACAATTTCTTCTCCACTATTGTCTTTTTATAACCATTAAAATATAATTAATAATAATATCAACATATGTTTTTTAATGAAACCAAAGAAATTCATTAAGAATTCAAGTCTGCCAAACGTACATTATCCGAGGGAAAGGACCCCCAAGTGACTAGCCCCATACTCGAAAGATCAAATCTTGACAGCAAATGGGCCGGGACATTCCTCGACCGCCGAATAAAACAAAACTATAAGGATACAAAAAGAGGCATCAGAGCTAGACAATCCTGACGCAAACATCCTAAGGGAGAGGTCCTCCTCCACACACCGAAACATCTGCACACATGATAGGTTGTCACTCACCACAATCAGCCGTGACACACCCTTCATGTGCCATTCCACCAAAGCCATAAGTATCGCGCGCATCTCTAGCAGCACCACATCAATGCCCGGGTCCAAATGAAACAAGTATGCCGCCAGAATAGCACCCTGATGGTCCCTAAATATCATCCCAACTCCTGATGTTGAGTCTAATGTTGAAGCATTTACATTACATATAATAATATGTTAAATCATTATTTTTGTCATCGTTGTAATTTGTAACTACACTACAAAATTTTTAGGCAACATTATTCTATGTGATTATAAACATAAAATAAAGCTCAATCTGCTTATCTCTAAGTTTACATAATTATTCATAACTAATGTAATTCAAATATATATAAAAAAAAAATTGTCAAACTTTGATTAAAATAAAATATTAAAAAAAAGTGTCGTTCAGCATATTTAAAAAAATGTTACAATTCATTATTTATTAGATTAATAATAGAAATAATCAATTTAGTCAAAATGTAAGTATCTGTTTATTATTTATAATAATTACACGTATGACCAACTATTTAAACTAAATTAATTCATTTCAATGCGAAAATATATTTTTTTCGAATTTAGTTGATTTTCTTGGGAAAGTTTTATACATATATATATGTATGTGTTGTTAGAAAAAAATGTGATAAAACAAACAGAATTGAATGATCTCCAAGACACGTATAAAACTTTTCATTAAAGAGATGTTTTAAGATCTCTCTCAGAATTCAATGGAGTACTACTTTAGAGACACAATATGTTTATACTGATGATGCTTCTAAAAAAGACTTCGTGTGTCTTCCACCGAATGCTGATGTCTCCCTATATATAGACAACCACTACAAGAAAAAAGGTTTTTCACAGCACGCCGAAAAGATGATGTACCTCTTCACGAAAGAACAAATCAGTTCGTCTCATGTTGGTCCATTGGAAAGGCTAACACAAGTTTAGAGGGGGAGGGGGGGGGGGGAGGGTGAATAAACTTGTCACCAAAAACCTAACTGAGAACTTAGTCTTATATAAATTGATTAACAATTAAAGTTCAGTTTTAACTTGTGTGGAGTTGAGCTGACAAAGTTGAGTTTAAGTCAAACTGACTTATACAAAACTGAGTCAACCGGCAGCGGATATAGATTTTAGCCTTTATCTGGATCTTGTTATTCTATAAGAAAAAGATGTGTATGCAAAATCAATTCGTGAATGTCGGTCAGCGAATCTGTGAATGCTTATAACAATCGGCCAAATTATCTTTGTATAAACAATAATAAATGCTGTAAAATAAATAACAGAAAGTAAAAGCGTAAAGTAAGTAGAGCAAGAATTATAGTGGTTCTAGGTGGTGTAATCATGTCAGTCCAGTCTTCCCTTGTGATGTAGGAGGAAAATTCCACTAGAACTTCTTGAGATACGCTGTTACAAAAAGACTAACTGACAGTCCTTGACTAATCCTTAATGTCACTATCTAAACAACTAAAGAATAGGTTTTATGGCTGCTCTTCAATTGCTTGAACCACTGGTCCTTAGAGGGTTGTATTGCCTCTTCACCAACTACTACCACAAACACAGTTTACCCGATTGCAAATGTCACAACTGTCCTTGGCAACTCCTTGACCTGATTGCTTCACAGTCTAAGCCTTTGATTAAGAATCAAATTTGGGTTGAGAATCAATAAATTGATTCTTCCTTGTGGTTCTTCAAAGTGTAGAAATCTGGATAAGATCGAAGTAGTTTGAGCACTTGAAGATTTCTGGATAAGATCTTGTTGAGCGCAGATAATGATAGTAATTCGAATGAACGAGACTTGTGCACAAAAATGCTTGTAATCTTGTTAATTCTTGGTGTTTGATCCTTGGTGCAAAGTCCTCTATTTATAGTGTGAGGTCCAACGTTCATTTCGTTTGAATTCAAATTGTATCAACGTTTATCTTGTAACGGCTATATTTAGTGACCGTTCTGACTTGTCAGTATTTCATCCAATAGAGTTGCTTCATTTACAACGTTCGAATGTACTTTCAGTTTGTTGGATGACTGACTATAAAACCGAGTCTCTTAATTAGTTTTATACTGAGTGTGTCAGTTTTCACTTTACTAACTGACTTAGAGCATTAACTGAGTTTTTACTCTTCTTCAAAAACTTCAGTACTCTATTTATCTGATTATATGTGACTGAATCAGATTACACCATTCCTTATAATGATCATCTAAGATATCATTGTCCTTATGATACTTATGTCTTCTACAAGATCCATAAAGTCAGTTCAGGCCGTCACAGACTTACCTGAATTCTAACTTTACAGTCTCGGCTTAAAATCTTCATAAATGAGTTTGAACCCTCAGTTCTTCAATCTTCCTTAATCAATCAGGTCCTCGCCAAATACTTAGGGCCGCTTGTTAAAATCAAGATCAAATCTGATTAGACTGTTTGGTAACACTTATTATATCCGATATTAGAATTTGTTTCGTGAGTGTGTATGTGGGTGTGGGTGTGTGGAGGGTGGGTGTAGGGTGTGTGGTGTGTGGGGGTGGGTGTCGGGTGGGCGTGGGTGTGAGTGTAGGGTGTGGGGGTTGTGGGGGTGTAGGGGTGGCTATGGGTGGGTGTGGGGGTTGTGGGGGTTTAGGGGTGGCTATGGGTGGGTGTGGGTGTGGGTGTGTCTGTGGGGGTGATGGGTGTGGGTGTGGTGTGTGGGTGTGGTGGGTGTGGGTGTAGGGAGGGTGGAGTGGGGATGTGAGGTGTAGGTGGGTATCGCGGGTGTGGGCGGGTGTATGGTGTGTGGGGGTATGGGTTGTGTGGGTGTGGGGGTGTGGGGTGGGTAGGGTGGATGGGGATGGGGTTGGGGTAGGGTGAGGGTGGGGTGTAGGTGTGAGGTAGGTATGGGTGTGGGGTGTACCCCTACCTAACGTAGATTTATTGAAAAAATTCAGTATTAAGTACTTCCTCAACCACTTAAAATTTTCCATAATTTTTCACAAGAAATTCAGAAGATCTTAATTAATTAAATGGTGTTAAAAAGTATTATCAAACAACACTTATTTTAATAATCACTTATTCTTTTAAGAATAAGTGTTAAGTGGTGTAAACAAACAGACCCTTAGTTTGTTCCCTCAGTCTTCAGTTCTAGATAAGCCAACCGAGTATGTGTCCCTCAGCGAACTACCTTCTTCAGTTCTGAGTGAACTTCAGTTCTTGGGTGTACATCTTCAGTCATAAGTTCAGTTCCAGTTATCTAGATGATTTCCAGTTTCTTAGACGATTTCCAGTTTCAGTTATACGGCACTTATATCTATTACAGTGCTTATCTGATGTAACTTATACAATTATCAGACTCTAGTAAAATATATACATTCAGTTCCAGACATCTTTTAGCTTTCCACTATAACAGTTAGCTTCAGCACTTCATCAATGGCGTGTAAACAAACATGTTCTGAATAAGGTGAATCATCATCAAAAATAAATTTTATTCCCAAACATCTTCAAAGGATGTGTCACAATGAACATGCACCACTGAAATGGTGTGTCCCGATGAAAAATCCCTTATACGAAATGGTGTGTCATTCGCATAGGTTCGTTTAGGTTTGTGAATAAAATATCTAACATGTGCACTCAGGTCGAACCCCGTTTCTTTTCAGCGACACCTGTCGCACTCAGTGTGCAGCAACACATTCAAAACAAAACAAAAAAGAAGAGACTTTGTGAATAAAATATCTAACATGTGTGTGTGTGTGTCTATATATATGTGTGTGTGTGTGTGTGTCTCTACATATATGTATATATATGTGTATATATGTGTATATATGCGTGTGTGTGTATATATATATATGTCTGTATGTATATGTATATGTGTATATATATATGTATGTATTGTATATATAAATATATGTATATGTATATATATGTATATATAGTAACCCGTGATCTGAACCGCTTCGAATTGTACCTAACACGTAACCCCTTTCAACCCGTCCCAGCCCGGCAACCCGTCTAACCTGCCGGGTTACACAACCTGGCCAACCCGGCACTTTTGGAACCCGGCCCGGTCCGCCTCTTTTGGCTCCCGGAGCGGCGGGCCAAGACCCTGACCCGCCTATATGTACCTCCATTCCTATACAACTGGGGAAGTTACCAAAAAGATCTTATTCTTATTTAATTGATGGAGAACATTTTATAAGACATCTAATTATTATTTATCCTCTCTTTCTATTATTTATAATGATGTAATAGGTTTAGAATGTGACTACATTAATTATTTCCGTGGATATGTTAATCATTTTATTGTTAAAGTCAAATTATTACCTCATTTTCTCAATAGCATGATTCAGAAACTCGATTGGTTAAATAAAAATAGAGCAAGTAGTGCCACTCCGCCCCAAAACATAAATCCATTTGATTTTTGGGGAAATGAGGGAAAAGGACAGAAATATTTTATCAATTGAGTAGAATGACAGTCTTTTAAAACTTTTGCATAAATGACAAAACTATTTATCCACTGTCCAAATTCACTTTTGTTCGAAATTCACTGTTTAAATTCACTGCCGAAATTCACTGTCGAAATTCACTAATTTTCAAAATTCATTGTCGAAAGTCACTGATTTTCGGGATTCACTGTCGAAATTCACTGATTTCGGGATTCAATGAGGAGATTCACTGATTTTCGGGATTCACTGTTTGTCCTTCTTGCTATAAAAATTATGCAGTTGTCCTTCTCCCTAAAAAAAATATGTAGTTGTCATGTTACTTAAAAATATTCCAGATTGTGTCATTATCCCTAATTATCCTTTTATTTTTTTCCACACAATTTAAGATACTAGTTAATTGTCATTAATTTAAATTATAAAAATCTAAAATATTATTTGACTGTCATTAATGCACGGTTCATAAAGTATTGTAGAGAGATTAATTATACAACCTCCGTCACAAAAAAAATGTCCACTTTTTGTGGTGCATACAGATTAAGAAAATAATTAATGTGTTGTGTTTTAAATACTAATGGACACATATGCCCATCACATAATAAATGCTCTTTTCGAATATGAAATAAATATATATATTAAATGTTAGGATACTGGTATGTTTGAAAAAAATGCATTAAATGATGTGTTGGTTTTTCAAATTGACAATTTTTATGAGACAATTCATTTTAAAAAAATGAACAGTTTTTACGGACGGAGGTTGTATAATAAACCAGTGATAAAATAAAGAAGAATATAATTAATGCTTTATTGATATTTTAAATGAAATTATATTATAAGACAAAATCAAAAAACTAAACCGACCCATATTTTAGCAAGGGTGGGGTCCACTGAGATTTAAAAAATGGTGTAAATTTTTTTTTAAAAAAAATGTATAAAAATATTATTATAGTCTCTACTCGATCTTTGAATCTGTTACGGTGCAAAAAACAATTATGGTCTGCCCCTGATTTTTGTATGGATGAACAATTTTTCTACAATAGTCTACCAGAGGAGAAGTTTATTGCGTGACTCCGCTATACGCTTTGAGTCAAGACTTATGCATGAATCAGAACCTTTTATTTTTGAATCGAATTCAAATCACACAGTGTGATTTGTTTATCGGTCAATTCGATGAACGTGGATATACTACACAAAAACGTCCCATAGAAGAGGCCAGGCATTGGTACAAGCTGTAACTAAAGAAAAGTAGGTGTTTCTTGTGGTGGTGTGCATCTAACATGTTATGCCTCATAAGGGTATTTAATATTATATATAATAATATTAATTCCTTAAATTATCCAGTAGTGATACATCCAGTACACTTTCAACTACAATATCTTACACAATAAAATCAACACCACATATTTTGTTGAGACACATCACAAAAAATAATTCATCACTTTAATCCATGACTACCACTTGAGAATGGTTTGTGCACTACATAAGAATGTAGTGGTTTGTGCACTACACAAGAGTGTAGTGCACATATCATTATTCTAAATTGTCCTACTCTCTAATCTACCATTCTTGCATATCTGGCACACCCTACTCCTACTTTCTCACCAACCAACTTCCAACCGTCTATATACTACAAAAAAAAAAAAAAAAAAAAAAACACCACACGCTCTTTAAATGCTCCCTAATTTTACATTATTTCTTCAAGAAAAAAATTACACTATTTATTTAAACTCCCTAAAAAGTCAAAGGATCTCTCTAGCTAGCTCCCTTTATATTTATCAAAGCCATTTTTAGTTAAAACATTCAAAAATGGCACCTGCAGCTGCTTCTCTTCAAAATGAGTTCCATAAAGTCTGTGTAATGGATGGGTCCGGAAAGATCGGTTCGAGTTTGATTCGAAAGCTTCTCAAAAGAGGTTATACAGTTCATGCTGCTGTTCAAGATCACGGTAATTATGAATTATTACTATTTTTTTTTTTTTTTTTATATATAATTAAGACTTATTGATTAATTTGTAATTATTTATGTGATAATTAGATGATGTGTTATCGTTGATCGGATTGGCGAATGAGAACAAGAAATTGAAGATTTTTCAGTCGGACCCTTTTGATTATCATAGCATACTGGAAGCTTTGAAGGGCTGTTCTGGTTTGTTTTATTCATTCGAGCCTCCCAAGGACAATCCTATTTATGATGTAAGTTTGTTTTCTTAATTATATATTTATTTTATGTATATAATTTGATATTTATACTGAAATAATTTGGTAGTCTAGCTTCAGTAATTATTATTAGCTTTGTTAATATAGCTTCAGTAATTAAAGCTGAAATTAATCAAAGACAAAAGTTTTTATCAAGGTGCATGACTAATTGGTTACAAATTTTAGAATTTTCAATGGTTAAAGGAAAATTTATAGTATAACATTTTTTTTTTTTAAAAAAAAAATTGTGCCTAAAGTATTTTATATAATTTGTTTTTTTATTTTAGTGGTTCACATGAATCCTTATCATCATTTGTAAAGTGTAATAAGTTTTGGACCAATTTGACAATCTTAAGAAATGTTTTAAAGTATGGTTGAACAATAAAGAAGGTCGGTCACGAGGGTTGTTTATATTTAGGTAGCGACCGGTGCTGCAATCCCATTTGATTTTGTTAATTCGGGTCAGTCTTTTTAGACCAAACGAAAACGACGGTTCTAAAAAGACCGGATCATTTATGACTCATTTAACACTACCAGACAAAGTCTCGAAGCCTTACAGAAATATATAAAATATTAATTATTTATCAACTGATCAGCTTATGTTTTGTACGGAGAAAGTAGTTCAATTTATGTTTTCTTCTTTAACTATGAGAATTCTCCATATTAGCTTCCATGATTTCTTAGAAATATTAGAGTGAATCAGCATTTTCTAAATACATGGTTTTTTTTTTCCCTACAAATAAAAGACAACCAAAAAATACTTAAAAATATGATTAATCCATGGCCATTATATACGGAAAACACCGTGTAAAGCAATATAAACCACACAGTTTCATTTCAAAATACACTCTCCACATAAATATTTCTCACATATACGTTGAGTGCTAGGAGATTGATATGTTTACTCACATAAGTCTATACATTATTTTTACACCATCATCGTCTTATTACATATTTCTTAATTGTTATTTTTTTTCAAAATAACATAAAATAATACAACCACAAAATTATTTAGGAGGTAAATATATGTATATTTAAGGAAATATATAAATCTATCGTTACCGCTTATTAGAGCTTTTATGATCCATTAAAATGGTCAACCCAATAAAGATGGACAGCAATTAAATCTTGTCCGTGGACCAGCTGAACAATGCAATGGTTGTAGACATAGAACATTTTTCTTTCTTTATTATTCGAAGAACAACAAGTACATCGAATTGAATTTATTCTAATCCAGTTACACGTAATTTTCTTCTCAAAAAAAAATTATACGTAATTTTCCATGAGGACAAATTTTAGCATGTTATCACTTTGAAGGAAATTCATTGGTAGATTTTTATTACAAGTAGAGACCCAATTTAAAATCAATAATTTTATTGAATAGGGTACACCAATTAGGATTTGGTTAATGACCAACCTAAAATTTGTGTTTCATGAGAGTCCCAATCATCTGTTCCACGGAATGAATTGGGACATTAATATGATAACCTAATGGTTTAAGAGTCATGAGTTTGTCCCCACTTTATAAAGTTTGAACCTTCACACTTCAGCTTAAGATCAAGCTACCACCTAAGTCCTTTCCACTAGGCTATGTCCTGGGGAGACTTATACGTAATTTCCTATTATAAATAATTAATACTCCCTCCGTCTCATTTTGTTTGGGACTTATTCCTTTTTGAGATGTCCCAAAATTAGTCCCACTTCTAATGTTTGGAATTAAATTTGTCTCTTAAATGTCTAAAATGACCTCATATAACAATTTATTAAAAAATGTAGAAGAACACAAAAAGGATGTAATTGTAATTGAGCTATGTTTTTAATGAGTAGATAAGACATTAAATGATGTCTCCTTATTTTTTATGAGTTCCCAAAAGTCTCAAACAAAATGGGACGGAGGGAGTAATATATATTACATCAGACACCGACGATCTAATGGGATTTACAAATTTATGTCTCGCGGTTATAAGGCAGGGGCGGATCTATGTGTTCCAGGGTGGTGTCACGTGACACTATTGAGATTAAGATTTTTTTTAGTATTAAAACTGTGTAGTTTTATTGATAAAAAATTATAGTTTTAGGCTCTGGTCACCCTATTTGGAAATTTTTTTTACATAAAAATATGTAGTGTTAAATTCCGGTGACATTATTAGAACAAATTCCTGAATCCGCCCATATTATTCCGGGGTAATACGCCTCTCTCACATCCAAACGGGGTAATACCGACTCTGGGTCCAGACGAGATGAGCGACCGTCAAGGACCCACATTATAAGCGGTCCAAAATTACTTGCTTAACAATAGTGTAAGCACCTCTAAAAAAACAATACTGTAAGCTTGATATAAGAGGATCAAAAATTGTATATCTGAATAAAAATGTATATTAGTTTAGTGGAGAATTATTTGTTCGTGCTGTTGCGAGTTCGAGTCTTGTCCATGTTGTTAGATAGATACCACGATTATAATTTAGCCTTAATTTACTTTTAAACGTAATTTAACTTTTGTCACTTATATATTAATATTAACTAATAAAAGATCCTCCTTTAGGCCTAGTAAATATCAGAAACGGTTGTTCAAAAAGAAAATATCAGGAACGGGTCAAAACAAAATAATCATAATAAAATGCGTAATAAATTTTTAAATTTTTTTAAAACTAAATTTTTGAATAATTTATATGATGTGAGATGATGATATTTTGTGGTGTATATTTTTTTGTGGCTAAAACATTTCACTTATTTAATAAGGTTAAGTACAATCTGATCTGAATCATCTTTAGTTGGGTCAAACAATCCATCACTACGTACGTTATTGCGTGTTGGTTTCTCCGGGGAAAAAAAATGGTAACCACCGCTGATTTAAAACCACTTTTACACTCAATAATTTTTTAGTTAATATTTCAATACATATATATATATATATATTGAATATTATCTTATAATACCCCTAAAAAAAGATTATCTTATATCAATAGCGTGCAGAGATTGAGCTGCTTTCATTTCCTGGATGCAAGTAACTTTCAATCTTTGCATCAGATATCATAAATTTTTTAAAAAACTATATTTTAAAGAATTCGACATTCAAATCTAGGAACATTAACACACGTTGACGCTATCTGTATCGTATTTATCAAGATTTTGTAGGCCTCAGTTTAATATGGACGTGTTTTAAATTTAAATGGTTGGTAAGGACAAATACTACACGCTATTCATTACATTTTGTATATGTGTTACTATATTTTTGGTTTTACCTCATATATATTACAATTCTATTTAAAAAACGAATAAAATATTTATGATATTTTTCATCTTTTACCCTTCATTTATTATATAGTCGAACACCACTTTTAATTACATTATTTGACAAGAGAAATTAACGACGAAACGCACGTGTTTTTCTGTAACAGGAAAGTACGGTTGAAATCGAGGCTAGAGCAGCACACAATGTATTGGAAGCATGTGCTCAAACAGAAACAATAGATAAGGTTGTTTTTACATCATCAGCAACTGCAATTATATGGAGAGATCATCATCATGATCACCATCATCATGATTTGTCACCTTCTCCAGAATTGGATGAGAAACAATGGAGTGATATTAACTTATGTCGAAAACTCAAGGTGATTTATATACCTAAATTCATTTAGTAAACTTATTTGGACCGCAATTAATCTATCGTGCATGACACAACAACACTCGGTTTTAGAAAATCGATTGTACATTTCAGAATCGAATTTTTAAAGATCAATATTTCTGTCGGGTAGTTGTAGCATGTCCCGTATCCGATACGTATCCGACATAGATACACATCTGATGCTTAATATACAAACTTGAGGGTGAATTTAAATTTTAAAAATTGTATACGGGATTCGAATATACATATATCCAAAACACCCAGATATGTCAACTGAGAAACCATATTGAAAATTGTGTATAAATTTTAAGAAACCATTAAATGTTTGATATACTTTAATATTTATTACTTGATCCCAATATTTTTTTTTATGTACAGTTTGGTCTTTGTATTGTCAATATTTACCGAAATGCCCTTCGTACCCAGTATTTTTTTTTTTTTTTTTTTTTTTCAAATAAATCTCGCAGCTATTCTGTATTTACGTGCATTATTGCATAGTGTTTATGTCAACTCAATTTTTGCAGAACATTTTGGTCAAAATTAATTAAATCTAACCAATATTTTTTTTTTAAATTTTAAATACAACAGTTGTGGTACGCCTTATCAAAGACATTAGCAGAGAAAACAGCTTGGGCACTAGCAATGGACAGAGAAGTCAACATGGTATCAGTCAACGCAGGATTGTTAATGGCTCCAGATCTAACGATCACGAACCCATATCTAAAAGGAGCGGCTGAGATGTACGAGAATGGGGTGCTCGTGACCGTAGATCTTGATTTCTTGGTGAATGCACATATTTATGTGTATGAAGATGTGTCTACATATGGCCGTTATGTTTGTTTTGATAATGTTATTGGTGACCCTGAAGATGCTGTTAAACTTGCAAATGTTCTTGCACCTTTGCCTAATGATTCTCACAGGTTTGTCTCTAATTCTCATATTTTATAATAAAAATATTATTATTATAATCGTTTGTGGATGCATTATTGACGGAAAAATATGATACTATATTATTATTATTAATTAAACACATAAAAAGACGTCGTTTTGTGTGTATTTTACAAATAAAACAACATTTTTTTATGATGCATTATTGTCGAAAATTATTGACATCTTAAACATATTTTAAAGGTTATAAATGTTGTTTTAATTGTTTCTCAACAAAAAAAAATGTTGTTTTAATTGAAAAAAAATAATCACTTCATATACACTTTTATGATATGATTAAATTTAAACAAGCGTTTTTTCTAAATTCAATATTCGTCAGAAAATACATTTCATACATTTTGATTAAAATTAGGGGTAGAATTTTTTTAAAAAATTTGTATAAAACTAGGTCCGAATAAATAAGCAAGAAAAAAGATAGTTTGAGTGGTAAAATTAAAAATAATTTTCTATGTGCCAAGAGATTTTGCTGAGCGAAAAGTAATTTAAAATGAGTATCTATTCGCAAATCATAATATTCTGACTCAATTCGAGTTAAAATATGATGGTTGTTCTGATCCAATGTGAGTAAGATTTATGTGTTTTTCAGACCCGGTACTATTTAGAAACTTTCTTCCGACTAATATGAAGCCAGGAAAAGCTCAAAAAATTAGGACAGAGTACACGAGTGTGGAAAAAAAAGATAATTTTGAAGCGCAAAAGTAAAAAAAAATAAAATGATATGCATTATGATTTTTTATAGTTTGTAAAGACGTACAATAAAAATTATGATGCTGCTAAAAATTGCTTGTATATTTTCTATATTTACTTTATTATAAATCTCTGTTGGAATTTTGATATTTTATTTTATTAAATATTGAATTTTCAGCTACGAGGAGGAGAAATCCAATTTGATGATGATCGAGCAAAGGATAAGCAACAAGAAGTTGAACAAATTAATGGTTGATTTAGACACTGCACAGCAACTTAATCAATGCTAACTTAATTAATTATAAACTGCAACACCTATATATATATATACACTGTTTACATGTTTTTTCATTAGCCTAAGTTTTTAAAGTCAAAATAAATTGTTTCCCTTTTGAAATATATTGTAAAGTCATGTGAATTAAATGTTATAATTAGTCTCAACATATTCTGATCATAACACAGAATTATAAAGTTCACATGAGCATACTTTTGTTACGATTAAAGATTAATATGCAAGGGAGTTTAATAATAAGATTACTTTTTTTTTTCCTGCTTTATTGCACTTCTATATATATTATTATATTATGAGGAAGGAAAAAAACTTATTCGAATTGGGCCTAAGACGAAAGGGATTTTCCTTCTTGATTATAGCTTTTTGATTGTTTGTATCGATAGAAGAGAAATAAACGCGTCTTCTATTGACACAACAGCTATAAAATGTGAATGGAAAAGGAATTATAATTAAAATTGTTCACCTAAATAATCATAACTTCAATACATGCAACAACATATTTTGGCATCAAAAGCTGATCCATATAGGGAAGTCAAACACATCTGTTCAAAGAAAGTTTTGATCACTTCACAAAAAAGAAAAGCAAAAAAAAGAAAATAAACATTTAAAGGACTACACAAAAGCTTTATTCACATTAACTTTGCTATAAAACTCAACATAATCTTTCACCTTAATTCATATTTTTATGTTTCACATATATGCAAATGATATCAACATTTTATGCAAGACATCGGCAATCATATATGTGTGACACAAAAATTACTACAAGCAATTATAAGCATTACGATTATTTTTGTGTAAAATAACGTTAATCGGAGGGCTCGGATCGTCCATAGGAAAGTTGCATCAACGTTATTGTTTAGATTGTTTAAACGTCTAATGATCTTTTAAGTGTGTCGATGATTTTCGATAAAAACGCCGATTGGGCCTAAGACGACAGCGGTGGTTTAGCTTTTTGATATCGACGTCGCGTCTTATCACCGACTTTATAGTTATAAAAATATCATAGGTAAAAAACGTCAGTCCAGTGACGTTATTATCGAAAAGGAACGACAGTAATATTGACGTTTTCAAGTGTGGTTCCGAAAGTAAAAAATAAAAATACATTTGTGGTGCCAGTTTAAATTTAAAAAAAAAGTGTCAATTTTAAATATTTTAAATACGTGATGCCGATAAAAACAATGTAAATAAATTCTGATAATTATATCAATGTAAAAGCCCATCAACTGATTCAATGAGAATTGGAAGCCCAAATCAAAGAAGTGTAATTTTCCAAATAATTTTCTCTAACCAGGTGGCATTCCAACTTGATATTCTTTACTTTCTCGTGAAACACCGGATTCTCAATGATGTATTTAGCACTCTGATTATAGCAGAACAATGGTATTGGAGTAGGAGAAAAGGCGCCTAAGTCATGAAGTACGTACTGCAGCCATGAGATAATAGATTATTTGTTGAGTTCCACGTACTGGCGGATCCAGGAATTTTTTCCAGTAGGGTCACCGGACGGTAAAACAGATTTTTTTTATCTAAAAATTTGTTCCGTGTGGTCACCGAAGTCTAAAACTACACTTTTTAACAATAAAATTACATTTTTTAACAACAAAACAACATAGTTTTAATACTAAAAAAAATTCTCCAGATATCCCAGTGAGCTCACGTGACCCCTTGATGTAAATACATCCGCCCCCCAGGAAATGAGGACCGAGCCAAGGAAAATACACCACCCTGTAATACACCACCCTGTAACTGGCTTTTCTTTGTCTAAATAAGCACCCTAACAGAATCAGAATTAGTTTGAAGTTGAAGTGGGGAAGCAAATTGATAAAAGTAAAAATAAAAATTAAGTCCTTGATCAGGACATCCTTGCAAATAACAAAAAACTTTGTTATGACGGATCGATCTAGAAGTGATGGTGATTGTCAATAAAGATAAACAATTAACAAGTAAACAAACACATAAACAAGAAGAACACAAATTTAACGTGGTTTCCGACAATCTGCCGACTTCTTCACGGACAAAAGAAGATTATTTTATTATCACGAGAAAGTTACAATTTACAACAGACATAGATGGTATTTATAGCCTTGGGAATCAAACCCTAACCGACTTAACAATCAAACCAGATAATGACTGAAATACCCCAGAAATAACTTTATCCAAAACGGAAAACCATGCAAACGTGTTCCCCAAGTATTACTGAAAACCAACTCAGCAAACCATGCTCAGCAGACCAACTCTGCTGACCTCCCAGCTGAACATCAGACTCAGCAGACGCTTCATGCACTGCTGACTAGACCACGGTTCCTACATAGATTAAGCAGAGTATCACACTCAACTGACCAAACTCAGTAGCATAGTTTAAGTCACCATTACAAATCTCCACCTTGACTTCAACTCCATGCAAACTGACCAGATGCACAACCAAGTGCCGGATTTCCTCTTTGTCTTCATATTTGAATACCTCACCAGAACCCCCATCTTCAATTGAGTACTTCCAGATTCAGATTAATAGCTTTGGATATTCAGCAAGTCCAGACACAACTGAAACTTGCCTTTTGGAACTGGTTTAGTGAACATATCAGCTGGATTAACATCAATGCTGATCTTCTCCACTTTGACCCTCCTCTCATTCCTCAGAAAATGGTACCTAACATCATTGTGCTTGGTTCTCTATGATGAACCTGATCCTTATCCAAACATATTGCACTAAGACTTTCACAATACACCCTGGCTTGATCTTGATGCAGAGTCAGATCATTGACTAGCTCTTTTTACCAGATAGCTTCCTTTGCTGCTTTTGTCAGTGCCATGTATTCTTCTTCAGTAGTAGATAATGTCACTGTACCATGTAAAGTTGCCTTCCAACTTACCACATAACCACCCATAATAAACACATACCAAGTCATAGATCTCCTGCGGTCCACATCACCAGCATAATCAGAATCACAATACCTTGTTACAAAACATTGAGTACCACCTCCATAAATGAGTCTAATATCAGACGTACCCCTAAGGTACCTAAATATCATTTTTACTACTTTCCAATGCTCCTTCCCATGTTGATCCATAAACGTGCTGACAACACTGACTGCCTGAGCCAAATCAGGCCTAGTACAGACCATGTCATACATTAAACTGCCCAGTGCACTATCATATGGAACCTTGGACATGTATTCTTCCTATTCGGCTGACTGCGGATCAAACACATCAAACAGATGTAGATTTGGTGCCATAGGATTATCTATAGGTTTGGCTGCTGACATGCCAAACTTGGCTAATATCTTTTGAATATACCTCTGCTGAGACAAGAACAGCTTCCCCTGCTTCCTATCTCTATAGATCTCCATCCCCAGAATTTTCTTTGCATTTCCCAAATCCTTCATCTCAAACTCATCTTTGAGCAGATTCTTCAGATCTTGAATATCCGACTTGTTCACAGTAGCTATCAACATATCATCCACATACAGAACCACATACATGACTGAACCATCCTTCAGTTTGTTGTGATAAACACAACAATCATATGGACTCCTACTATAACCCTGCTGAATCATGTAACTGTTAAACTTCTTGTACCACTGCCTTGGAACCTGCTTAAGTCAATACAAGGACTTCTTCAACTTTCAAACATATCCTTCCTTGCCAGGAACTTGGAAACCCTCTGGCCGAGTCATATAAATTTCTTTATCTACATCTCCATGTAGAAAAAGTTGTCTTCACATCCAATTGCTCAAGTTTAAGATTCTGATGTGCCACTATTGCTAATAGCACCCTGATGGAAGTATGTCTGACCACTAGAGAAAATATCTCTTCATAGTCTACCCTCTCTTTCTGACTGAACCCTCTAGCAACCAAATGTGCCTTATATCTGATGTCCTCAGCAAATGTCATTCCTTCCTTTTCTTGAAGATCCATATGCAGCTGACCACTCTTTATGGTTGTTTGACTAGATCCCAAGTCTCATTCTTCTGAAATGACTATTTCTTCTCCAATGGCAGCAAGCCATTGAGATGCCACAGAACATGTCACAACTTCTTTGTAAGTGTTTGGTTCAAAGTGTTGGACTTATTTTTTAAGTTTTAGTGATGAGTGCCAGACTAGCTGTTATAGAGCAAAGGCAAAAAGATGTCTAGATCAAATGTATAAGTTTATCAGATTTTGATCTTGTATAGGTTTGATCAAACAAGCATCTTTGTAAAGGTCACCGACTTACATCAAAGAAACTAGTCTAGATCAAGAGGGTAGCCGAGTCGAGAGACTAATCAGGAACCTGGTGAAGACTGAAGGCTGAGGGCTCAAACTCAGTTATTGAAGGCTAAGGGATCAAACTTAGTATTTAAAGTCAAGGGTATGGAATCAGAATTTAGGGAAGTCTGTGATGACCTAAACTGATTACATATACCTTGTGTACAAGGTCTAAGTTCCACAAGTAAAGTGGTGATTGGAACTTAGTTTTGTGCAAAAAGGTGTAATCTAACTTCATAAATAAAAGTTAGATAAAATACAGTTAGCTGAAGTGTTCTTAAACACAACAAATAAAGGATCAGCTTACTGATGTGTAATTCAGTAAACTTATGTTCTCAGGAACCTGCTGGACATATATTTCGATTTAATCAAAGGCTACATTGGATGAATACAAAGAAAAGGACAACTAACAACCTCTGATTTATCAAACAAATCAATGGTTAAGATTAAAGGGACGTTGGAAAGATTCAGACCTTTATCCAATGGATACAAGTCAAAGGGTGGACAGATCAGAATCGTCAAAAAGGAGTCCGACGATGTCATCCCCAGAACAATCGAGAAAAAGCAAGTCAAGATGGCGACAAATCCAAAACAGCTATGTTTGAATTTCAAACATAAGTCACAAGGATTTCTACCTATTAATAGAGGACTCCTAACTCAAATACATGTGATGATTTTTGATGAAAATTAAGGATCTATCTTAAGCAATCAGAATTAAATCAAGAAAAACACCCTGCTGACCCTACTGAGCATAAGGCTACTGATCCAGTAAATTTCTTCAAGTGTAATCTGCATTCAAGCTACATCAAGTTTACACACTTGAAGACCTCAAGCTACTGATCATATCATCCTGATCAAGCTGCTGAAAGCTGAATCACTTACTTGATTCAAACTTTATTTTACAAGGAATCTACTGAGGACAGTGAAGCACAGTTGTATCAAGGACTGTTGTTTGTGGTGGAGCTGGTGAAGAGGCAATCCTACCCTTCAAGGACCAGTGGAAGACTTTGGAGCAGCAATCCTACCTGTTCCAAGTGTTCGGTTTGTGAAGCCATAGTTATTGGTGAAGGACAAGCAACTTAGGGATTTTTGTAACAGCTACCTCAAGAATCTCTAGTGAATTACCTCCAACATCACAGGAGAAGAGTGGACTGACAGGATTACACCACCTGGAACCACTATAAAATCTGCTCACTTACTTTCTGCATTTATATTCTGCATTTAGTTTATCTAGCACATCAACCTATTGAATCTAGCAACTGAATCACACACATACACTACTGAGTATCTAATACTTGGTATCATATTTAACAACAAGTAATAAGGCTTAATTTTTGATATATTTCCGCTGCACAATTCAGTAAACTCAACGAAATGAGAGACATCGAGTGTCGTGAGACTCATCAAGTATCGCGAGTCTTGAAGTTCTTGAGTTTGTTAACTCTAAAAGTTTTAAGTGTTAAGTTTATTCACCCTCCCCCTCTAAACATAACCAAAGCCTTTTCAAGGGACCAACACAAAGCCATCCACTTCTTCAGCTATCTGTAGTGCATATCCAACTATATCCTCCTCAAACCCATATCATCTTGGGGGTCTAATATTGGTCCTTCTAGCTCTGCTGACCAACATCAGCTATTAGAGTATCTGCTGACCCTTGTTCAACATCAGCTATTTGAGTATCTGTTTGAGACCCAACTCAGCAAACCATGCTTAGCAGACCAACTTTTCTGAACACTAGACTCAGCAGATGCTTCATGCACTGCTGACCAGACCATAGTTCCCACACGATTCAACAGAGTATCACACTTAGCTGACCAAACTCAGTAGCATAGTTTAAGTCACCATTACAAAATTCAATGCCAATGATTGATGATTTTTAGTTGGACAATCAAGATACTGACTTAATTGTTGAACCACATAACAGATGCCAAGATGCATGAAAGTTTGGTATATAGATTTCCAAGTGCAAATTAAGTAGATTTGAATTTTCAGATTAATCTAGTGCCGGAAAATCATGGCTGCTCTGCCGGAGCCAGATCCAAACCCTACCAATCCCACAGATCCACTTTCTTATGCATAAATCATGAAGGGCAAAACGCAAAGCTCAGCCGCCGTCACGTACCCCAGATTCGTTTTGCCCTTCCACCTTCAAAGGTGAGCCGTCGATCATCATCCTTAAGGAAATTGAAGCGACGATGACATCACCATTCCAACGTTCCATGGTAGATCTAGTTTGGAATCTATTAAAAAATTCCTTTTAGTTCAAAACTATAAGGGAAACTTTGCATTAGGCCTTTTGGATAACAACTAACAAGCATGCTCTTATTCGCTTTGAATGCGATGAAGATTATATTCATCTTTTTTTTGAGACCCTCATGGCTAGCAGGCAACAAAAATATACGGATTTTTAAGTGGACAGTTGATTTCCACATTGACAAAGAACAATTAATTGTTCCTGTGGGGATTTCCCTCCCCAAATTACCAATACATTTGATGAATATGGCCTTTATCTTCTTGTTAATGCAACCAATTGGCACTCCACTCCGAATTGATTCGGCAACAACAGACATTCGATGACCATCATTAGCTAGGGTTAAGTGGAAGTAGATGTTCTAAAAAAATCCCCTCCAAAATTTGGATCCAAAAGGAAAACGACGATGGATTTTGGCAAGTCATAGTCCCAGATGGCTCCCGTCCACAATACTGCAAGTGTTGTTGGCATTTAGGCCATAATAAAGAAAATTGCATGATAAAACATCCAGAGCTTCGACCATCTAATCGCCCTACTGCAGAAAAGAACACTCAAGTATATGTTCTCAAACAGAATGCTGCGGCTAGCAATAACAATTACAAAGCACCGGAAAAAGTGCAAAATGTTGTTGAGCCTAAGTGTCTATTGGATTCTCAAAATCTACAATAATCCACTCAAAGGATGGAACAAGCCGCTCAGGATAGTAATGAGAAAAGGGAAGACACCCCTTCTGACATAATTATAGAAGAAGCGCCAACTGCAGCTAGCTCAGACCCAAATACAACTCAACAAGAATTATCTTCGCCAACTCACAATGAAATTATTACCAAGCATACAAGTTTTTCATTGGACAAAGATAGAGAACTCCTAGAGATTTTGAATGCATCATCGGGAAAAATCTAGAAAAAGAAAAACTACTCTTCTGATATAGAAAAAGAAACATTAAAAGTCAAGAAAATACATTTGTTTGCTAGAAGAACAAAAAAGAAAAATAAACGTTATATTGATGATTTTGTAGTTTGAGCTATTAAACTCGGCTTGTGAGTTTTATTTAAATATTTCTATCTTTTAATAAAATTGCTGCTTATTAAAAAAATGAGCTATATTAGATTTGTAAAAGAATAATACAAGAGAGGACAGCTGGCTCTATATGATTGGTTCTACTAGATTAAAGATCTTATATTACATTCTCTTGGTATGTGTGTAGGTTGTTATAACTATATGGTTGATAAAAAGATGTATTCCATAAGACAAAGTTTACTCAATTAATGAAATTCTCTGTTGCATAATTTCTTTTGTTGGTATCAGAGCTGAGGAATGGCAGAGCCACCTCCACCACGATCTGCTCCTATCACCAAAGTTAGAGGTGAAGGAAGAGCGGGACCATCTGTGACTATTGTTGGATTATCATCAACCTCGATTCCAGATGTGGTTACCGGAGTTCTAGTTTCTGGTCTACCGTTTTCCTCTTTCTACTCCGGTAGTGCTATTCCCCATCTTACCGGAGCTACACAGCTTTCTGGAGCTCATTCTCTTCATGCTGGATCATCATTGTCAGTTTTGACTCTTGGTTCAACTCCTACTTCTTACATGCAATCACACATGTTTCCAAGATCGGAATCCATAGCTCCCGTTTTTCGATCTGCAAGTCCCACTTCGCCGTTCAATAATCTGAACCCTGTTGTTTTCACCGGTCACCTGAGCAAACCGACAACTGTTAAATTAACCAGAGACAATTATCTTTAGTGGCGTTGATGGAGGTCAAGTTAAATTATTAACTCGAGACCTACTAACCCACTAGCAAGAGAACTAGGTTCAATTGTAGTATAGCCAGACAGAGTCGAGGTCGATCCCACGAGACTCGGCACAAATAAAACACAACTTACTTTATCGACTTAAATTAAAAGCGGCGGTCTACGACCAACTAAATGTCAGAAATAAAATAAATGACAACCACAAGACACAAAATACCACAAAGACAAATCAAAGACTACTAAAACACGGATAATACGGTTGATATTATCTAGACAAATAGTATTGATTACGCTAGTAGATCATAACTCCCCATGTGAATTAGGTTGATAACGAGATAAAACAAACGCTCAAGATTAATTATTATGACTACGGAGTCATCCCCAAGGTAGATTTAGCTCCGGTTAGGCCATCTAAATCATCGTGCCTCCATTACGTGACTTCGCTTTTTAATGCCTCCATCTCATATAACTTCTGACACAATTATTTAACTAGGGATGCCGGTATAAACCGTAACCTCATCTAAGCAACATTCCTATGGTTAAAGCGTACTTCTTAGATGCCGATTCAATCTATATCCTAAGTAACAATCACTTTTTGAGTTTCATGTTAAATTATGATGACGAATAACTAAGTTGATCAGTTTAATTACTCGCTTTAATTCCAATTCAGAGAATCGGACGTAGTCGGTTTCGATCATGATATTGCCCTACAAATTGCCAGGCTCGGTCGATCGAACGACAAAGACTCGGGCGACCGAGTGACACGTCTAGTCGACCGAACACGCTTCGTGTCGGAACAAATCATGACTACTTCTTAACGCTTTCTAACCTAAACACATGGGTTCGTAAATAGATCTACATCACGCAATCAATACAAATAAAATTACTCCATAATAAAACACAACAGATCTACGAATAAAGATTGCATAATTGAATAGTCATACCTCGAAGACGAGAGCGACTCCCACTCTTTAATGCGCTCCCTAATCGGAGAATCCGACGAATCCACAATGAACGAACATAAAGAAAATAAAACTTAAAAACTAAAATTGTATGAATTGTTTTGTGTTGTAGTGGTGTGTCTTCTCAATTTCGTAGCTGCTGTTTATATAGGAGTTGTAGCCGACATAGGGAGAATCCAGAAGATTGACACGCATTTATCACCTTAGGCTTGGGTGACCGAACCGTTACGCTCGGTCGACCGAATAGCATGGCTCGGTCGACCGAGCCACCTTCTCTACGCGTTTTCAATTTGGCTCCGTCTGACTTGTTCCCCACTTCACTCGTTTGTGCTGATCTGATTAATCTTTTCTTCAATGCTCCGATTTTCTTCTCTTTTATCTTGAGATCTCCGATTGTGTGACAATTATCTTCCCGATTTATCATGATCTGCAAAAATCAAGCATTTATCACACAATTAATTGCTCTTTATAATAAAACAAATAAATACCAATTATCATATTAATAATCACTTATCATTAAATAATAAATATAAACACGTGATTAAATATGAAATATATATAATTGACTCCGATTTAAGGTTATAATTGATGACATAAATAGGTATATTTTAACCGCCATCAAAATGCCCCCACTTAAACTTTGCTTCGTCCCGAACAAAGCATCAATAAGTCATTCCCAAGACAACATTTTCTCGTGGTCAACTCATACTTACACAAGAAACCCGAGTCAACTCATACCACCATGCTCATAAGTTAAACATTATCCACTACTCGCTATGAATCGAAGTGATTGTGTGCGTGTGCTTGGTTTTATATAAATGTAGCCGATTTAGAGTTTATGCAGACTTCATATCTAAATTCACCAACATCATCATTCATACTTCTTATGCCTCGCAATGGTTAAAGCACTAGAACAATAAGCAAGAGCGTATCTATAGGGTTTTGGACTTGGAGACCGAGTACTACTCGAAGCCTCTAAAAATTAATATTTTCAATTTTTGCATATGTTTCGAATACTACTAATCTCAAGGAAGAAAACTTTTTAATGAGTATCTCCCTATCTTAGATCATGCATAGCACCGACTATTACCACAAGCGCAGGGCTACTTTGGTAATTTTTCTACAAGCCCAGTGTTTTAATGCATTGTCAAAACACAGGTACGTCCCAAGCTTATTACTCCGCTCTTGTTGGCTAGAAGATCAGAATACATTAGTCGACAAATATCGACATTAGGTCCTCATAACCACTTATCTACGCATTGTACACATACTTCTTTCAATTATTATAACTCATGCGGTACTAAGCGATTCATATGTCGAGTAATTGAACAATACCTAACTACTTGCAATTGTTGGCATGAATATCCTTAAGTCTACTAACAAATTATCGCAAAAGTATAATATGACTACGTACTCACGCAACTTGGTTCATGTCCTATTAATTCTAAGTATAAGAACTTCACAAGTTTAAGGGTACGAGTTTAAACAACTTGGCATTTATCCAAAAAAAAAAAAAAAAAAAAAAAAAAAAATTTAAAAATTTGGCTCAATATTGTCTCAGTGTACCGTTTCCCTTGACTGCAACATATAGCACAATATACCTATATATATATATAGCTAAGTCCCCTGCCCCCCACGTAAACATGGCATTGTCCTCAATGACAAAAAATAAATGAGAGTTCAAGATGAAAGACTTAGCTCTGGAAACGGCTCCCAAGTAAAGGAACAATATCGGAGTAATCATTGGCACAACGTGGAGAGAGAGACACATCCTCAGTATAAACAAACAAGCTCCACGAAATCGTCAAATACCATGTCTATGGAAGTTATAAAATAATGTGGCGATAATTAGATATAGATATCTAAAACAGCTTAAGCCACTTTACTTTATACTGCCAAAGACAAGACCAAAAGGGATTTAAACCTAAATTAAAAGAAAAACTCACATGACGGCTATCAAGGAAAAACTCGCTTATTCCGAACTTAGACTCGAACTTGGCGAGATGAAAAACCGTGATAGGCGCATGCTACTTTATTAAAAAGAAAACAAAAAGATAGTTATAGGTAGTAGTTCTAAATTTAAAGTCGCTAGCTCGACTCACCAAAGATGGTTTATTCATAGACAGGGTCCTCGAGGTACAAGACTTCCTCCTCACTTCTGGCGGCAGCCCGTGATAATGCTTAATACGATGTCCATTGACCACAACTGACTCGCTTTTGAAATTGAATAATTCCACCGCTCCGTAAGGAAAACTCGTTGTACTTGAAATGGGCCACACCATCTTGATTTTAACTTGCCCGAAAGAGCCTTAAGCGCGAGTTGTACAGAGAGAACCAGATCACCCTCTTGAAAGGTCCTATCTAGAATCTTTTGTCATGGAACTTCTTCGTGCGCTCTCTTGAAAATTTTGGCATTCTCGTATGCCTCTAAACGAAACTCCTCCAGCGAGTTAATTCTAACATCCTCTTCTCACCGCCAACGCCTCATCAAAATTTAGCATTCGTGTTGCCCACATGGCCCGGTGCTCCAGCCCACAGTAGATGACATGCTTTTCCAAAACAATCCTATACGGTGACATTCCAATCGAGGTTTTATATGCAATCCTATATGCCCATAAAGCGTCGTCTAAACGTAACGACCAATCCTTCCTAGTTGTATTGACGACAGTTTTTCCAGATACGCTTGATTTCTCGATTGGTGACTTCTACCGCCCACTAGTTTGGGGTGATATGCGGTTGCTAGCTTATGTCGAACCCCATACTTAATCATCGCCTTTCAAAAGGTTTATTACAAAAATGACTACCGTTGTCGCTATAATCGCCTCGGCGTCCCAAACCTTGTAAAAATATTCTTTTTCAAGAATCTAACCACAACCCTAGCATCGTTAGTAGGGGAAGCAATGGCCTCAACCCATTTGGATACATAATCAACAGCAACTAAGATGTATCGGTTAGATAATGATGAAGTGAAGGGCCCAACGAAATCTATTCCCCAAACATCAAAAAGTTCTACTTCTAAGATACTCTTGAGTGGCATCTCATTCCTCCGAGAAATGTTACCTGTCATTTGACAAGCATGACATCCTCTTGCATATTGGTGTGCATCCTTAAACAATGTCGGCCAATAAAAACCGCATTGGAGGACCTTGGCCGCAGTTTTATCTCCCCGTAGTGTCCTCCAACTTCATACGAATGACAATGCTTCAGATATCATTATACTCTTCCTCGGCACACATCTTCAAAAACATTATCGATCCTAGCTTAAACAAATAAGGCTCATCCCAATAATAGTGTCTCGAGATCTTTAAAGAATTTTTTTCCTTTCTTGGGCAAAGTGAGATTCGGTGGCGGTACTTTATGGAGAGATAATTGACAAACAAACTAAACCACGGTTGTTTCTTCTCCTTCACAACCTCTATTCGCGAAGAAACTCGCAAAGACAATCATCATGTCCTCCGATGGTGGTGATGGAGAAAAGTTGTTCATCAGGAAAAGATTCTCCTATTTCGTGCAATTCCTCACCATCCTCTAACCGTAAGCGACGAGATGATCGGCCACCACGTTCTCACTTCCTTTCTTATCTCGGATTTCTACGCCAAATTCTTGCAAAGAATAGAATCCATCTCAACAGCCTCGGCTTTGAATCTTGCTTTGCTAGAGATACTTAAGAGCCGCATGGTCACCCATACAGTGACTTTAGATCCTACTAAGTACGATCTAAACTTGTCAAAAGCAAAGATAACGGCCAAAAGCTCCTTCTCCGTTGTGGCGTAATTTCTTTGGGCAGCATTCAAAGTCCGGCTTGCATAATAAATGGGCCTAAAATCTTATCCTTTCTTTGACCCAAAGCGGCGCCAACAAAGCAGATCACTTGCATCACACATCAGCTTCAAACGGAAGATCCCAATCCGGTGCGACTAGGACGGTGCAGAATCAATCTACTTTTTATTTCGTTGAAGGCTTTTATGCACTCATTCGAAAACACGAATGGTACATCCTTGGCCAATAATTCGGTAAGAGGTCTAGAGATTAGGAAAAAGTCCTTGATAAACCTACGATAAAATCCGGCGTGGGCCTAAAAAACCTCGCAAAGTTTTAAGATTAGTAGGTGGAGGTAGTTTCTCGATCACCTCGACTTTAGCTCTATCCACCTCTATACCGTTCTTGGATATGCGGTGACCTAGTACTATACCTTCCGTAACCATCAAATGACACTTCTCCCGCTTAAGCACAAGATTAGTCTCTTCACATCTCTTCAACACTGTGCTAGATGTGTGAGACATGAATCGAAATCGCCTCCAAATACGGAGAAATCATCCATAAAGATTTCCAAGAAATCTTCCACCATGTCCGCAAACAAAGTGACATCATACACCGCTGAAATGTCGCGGGGCGCTGCACAATCCAAATGGCATTCGATTATAAGCAAATGTCCCATATGGGCATGTAAATGTCGTTTTCTCACGATCCTCGGGTGAGATGTGGATTTGATAGTATCCCGAATACCCGCCAAGAAAACAATAGAAAGCATGCCCGCTCAGCCTCGAGCATTTGATCGATGAAGGGGAAGAGGAAAGTGGTCCTTACGAGTTGCGTCCATTTAGTTTCCTAAAGTCTATGCACACTGGATGACCGTGATTAGCCTCACAGAATTAACTCATTCAACTCATTGGCTTGCACCGTCAATCCTCCTTCTTCTTGGAACTACGTGGATAGGGCTTACCCATTCGCTATCAAAGAATTGGAAATATAATTCCCATTTCTAGCATCTTTATAACCTCATCCCTAACCACGCCTTTTAATTGCGGGGTTAAACGCCTCGAGGTTGTGCAACCGCTTTCTTTTCGTGGTCCACGGAGATCTTGTGCATACATACGCTAGGACTAATGCCCTTGACGCCGCCTATGGTCCATCCAAATGCTCCGCGTACTCTCTCGTAACTCTCATTAGTTTCTCCTCTTGTAAGTCCGTCAAGGATGAAGATATAATTAGCGGCAAAGTCTCATCTTGAAGAAATACATACTTCAAATTCGCAGGAAGAGGTTTTAAAGTCAAATTTGTGGGAGGTTCTTCCAAAGAGGTCTTCACTTTTGACCAAAGAGTTTGAGTTCAAAGTATTTATGCCACGCTGGTCTATGATAGAATCTTTCAATCTCCGCAAAGACTTACTTCCTCCACAGCCTTGGGATTCCTCTACTACATCCCGGCCATATCATCTTCTCCTCCTCACTACTTATGTACTTGACTTCATCCTCTTCTTCCAAGACAAAGATCCAAGAAATCCTTGATACTTTCATGTTGTTGAAATTCTTGAACGATCCTATCAATGGAATCCAACATGAAACATGCATCTTCTCCATCATCAAAGTTGTTTCATAGTATCAAAGACATTGAATGCAACTCTCTCTTCATTCACTCTTAATACCAACTCGCCTTTGTAAACATCAATTAGCGCTCTACTAGTGGCCATGAAAGGTCTCCTAAAATCAATGGCACTTCGTAGTTAGCTTCCATATCTAATACCACAAAGTCGACAGGAATACAAACTTTTCAACCCTTACTAGCACATCCTCAACCACCCCACACGGTTCCTTGACGTAACGGTCAGCTAATCTGCAGCAGTGATTGAGGTCTTCTTAAGATCCTTCATGCCTAGTTTCCAAAAAATAGATAGTGGCATCAGTTCACACTTGCTCCTAGATCACACAAAGCTTTGTTCGACATACGTTACCTATGGTGCAGGGAATGAGAAAACTTCCCGGATCTTTGCATTTCGGGGTAACTTATGTTGAAGAATGGCCGAGCACTCCTCATTAAGGCATATGGTCTCTAAATCTAGAAGTTTCCTTTTAGTGGAGACGGCGCCTTTTAAAAACTTGGTGTACTCAGCATTTCAACCAAAGGCTTCAACTAGGGGTATATTGATTTGCAACTTACTAAACATATCCACGAACTTCTTATACCTCTTATTATCAAACTTAGGTTTCGGCTTTGGTGGAGGATAAGGTAGAGTTGAAGGATCGACATCGATGAAAATTGGGTACTTGTTATCAAAAAGTTCAACTCTAGGGCCAAAGGAGTTCTTTATATGTTCTTTGCTCAGGCAAAGATTCGAAGTATTAGTCTCATTGCTTGGCTCACCATCCTTATTCTTTGTGACTTTCTCTTGCAGGGATGGTGGAGTTACTTCTTTTCCACTTCTTGTCATGATCGCATTCAAATCCTTAGGGTTCTTCTCGGTGTTGCTTGGCAACCTCCAGAGGTCTAGTTGAGACTTGCTCACCTAGTTGTCCTACCTGTGCGTGAGATTTTGGACTAGAGCTTCCTCGGTTGGTTACCTTGGCATCTGTCTTCGACAATATTGGCTAAAGTTAGTGGCTAACTCACCATAGATTTTGAAAGTTGTCCCATATTATCAAGGATTTACATTACTCGCTTTTTCTATCGCAGCCTTCCCAACCAAAAGTTTTAGTCCACGTGGTACATAAGGGGTAGGTGGTTTAGGCCTTTCTCCTGCATTTATGTCACTATATCGAATCCAGATGGTTATGATTGGGTCCAGATCCTCCTCCGACATAATTGGCTTCTTCAAGACTCAAAGATTCTCACCTTGAGGTGCTACCTCGATTCCAAATTTTCTCTACTCTTGTCATCCTCTCTTGCATCCCATCTACCTTATCATTGATAATGTAAAGTTGTTCTAAGATTTTGGTAGATGTACTATCATCGAATATATCAATGCCATCTTCACAAGAGCTATGTCATTGCCTCCCCATTGGCTATTCATTGCTATTTGTTCCATCTTTCCTTGTGCCTCCTCGGAGATAAAGAACAAACGCCCCATTGCCGGAGGCGCCTACCCTAATTTTCTCGCCTCTCTCAACCCATGGTAAAAGTTTGCATTAAAAGCCAAAGAGAGATGTCATGATGAGGACACTTCCTCATAGCTTCCTTGAAACGCTCCCAAGCTTGATCAAAACTCTCCCAGTGTTGTTGCTTAAATCCTAAGATGTCTTGGCGTAACTTAAAGGTTTTTCCCAAGGGGAAATACTTATTCATGAATTTTTGCAACAATTGTTCCCAAGTAGTGATAGATCCACCTTCTAAAGAGAGAAGCCATTGCTTAGCTTTATCTTTCAAAGTGAAAGGGAAAAGCTTAAGATTTAATGTTCCTCCGGGATTAATTCGGTTTCACTGTGCTAACGATTTCCAAGAAATTCGCCACGTGAACACCAGGATCCTCGCTTTGGATTCCATGAAAAGTGGAATAGTTGGTCACCATTTGAATTACATTAGGCCTAGGGTGATAGACTTCCGCAAAGATCTTGCGGTGCTACGATAAATGGGGAATGAATTGTTCAATAGTGGGCGTTGCATAACTTTGCAAAGTGCGCCGCTTCTCTTGGACTAGGGCTTGGTTCTCATTATTAACATTTGCATTCACATTATTGGCATTATTGATAACAGGGATTAACAAATGATTAGGTACTGATTTGGATTGTTCTCAATGCCTTCCATTTCCGCTTTGATTCGATTGTTCGAATGATCGGTTGTGTGTCCTTCTTCCACTCCTTGCTCGCTTTCTCAAGATTTGGATCCTCTTCTCCTTGCTTAGCCAGCCTCCTAGCTAACTTCCTATTCCTTCTCTTCGCAAATTTTCTATCTCGTGATTATAAGGTTCAAGCGGTTCCTTCGATTTCCGAGTAGCATACTATAAAATAATAAACAACAATAAAACAATTAATCACTAGTAAAGGCTAGGCCTTTAACTAACTAAATAAAACAGACTCGAAATAAGTTGGAGAAAAGAAAAAGTAAATAAAACAGAAGCAGAATATTGTAAAACTGATACAGAATAGAAACAGAAAAGAAAACAAATTCTCGGTCGACCGAGAGCTGTGGTTCGGTCGACCGAACGCTTTTTTTTTTTTTTTTTTTTTTTTTTTTTTATTTATGACACTGTTTAATATACAGACTCTTATTCACGAATATTTACGAATCCAGCTTCTAACAAAATAAGCTATATCTTAATTTAATGACTCGAGTCCCGGCAACGGCGCCAAAAACTTGATGGAGGTCAAGTTAAATTATTAACTCGAGACCTACTAACCCACTAGCAAGAGAACTAGGTTCAATTGTAGTATAGCCGACAGAGTCGAGGCTCGATCCCACAGAGACTCGGCACAAATAAAACACAACTTACTTTATCGACTTAAATTAAAAGTGCGGCGGCTCACGACCAACTAAATGTCAGTAAATAAAATAGCGACAACCACAAGACACAAAATACCACAAAGACAAATCAAAGACTACTAAAACACGGATAATACGGTTGATATTATCTAGACAAATAGTATTGATTACGCTAGTAGATCATAACTCCCCCATGTGAATTAGGTTGATAACGAGATAAAACAAACGTTCAAGATTAATTATTATGACTACGGAGTCATCCCCAAGGTAGATTTAGCTCCGGTTAGGCCATCTAAATCATCGTGCCTCCATTACGTGACTTCGCTTTTTAATGCCTCCATCTCATATAACTTCGACACAATTATTTAACTAGGGATGCCGGTATAAACCGTAACCTCATCTAAGCAACATTCCTATGGTTAGGCGTGCTTCTTAGATGCCGATTCAATCTATATCCTAAGTAACAATCACTTTTTGAGTTTCATGTTAAATTATGATGACGAATAACTAAGTTGATCGAGTTTAATTACTCGCTTTAATTCCAATTCGTGAGAATCGACGTGAGTCGGCCGATCATGATATTGCCCTACAAATTGCCAGGCTCGGTCGATCGAACGACAAAGACTCGGGCGACCGAGTGACACGTCTAGTCGACCGAACACGCTCTGTGGTCGGAACAAATCATGACTACTTCTTAACGCTTCTAACCTAAACACATGGGTTCGTAAATAGATCTACATCACGCAATCAATACAAATAAAATTACTCCATAATAAAACACAACAGATCTACGAATAAAGATTGCATAATTGAATAGTCATACCTCGAAGACGAGAGAGCGACTCCCACTCTTTAATGCGCTCCTAATCGGAGAATCCGACGAATCCACAATGAACGAACATAAAGAAAATAAAACTTAAAAACTAAAATTGTATGAATTGTTTTGTGTTGTAGTGGTGTGTCTTCTCAATTTCAGTAGTCTTTGTTTATATAGGAGTTGTAGCCGACATAGGAGAATCCGGAAAGATTGACACGCATTTATCACCTTAGGCTTGGGTGACCGAACCATTACGCTCGGTCGACCGAATAGCATGGCTCGGTCGACCGAGCCACCTTCTCTACGCGTTTTCAATTTGGCTCCGTCTGACTTGTTCCCCACTTCACTCGTTTGTGCTGATCTGATTAATCTTTTCTTCAATGCTCCGATTTTCTTCTCTTTTATCTTGAGATCTCCTGATTGTGTGACAATTATCTTCCCGATTTATCATGATCTGCAAAATCAGCATTTATCACACAATTAATTGCTCTTTTATAATAAAAACAGCTAAATACCAATTATCATATTAATAATCACTTATCATTAAATAATAAATATAAACACGTGATTAAATATGAAATATATATAATTGACTCCGATTTAAGGTTATAATTGATGACATAAATAGGTATATTTTAACCGTCATCAGGCGTTACACTCTCTTACCTGTGATTAAAGGCTATAAACTTGATAGGTATCTCTTTGGTACAAAACCCCGACCACCGGAAATCCCAGGACTACCAATGAATCCAGCCACAGCAGAATAGGACTCAGTAGATTCCTTGCTTACAGGATGGTTATTAGGATCGATGACAGAACAAGCATTAACAGAAGTGGTTGGCTGTTCTTCTTCTCATGAAATCTGGTCCACTTTAGAAGTTCTGTTCAACAATCAATCTGAATCTAGAATGCTTGAGTATAAAAGCGCTCTCATCAAAGCTGAGCAGCTCAAAATCCATGGCTGATTACTTAGCTACTATGAAATCCTATAGTGACAGTTTGACAGCTGCAGGATATCCCATCACCAAGTCTGAGCTGATATTGGCTACATTGGCAGGTCTGGATCGAGACTATGAAGCTGTTATTGTAAATTTGACTGCTAGGATTGGATCACTAACTTGGCAAGAGGTTCAGTCCCAGCTTATTACCCATGAAAGGCTCTTAGCCGGGTTTAATCCCTCATCTCAAGGTGTTGCTGTCAGTCCTACTGCAAATCTTGCAAGCTATAGTGGTAATTCTGGGCCAGGAAGAAAAAATTCTAGACCAACTGGGCAAAACTCCTATAGAGGTCGGGGTGGAGGCTCAAGAGGGGCAGAAATAGAGGAGGAGGAAGAAGTGGTGGCAGACAATCACAGAATTCTGCCAAGGTGCAATGCCAGCTCTGTGGCAAGAATGGACACACTATGGCAATTTGCTGGCATAGGTTTGAGATGGATTTCCAACCTCCAGAACATAATGCACCAAGACCAAATCAGCCATCAGCTTATATGGCAACACCTAGCACAGTTTTAGATCATGCTTGGTATCTAGACAGTGGAGCCACCAACCATGTGACATCTGATTTGGGTAATCTTAGTCAAAGTGTTGTCTACCATGGCAGTGATAGGAAATGGTGAACACCTACACATTGAGCACACAGGACACACTGTCCTTCACACTCACATTGGACCCTTATTCCTGAACTTTGTCCTTCATGTTCCCAAAATTACCAGGAATTTACTTAGCCTTTCAAAGTTAATGTCTGATAATGATGTGTTCATTGAATTTACTAATGATGTTTATTTTGTTAAGGACAAGGTAACAAGGAGGCCAATGCTCAGGGGTCAACTCAAGGATGGTCTCCATCAGATAGTGCCTCTGCTCAGTGAGATAGAAAAGATCTCTCTTCAATCCAAGCCATTCCAGAACCAACAATCTGCTGCCTTTCTCAGTCAAGTGTCAGCTAGTTCTAGAAGTGTCAGGTCTCTAGATGTTCTAGACCCTAATAAGGATCCTAATGTGTGGCATATGAGGTTAGGTCACCCATTTA
Organism: Gentiana macrophylla; assembly: GCA_026214975.1. Classification (NCBI taxonomy): domain Eukaryota; kingdom Viridiplantae; phylum Streptophyta; class Magnoliopsida; order Gentianales; family Gentianaceae; genus Gentiana; species Gentiana macrophylla. The sequence goes on from CM047806.1 coordinate 106,150,739, forward strand.
GTAAAGTTCTGAGTCAAATTCTGAATGATTTTAATGTTGTTATCAATGGAAATTTGCTATTTTGTGATGCTTGCCAATTTGGTAAATCTCATTCCTTACCCCATTTGAATTCTGCTTCACATGCTATTTCTTTATTTGATTTCGTTCACACTGTATTATGGGGTCCTGCTCCAGTCAAGTCCACTGAAGTTCATCTCTACTATATTCATTTCATAGATGATCATACCAGGTTCACCTGGATCTTTCCTCTAAAAGCCAAATCTGAAGCCATTTCTGTGTTCACTCACTCTAAAAATTTGGTAGAAACACAGTTTAACTCCAAAATCAAGTGTGTACAATCTGATTGGGGGGTGAGTATAGAGTTTTTGAACCTTTTCTCAAGCAACATGGTATAGCCTTTAGACATCCTTGCCCCCATGATCATGCTTAGAATGGAAGAGCAAAAAGAAAGCACAGACACATCACAGAACTAAGGTTGACCATGTTGGCTTAAGCCTCAATGCCACTTAGTTTTTGGTGGCACAGTTTCCAAGCCTCTGTCTCTATCATTAATTGCCTTCCAACTCCAGTTCTGAGTCATAAATCTCCTCATGAGTGTCTATTTACCAAGAAACCAGACTATACTGTTTTCAAAGTATTTGGTTGTGCTGTCTATCCCCACTTAAGACCTTTCCACACTGTCAAATTCCAATACCATACTGCTCAGTGTGTCAACTTAGGACTTAGTCCTCATCATAAGGGGTACAAATGTCTGGATATATTAGGCAGAATATACATTTCTAACAATGTTAAGTTTGATGAAACCAAGTTTCCCTTTTCTGCTGGCTTCACTCAAGGGCCCTCCAAACAAATTCTATGTACTCCTAACTTCTTTACTAATCCTCTTCCTTTTGGTCTGTCTCACTCAGAGGGGCACACTGAACTAACTACTATGATTGAGCCAGAGCCAAACTTGAGCTGTAATTCTGAGCAAAGGTCAAGTGCAATTCAACAAAATGGTAACTCTCAATCTCATCAAACTGCATCTCCTATGTCCAGTCATACTACTGCATCACATGCTACACCATCACACACCAAATCACCTACACCTCTCATGTCCAGCTCACCCCATGTTATCAACACTGATGAACCAACATCCATTCCTGTATCACCAGATAATGAAGTCACTACTAACAAAGAAACTATGCCTACCACCACTTTCACTCAGAACACTCACCACATGCAAACTAGGTCAAAAAGTGGCATATTTAAGCCTAAGACCTACAGTGCATCAATAAGTAAGGTTCACACTTTTCCTACTGAACCAACTAGTGTATCGGATGCTTTGGTGGATGACAAATGGAGACAAGCAATGGTTGATGAGTACAAAGCACTAATTCACAATGGAACTTGGGATCTAGTGAGGACTGGTTCAAATCGGAATACTGTTGGGTGCAAATGGGTATTCAAGCTGATGCTAAATCCAGATAGGGGTGTTTTGAAGCACAAGGCAAGACTAGTTGCCAAGGGGTATATCTTCAAAACTATGGGATTGACTTTACTGAGACATTTAGTCCAGTAGCTAAGCTTGCAACCATTAGAATTGTCTTGTCTATTGCAGTGTCAATGCACTGGCCAATTAACCAGATAGACATCAACAATGCATTTCTAAATGGTCCACTGCAAGAGCCAATTTATATGGATCAGCCAGAAGGATTTGAAGATCCAAGAAGGCCAGGTTATGTCAGCAAATTGAATAAGGCAATCTACAGATTGAAACAGGCTCCAAGGGCCTGGTTTGAAGCCCTTAAAACACAGTTTTTTGGTTGGGGTTCACTCAGTCCATGTGTGATATATCACTGTTTATGTTCAGACTTGGCAAACAGATCTTGTTTGCACTTATATATGTTGATGACATACTGTTGACAGGAAATTCACTTGGTCTGATTCAAAAATTCATCAGACTTTTGGATTCCAAGTTTGCTTTAAAAGACTTAGGGCCAGTGTCACATTTCTTGGGGATGCAATTGACTAGAAACTCTGATGGACTGCATCTAACTGAGTCTTATTATGCATCTCAAACACTTGAATCCCTGTCCAACACCAATGATGCCTGGAAAACAATTAATCCCACAAGAAGGTGAGCCTCTAAAAGATCCTACTGTGTATAGAAGTATTATAGGAGCCTTACAATATCTCACTCTAACAAGGCCAAACATATCATTTGCTGTGACTACTTTGAGCCAGTTCATGCAAGATCCACACACCACACACTGGCAGGGTTTGAAAAGGTTGCTGAGGTACATTCAGGGAACATTAAGAATAGGATTCTATTCAGACCTTCAAAAAACACTTGAAATACATGGTTTTCTGATGCCAATTGGGCTGTGTGTCCAATAGATAGAAAATCAACAGGTGGATACTATGTGTAATTAGGGGACTCTCTCATATCATGGAGCTCCAAAAAGCAAACTGTGGTGTCAAGATCCAGCTGTGAGTCTGAATAAAGATCCCTGGCAAATCTTGCAGCAGAAGTGAAGTGGATAAAGCAGCTACTAAATGATGAACTTCAATCTACCAGCAGTTCATGTACTATGGTGTGATAACACTAGAGCAAATTATTTGGCTCAAAATCCAGTGTATCATGCTAGGACTAAGCACATAGAGGTTGATGTTCATTTTATCAGAAACATGGTTTTAAACAAGGAACTTGTGGTGAGCTATGTACCAACTAAAGATCAAATTGCAGACTGCTTGACAAAAGCATTGCCTATTGGACCATTTGAAACATTCAGGCACAAACTCAATGTGACAGCTCCAGATGTTCGTTTGAGAGGGGCTGTAAAAGAATAATACAAGAGAGGACAGCTGGTCTATATGATTGGTTCTACTAGATTGGATAAGATCTTATATTACATTCTCTTGGTATGTGTGTAGGTTGTTATAACCATATGGTTGATAAAAGGATGTATTCTGTAAGACAAAGTTTACTCAATTAATGAAATTCTCTGTAGCATAATTTCTTTTGTAGATTTCCCATGTGGTCGTGAATCGTGATACTTAGCTAGTTTCTGACCAAAAGACAAGGGACTTCATGCAGGTTTACATATCGTTATCGCATACTCATGAAGAGCATGTAAAGTGTTCTTCCATTGTGAAAAAACTAACCCGTTTTTTGAAAGAGCTATTTCAATATTTTTAGAAAATAATGGACAGGTCACAAGTCTTTATTTCGAAACATGTTGTCTAATTGAACTTTAATTAATTGAATTGCAGTTAGATTAGGACTCACTAGAATAATTGAAAGAATATCTTCCGTGATCTTTCATTTACGATGCTCCACGTCGGGTACGTATTGGGACAATAATATCATCAACGTAAATGAGAAATGCAATAACAGAGTTACGTAATCCTTTAGAAGATACACCACTCTGTTCTGGCCCTTGGTAATCCTATAGAAGATACCTGCAACGTAAATTATGGCTGCCCCAACAAATACAATATGACATAAATCCTATTCAAGGCACTAAGCCTGATATTTCAGTATTTTGAAGGTTTTGATCCTTTATAAAATAGGATTTTGCAATGTAAAACTCTAAGAACAATGTGTTCTTTTATTGTGACTCAATATAGAAGAAAGCAAAGTCTTCTTGAATCAAAAGATTCACAAAAACGGATTGTAACTCGGTAAAGTACATAGATTGCGTATTAGCATTTGAAGCTTGAGTTGAGCTGGATTGAGTTTGATAAAATACATAGCGGGAACGGATGAATGTGGAATAACTTCTTAGTAATGTGTGAGCTCCTTTTATAATTTTGAGCTCTGTAATTGAGTTTATAGCCGTTTAAGAAGAAGAAAGTGTTCCAAGGCAATTTCAACTTGATCAAAATAATGAACAATGTGCACTTGATGTTGTAACACATAAAATGTGTTGTATCATTGTATATCTTAATTAGTATATTGTCCAATTGTGTCTTGATCATCAACGTAGAAGTCTTGTATGATGTATTTCCTTAAATCAAACATTAAATTATTGTCAAAACTGCAAGTCTAAAAGACTTCAGTGGCATTACTATATCACTGATATAATACATAATGTAATACCATTAAGTGTATCAAAGTGCGTGTTTATGATGATAAGAACATTTTCATGCATGTCTTATAAGATAATCATATATATAGCATGTAAAAACTCAATTAAGACATGCATAATTGTTTATAAGATGCATTCTGAAACAATCAAACCATACGGAATGTGCATATCATAGGTGTAATGGTATAATAATGCACATGATATCAACAAAGGTTAACAAATTCATTATGTTTCAATCTTATATTTTCATAATGTTCTCCCTTTATTTTATTTTCGGATATTCCAATTTCATTTCCCAGTTTCTCATAAAATTCTTCAAAATAACAAGCGAGCACAAACTCAACATTTGATCTAGTAAATTAAGATTCACCTTATTTTTAAGGTAGTTTTTATTTAGACCACACCGATACATGACCACACTAAATTAATTGACTTTTTAAAAATCGAATGTTCAATAAATTATCGAATTTCAATCCTCATATTCGGCGATATATATTGTGCATCATTAAAATGATATGGTACAAATACAAGGGTTTTTATAATCCTTTAATTTGTGGCTTTTTACTTTTACAGTCTGTACAATCAAACACTTTTGAAAAGCAGAAGTAAAGTGATTGGAAATTTGAAACAAAAAACCCCAAATTTCCGCTTTCGTAATCATCAACATTGCCTTTAGTATCTTTTCTTCATCCAAGGCAAGTCAAAAAACTGCAAGATTTCCTCAAAAAGTCTCATTTTTCTTTGTCTTGTGAAAAACCAAACTACTCCGCCCAAAAAACAGTGAAGCTAAAAAGCTCTCAAGATCAAGAACATGGCATTAAGCAACAATGTAATAGGAGCCATAAATTTCATCGGCATGCTTCTCTCGATTCCGATCATCGGTGCCGGAATCTGGCTTTCAACACAACAAGCTGATTCATGTGTCAAGTTTCTCGAATGGCCCGTCATCATATTAGGCGTATTGGTTTTAATCGTCGGTATAGCCGGTTTTATTGGAGGGTTTTGGAGAATCCCATGGCTGCTTATTTTCTACCTCATTGCAATGCTTGTAGTTATTGTACTTCTTGCATGTCTGGTTGTGTTTATATATATGGTAACAATAAGGGGTTCGGGCCATCTCGAACCGAGCCGGAGTTATTTGGAATACCATCTTGATGATTTTTCGGGTTGGTTAAGGAGGAGAGTTCAGAGTTCTTACAAGTGGGATGGGATTAGAAGTTGCCTTAGTTCTTCAAATATGTGTGCTGAGTTGAATCAGAGTTATCGCATGGCTCAAGATTTCTTTAATGCTCATCTTAACCCTTTGCAGGTAATTAATTTATTCCTCTTTCTCTCTCTCGCGTTTTTTGAGTAATGATACGAACACAGTCTGTCAGGAAAGAATGACCTCTTTAATTTTCTTTAGGGTTGTATCTTTTGTGAAATTAATGATGTTATCTTTTTTCAATTAATGTCAAAACACTATTATTTTGACTATTTATTATAGGGACCCTCTAATTACACCACATTGATATTACAGGTACACCACAATAGAATCGACATTATGAAAGTCGGTTCTGGAGCCATAGGTTCTGCAGCAAGAACAGACTTTCTTAAGGTCGATTATCATAATGCATCTGCGGGAAGTCGGTTTTTGATTACAGAACCAACTTTCACAAAGCCGATTCTACTTTGATGATGTGTAGACTGAGTGCACAGTCAGTAGAATCAGTGGTGCAAAAATAATAGCCCCTTTTATGGTCGAATCATATATATATATATATATATATATATTTTATATATCGTGGAATATATATATATATGTCAAAACACATGGGCACCAAACAAATTATAAGATCACTAAAAAGATCAATGTATCAAGTTATTAGGAGAGAAATTACTCTCAACGTGCTTCTTCATGTTAAGCATGGGTACCAAAACACCAGCCACAAGCAAAGTATAGCGGTTTAGCAAAGTAATTAGTAATTCCAAAGACAAAAGCAAAAGTAAATATTCTTTTAGCATGCTCAAATATGCCTTATAATCCATTACATTTAACATCCATATTGCCACTTTGTTGAATTACAATAAGTCAATGAATCGGTGGCTCTTTAAATATATAATATGTTTATTATTTACCTTTAATCATTTTAAGCTATGTGGACTTAGAAATGATATTTCAATATGATATTAGATCGGAAGTGTTAATAAACTATTATATTTCCTTATACATTTCAACACATTTCCTTAAGTGTGAGCCTATATCAAGACTATGCCAACTAGGCCAACCCAACACCTACACATTATAAATGGGGAAATTAATGTTTGCAGTGGGGTTTTAACCAAAGACCTTCCGCTCTGATACCATGTTAAAGATTAAGCACTTATCGTTCAACTAAAACCAATTAGTGTTAGTAAATGTGCTACTATATTTACTTATACATTTCATCAGGAAGGTCACCGGTTCAAACCACTCTGCAAAACATTATACAGCCCAAAAAGAAAAGGTGTATTGAAATATTTGAAATGTTAATTATATACCATATTAATTATCTACCATGTTAAGACAGTAGAAGAAAAGAGTTGTGATGCTTCAGTTATTTCGGAACTATGCAAAATGGAGAGCTAAGATGTATTTATATATTCAACGTCTCTCTCACTTATGGTGCACCATTTATTTCTAAGTTATGACAAGTGGATTGCTAAGATGTATCCAACTCACCTATACAGTATACACTACTGTTATGTAAGAGAAGGTGAATATAAATATATCTCATCTATCTATTTGGTGTGACTCTGAAATAACTGATGCACCATAATTCTTTCCCCAAAAAGAGAGGGGCTAACTGTAATCCTTTGATATGTTTAATTTGTTTTGTAGTCAGGATGTTGTAAACCACCAACTCTATGTGGTTACACATTTGTGAATCCAACATACTGGATCAGCCCTATAAACATGGCGGAAGACATGGATTGTTTGAATTGGAACAATGATCAAACTCAACTTTGCTACTCTTGTGATTCTTGCAAAGCTGGATTATTGGCCAATCTAAGGAAAGAATGGAGAAGGGCTGACATCATTTTGCTCATAACACTTGTGGGCTTGATTTGGGTTTATTTAATTGGTTGCTGTGCATTTAGAAATGCTAAAACTGATGAGCTTTTTCGCAAATACAAGCAAGGCTACACCTAAACGAGCTAGGGTAACGCTCTGACGAAACCATTCAGACACAACGAGTGAAACAATCTAATTTTATATCATTGATAATCATGACCAACATCAAGTTCAATAATATAAATTTGATTGTGTCACTCATTGTGGTTGAATGGTTATGTCAGTAACATTATTCGTTCTAAGGGGTGTGTGTGGAGGCGGGACCGTGGTTGTGATGGGTCTGAGTTTCTTTTGACTATGGTTCTTGTATTTTGTCCTTTTTTGACTTTTGTAGAAAAGTTGAGGACTCGATGTTGAATTTTATGGAAATGGGGTTGGGAAAACGATTTGTTGTCTAATGGCATGATTTTTTTTTTAACTATTTTTTAAGGTAATGGCATGATTAATGGATGGTGCCGAAAGTTCATTTGTAGTCTTGCTAGCTACTTGAAAAACTAGGAGTACTATAGTGATTTTGAGGATTTATATATATTCTAACCGCAAAATTATCATATAATATAATATGAGAAATTGATGATTAGAACGTTTTGTAGGTCGTGTATTAGTGAATAAATAACTTAACAAAAATATATGATGAATTTATGTTTGTGATAATGTCGGAATGTTCACTATAGTATTTACGGTGGTTTGTAGGTGGATATCTGGCTGTGAATTTGCATAAAAGCCGGTGGTGCACGGCGGCGATAAAAAAATGCGGTTGCCGGACTAAGGAATTAAACGACGAGCACAATAGTCGAAAAATTGGCAGAGTGTGTCTGGTTTTTATAATATTGTAGATTTTTGTGAGTTAAATTGAGTCTCTATATAAACATGATTAAGGACGATAAGAGATAACAAAACAAGAGGAAAGATTCTCTATTGATTTCAATCAGAATTAATTAGATTTGTTTTCTAGTACAATGCTTATATATAATGTGCCACATCACACACATGTAGAGCACAATAGAGCATTATCAATACAACCCTTACACTATAGGATAATACCAATAATACCCTTATATACTTTATTCATTAACTCCCCCTCTCAAACTATATGCACTAAACATAACATTTAGTTTGCTTCTGAACCTGCTGAATTGACTAACTGGTAGGGCCGTGGTAAAGGCATCAACAACCTGAACTTCTGAGGGAATATAGCTAATTGATAACTTCTTATTGAGTACTCTATCTCTAACAAAGTGAACACCAACCTCCATGCTTTGTTCTAGCATGATATACTGGATGTTGAGCCAATGAAGCAGCTCCCAAACTGTCACACCAGGCTATAGGAGTTTTGGACATTCTGATCTTCATTTCCTGCAGTAATTGTCCAATCCAAGCTAATTCAACAGCCAAATTAGACAAGGATCTGTACTCTGATTCAGTACTAGATCTAGACACCACAGCTTGCTTCTTAGAACACCAGGAAACAAGTGATGAACCCAGAAAAACGCAATATCCTATCACAGATTTTATGTCTGAAGGGAAACATGCCCAATCAACATCAGAAAAACCCTGTAAATGCATTGATCCACCAGCTGGAATGAACAAGCAGTAATGCAGAGTTCCCTTCACATATCTGAGCACCTTCTTCAGTGCTATCCAATGCTCATCTGTTGGTGCCTGCATGAATTGACTCGGGTAATTTACAACATAGGTCAAGTCAGGTATGGTAGAAGTAAGAAACTGCAGTCCTCCAATTGCACTTCTATATAGAAGTGGATTCTGCATAGGTTCTCCTAGCTTAGGGCTTAAGTGAACACCAACTGACCTGGGTATATTGCAAGGTTTGATATTCTCCATGTTCAGTCTTTGCAGCAACTGACTTGCATAGTGTTTCTGTGAGAGAATCAACCCATTTTCATCCCTATAAGCCTGCATTCCAAGGAAATTTTCACTCCAAGTTGTTTTTGTTCCTTCTTGTGATCAAGTTGTAGTATGCTTCATCAAACCTCTGTCCAGTTGTCAGTTTCAACTTAATAGGCACAAACTGAATGTAGTTGATTCCACCTTCAGTTTGATGGGAGATTTAGAGCCACGTGTTGAATCCTCAGTGTGCGCGCCACTTGGAAGTTTGTCTTATTGCCACCTATTGCCGACATTATCTTACACTAGATTTGGTATTAGATTTGTCAGTACCTTTCTGTTATTGATTATTCCTAGTTGTTGCTACTGCTATGTATACCCAAAGAATAGTGCTGCTGTGAATGTATGAATGAAATGATTTCTTCCTAAATTATTGAGTACGGTAGGATTCTAACTCCCTAATATATTTACCTTGTTTTACTGTATTCATTACAGATGGTCTGGGTAATGATAGAAACGCAATAGTTGATATAGTCATTTACCATAGAAAAGAGTGATCTAATAAATTTTAGTGGGCCGGCCATTATTTGCAGCACCGCGATTCTACCGATACATCATATCGCATTTGCACCACACCAAAATCCATCTTCATAAAATCGATTCTCGAGTCAAGATTCAACTTTCTGAATGTCGTTTTGGTGCGGTGCATCAGTAGTAACTAGGTTGGTTGTGGTGCAAAATAACGTTGGCCATAATAATAATAATCACACGTACCGGAAGTGAAAGTTCCATGGGGAAGTAAAACCATGAATTCAGCAAGATGATTTGCTACAAATGATTTTGATGTGCCATTTATATCGCATCAACGCCTTTGCTGTGGCAAAATAGTATCTCTGTTTCAATTGAAATTATTTGTCAATCAATTACCAAAACAACACTTCAAAAAAAACAAACAAAAATACTCTCTCCATTCCAAAATAATTGAGTCAGTTGCGTAAAAATTTATTTCAAAATAACTGAGGCTAAATATTTTTTCAAAGCAGTATTTATTGCTAATTTACTCTTATTTAATACTAGATAAGAAGTTAAAAAGAATACTGCATTAATTGTATCATAGGATTTTTTAGTCATTGCATCTTTAAAGTCATAGCATTAAATCACATCACATTCTTAATAAACGTGTTTTTGACAACCGCTTCAGTTATTTTCGAACGGAGGGAGTATTAGCTACGTTTCAAAGTACTACCTTCGTCCTAAAATTTAAGTCCGTTTGGATTTTTCACGCAGAGTTAGAAAGTTTGTTAAATTAGTTATGTGTCATTAATTATGATGAAAAAAAAAAGCCTAAAATGACTTTTAACTGTTATTAATGTAAAATAGTGAAAAGTGAATGAGTATATAATAAATACTTCGTTGGTTTCTAAATAAAGTTTACATTATGAGGTAAAATCAAAAAATTAAATGTACTTATAGTTTCAGATGGAGATAGTATAAGTCAAATTTCTTAAAACCAAAAGGGCAAATATGTATCTATTCGGTATTTTTGGTTCAACCATTCCGTACATTCAATGTTGGCTACCGACACTTTGGACTGAAATCGTAAAATAAAAAAATAAATTTCGACATTTCTAAAGTTGAAATTTTTCCCAAACTGTGGTGCTCGGGTAGATCGACTGCGGAATTCTTTTAAATTACCTGCAACAGAATTGCCAAGACTAGCAATGGTAAGGAGACTAAAAGCACTTGCCATTTAATAAAAACTAGCACTCCAAGATTTGCGTAGAAATTTGTAGTTTTTCCAGCAGCAAAAACCAGGTTAAATGGAACATCAAGATCAACAATACTTAAATCTGCTGAAACCTGCAGAAAATCAAATCAAACCAAACCAAATTTATCTGAATCTTTACCTATTTTGAATCAAGTCCAAATCTTGAATAAAAAAATGTCACAACAAAAGGTTGTTGCTTATTACCCTGCTTAATATTCTTCCCAACGGCCTGGAATCGTGAAACGACATGGGTGCTCGAAAAAGAGAATCAAGTAGTTGATTGAACAATGATTTAGAGGATACAAGTCCCAAAACAACAGTGTTCAAAGATCTACTTAGTAAGAAGAACATCGATGTGGATCCGATGAGCAGATAAACTAGGATTAACTTCAGATTGCTGACATTAGGATCATCAACATTTTTAGCCATCCATGTGTTCTGTATTATTTGGCCACTCACAAATATAGCATGTGATACAACTGCTACAATAAAGAACAAGAATCCTTTGTTTTGACCGAGATATTGAATGTATGGCGTAAAGCCCGCGTCTCCAACTTCCCTCTGTTCTTGCTTAATCAATTGATCTCCAACCGATGATAATGATGTGTTGTTCGGGTTTTTATCACTATGCGTAAGAGTCTTACGTATTTCTCGAGCAGAAGATTCAAATTCATTCTTCTTAGAGAAAGATACATCTGAAACTGAAAGCCTTTCGGAACCAGCTGTCTCTTTGTGAGCATCTACCAAGGTTTGGAATTCTTTGCTCGATACAAGCAATTGATGATAAGGAGCACTGTCCAGAATCTCGCCATTGTACATTAACTGCCAATCCGAAAATTTGTTATCCAACGTAGTGGCGGATACAGAAAATTTCTTCAGCGGGGGTCCGTAAAGATTAAACAACCATATACACGTATGTACGTACGTATTGACAAAGGCGACTTACGTACTTACCAGAACATAATCAAATGCAGGAAGGAAATCAACTTGATGGGTAACAAGCAATACGGTTTTCCCGAAGAGTGCTTCCATGACATATTCCTAGTCAACAATTGGATGAGATTGGCATATATAATGCTAAGGAGATAAATTAAACACAAACACAAGGAGATAGAACTCTCACAGTGAAAAGATATCCTGCTGTCTCTGCATCAACCGAGCTGAACGGATCATCCAAGAGATACACGTCGGCATTCTGATATACAGCACGAGCAAGTTGAATGCGTTGCTTTTGTCCACTACGTACTAAGATTGACTCCTCTTTCACCGATTTCAGTGATATCTCCATAGGGCAATGAATCCAGATCCTTTAGAAATGAACATCTTGTTAATGTTTCGTGGTATATATGCGGATCCATAGGGAGACCAAAGAGAATGTTATCTCGAATGCTTCCGGTTTGGATCCAGGCGGATTGAGAAACGTAGGCAATACTTCCGAACGTACGAACCTGTAAATAAATTGCATTTTTGGATGATGCCGTGTGATGGATAGTACTAAAACTACTGCAAACCGCCATAGATAGAAACCCTAAAAAGAAAAAAAGAACAGTAAGAAAGTTGTAGGCTTACATTTCCATGGATAACTGGAACTTCTCCAAGAATAGTGGCTAAAAGTGTCGACTTTCCATAGCCCACCTCCCCGCATATAGCTACCTTTTCACCCAGCCTAACTTGTAAATTGATGTTACTAAGGGTGTGTTTCGACGGATTCCCTTCCCACGAAAGACTGGTGAATTCAATGCTGATCATGCTGTGATCAGGATTTTCCGTATGTATCTTTTTTTGCCACCATAGATGCAATAGTAGCAAGCCCTACAGCACGGAAGAGAATCCCGAGAGCGAAGCAAAGTTGTAAGCTAGTAGTGTCCATGTCTGATGAAACCAAAATGGTAACTCTCCGATTCTATAAGAATCAACCGTGACGTACTTCATTATCTCTCCGCTTGAATGCATCAGCTTCGCTGCATTCGAGAGTTTGATTTGTTTCTTATATATCGCAACCGACAGTAAGGATCTGATCTTCAGACCTATTAATCTTGATCTGAAGTACCATTGTCTTTGGGAGAATGATTCCAAAGTCTTTGAACAGAAAAGTAAAATAGCTAATACATATCCCTCGTCTTCGAAACTTCCTTTTCCTTCTGCAATCCTAATAAAGGCATTCAATAACGAAGGACCAGCAGAAAGAGTAATTATCTTCAACAATGCAAACAATCCAGACACTAAAATCTCTTTCCAATGGCATTTAACAATCGTCTTTAAAACCGATGGTGCCCTAGCCCTACACAAATCAACTTCTTTCTGCTTGTTAAACGTTTCCATAAACATCGAATAACACGACCCTGCTCTATCTTCCTCACGCAACATAGGTATATCTTTATCATCAAGAATTTCCACCTTGCCCTTTTTCATTAATCCATTCAACCACCAAAACGACATTTTACTGAAGAATCCAGAACTAAACGACGTGACGTTGCAAACAGAACCGTTCTTCTCCTTCTCCTTATCAACACCATTTAGAGGAGCATAAAGATCACTTTTCTCGTCAACTAGATTCTTGTTAACTCTATAACTACACAACACCACCAGGGCAATATTCAAAGATGTCGATAAAGTCATTGAGGTTCGACAAGGTCTTGAACCTCTTTGAACTCATGTGCCGAATTTTCTGTGTACACTTTATTTATTTATAAAGAGACATATTAATTGTAGTACATACAAACAATTAATATGTCAAACTCTAGTCATAGACATAGCTTTTACTCGAGTTCACTTTATGTCATAGACATTTATTATGTAAGAGACTAAAAGCATCTAGCCTCGTTTATAGCTTTTACCTTTTTTCTATGAAAGGTCACTATCTTGTCTAGGACCTTTCAAACTCCTCAATTGTATCTACATATACTCCACATTATCAATGAATAAAAGATAAGTTGAAGTTTACTCTTGTGTTAACACATTCTCAAACTCTCTTCATGGTATCGGAGCCATTTGTGTTCTAACTTTTTCCGCTGCAAAACTCATATTTCTGAAGAATGTCTTCCACATCCGACATTACTTCAACCTCAAGAGACTCTCGGTAGCCTCACCGGTCGAGATCTTGACAACTCCTCTTCTTATACAAACCATAGACTTGATGGTAACAACTATCTCATTATGGTCAAGGTCTATGAAAATGTACATTTCGGACAAAGTAAGATGGGATACTTATGCTCGAACAAAACACACTTTCTCACCGAAACCGACCCCGCTTTGAAGCATGGGACACGACAAATAATCAACTCATGACCATCCTCACGAGGTCAATGACAAAAGAGATAAGTGAAAACTTTATGATGTATGATCTTCGCCAAAGAAATCGGGATAATGCCGAGATCTTTACTCCAAGAAGGATAATACATCCGAGGTATATGAACTAGAAGCTTAGATTCAAACTTGCGTGCGGGGATATGTCTCAGAACTCAATATTTCAATCAACTATCTAAGGCTTGGCAACACTTAGATATGTTAGAAACTCACTCTTGGAATGATGTCAAGGATCTTTGCTCTTTATAAAGACATCATAGAAAAGAAGAGAGTATTCGTGTTCCTCAACTGGATGAATCCTACTCTTGATGATGTTAGAGGAAGAATTCTTGCCACCAAACCTCTTCCAAATCTCAAATCCATGTTTGCTTGAGGTCAAACATGAAGAAGTAGGAGAAAAGTCATGCTTTTGAAATCCCCTACCGACAACCCTACTCAAGGTGTCTTTGCCTGCTGATCGCCGGAAGGCTGCTTGAGGTTCTTTGAAACATACAAGAAGCCTCTTGAGAAAATCGAAAAGCGTTTCGTGATCACTGCAAACGCACAAATCACACCAAGGACAATCTATTTGGAAGCTCCATGGCAAGCCTAACTCCTCAAAAACCTCAAAACCTCAAAACCTATCGAGGAAAGTCAAGCGAGACACATCGGTGAGGAGGAGAATGACAACCAGGATGAATGCTCGCTTTCTTTGCATTCAAAGCCTTCCTGAATCAACAAAAGGAAGGTAGTCACTCTACTGATGTTGCTACTCATACTCATACAGGTAAATTCTACTCTTCCCTTAGCAATGAAACATGGATTGTTGATTCTGGGGCATCCTCCCATATGACCGTAATAAAACCTTATAACCAACTATATGCCTTGTCACCAAATCCATAACATTAAAACTGCTGATGGATCTATCTCTCGTGCAAAAGGTGTTGGAAATGTTAAACTCACTAATAAGATATGCCTACAGGATGTCCTATTTGTTCCAAACTTAGACTGCAATCTTATATCTGTTAGTAGACTCACTAAAGATTTGAATTGGACTGTTGTTTTTAAGGAAAATCAGTGCACATTCCAGGATCCTACTTCACAGGAAGTGATTGGGAAGGCTAAACCTTACTGATTGGATTGTTTCGTCAACCTCTGCTTTGAAAGCAAGACGAAAGATCAAGACTGACCGCCTCGCACTGCTCTCTGAGACTTTAGACAATATCATGTTATGGCATTATAGATTAGGACATCCAAGTTTTGGTTACTTAAAATCTTTAACTCCTGAATTGTTTAAAGGATGTAATCTGAATGACCTTCAATGTGATATTTGTCAATTTGCTAAACTTACAAAATCTGTGTATGCTAAGTTACCTCATTTGCATTCCTCACCCTTCACCTTAATACACACAGTGATGTGTAGGGACCTCTAGGGTGAAAAGTATAACAGGAAAAAGGTGGTTTGTCACCTTTATTGATGATCATACCAGGGAACACTTGGGTGTTTTTAATGAAAGACAAATCTGAAGTTGGCCCTATCTTTCAAGAATTTTATCATATGGTCTCCACTAAATTTGATACTAAGGTCAAGATCTTAAAGACTGATAATGCTCTAGAATACTATGAGTCTAATCTCGATGCCTTCTTGACAGAGATAGAGGAATTGTTCATATCAAGTAGTTGTGTGGAAACACCTCAAAGAGAATGGGGTTCTTGAGAGGAAGAACAGCACCTCTTTGAAATGGCCAGATCAATCATGTTCACCACACATGTTCCTAAATATATGTGGGGTGAAGCTATCTTGATCAACAACTTATTTACTCAACAGACTTCCCAGTGAGTGTTAGGTTTCAAAACTCCACTCTAAACCCTACTAACCACACTCTCTGCCATCATCTTGTTTCCCGATTTGCCTCCAAAGATCTTTGGTTGTCTTGTGTTTGTGTATATCCATGCTCAACACAGTAAACTTGATCCTAAAGCTCACAAGTGCATTTTCCTAGGTTATGCCAAGGATGAAAAAAGGTTACAAATGTTATTCCCTATCGAAAAGAAATTTTACAATTCTATGGATGTAAAATTCTTTGAAAGGACCCTTATTACAAACAAACCTCTTGAGCCATTCAACGATGAAAACTGATTGAAATTGACCTAAACCCCTTCCTCAAGAAACTCTTAACCTCGGCAACCTCCATCGATCCTCCATGATCGAACTTCATGCCTCTACCTCTCTCTACAGCCTAATACTCCTCAGCAACCTCCTGAACAAGAGTCTACTGACCCAGAGCCTGCTGATCCTGAGCCTACTGACACTCAGCAATCTACAGATCCTCAGCAGCCTGCTGACATTGATGATAGGCCTATTGCTCTTAGGAAGGGAAAGAGATCATGCACTGATCACTCTATTCATTCTTATGTATCTTATGATAAGTTATCTCCTGCCTTTGCTATGTTTTCACAGGACCTGGACTCTCACTCTATTCCTAAAAATATTCAGGAGGCCCTTCAAAATGATAAATGGAAGGCTGCTGTTAAAACAGAGATGACAGCACTTCTGGATAATCATACTTGGGATTTGACACCTCTCCCACAGGGCAAGAAGACAATCGATTCTGAGATGGTTATTCACTATAAAATACAATGCTGATGGCACTATTGACAAGTACAAAGCCAGATTGGTAGCCAGGGGATTCACTCAAACTTATGGCATTGACTATAAGGAAACTTTTGCACCAGTGGCAAAACTCAACACCGTCGGGGTTCTCGATCTCTCTATTGTCCAACTTGACCGGCCTCTTCACCAATTGGACATCAAAAATGCTTTTCTAAATGGGGACCTCAACGAGGAGGTTTTATATGAATGTACCTCCTGGTTTTATCAATCCTCATACTCAAGGCAAGGTGTGCAAACCGAGAAATCTCTATATGGCCTCAAGCAATCACCAAGGGCATGGTTTGGAAAATTAACAAGCGTGGTCAAAGCTGCTTTGGATATCACCAATGCAATTACGATCACACTATGTTCATCAAGACAACCAACCGAAAGAGGTCTATTATTATTGTCTATGTGGATGATATCATCCTCACTGGAGATGACTCTACCGAGATCCAACATTTGAAGACTCTGCGGCAAAGGTGTTTCGTGTGAAAGACTTGGGTTTTCTCAAATATTTTCTTGGCATGGAAGTAGCAAGAAACAAACAAAGGCATTTCTGTCTCCCAAAGGAAATATGTCTTTGGATCTGCTTTGAAGGAAAGCGGCATCTTTGGGGTGCAAACTGCTATATCCCTGTAGACCCAGGTCATACCTCTTTCTACATGATGACATTCTTTGTCGAGGAAAGAACAATATCAAAGGCTTGTAGGAAACTCATCTACCTCTCCCATACAAGACTTGATATTGCATATGGTGTCGATCTGGTTAGTCGGTTCATGCATTGCCCAACCGAGCAAACATTGGGATGCGATAACTAGAATATTGAGGTATTTAAAGTCCACTCGGCCAAGGTTACACTTCACCAAGTCTGGCGATAGATCCATCAAGGTCTACACTGATGTCTTTGATTGGGCGGATGCCACATAGATAGAAGGTCGACCACAGAGCATGTTCCTATGTATGGGGCAATCTTGTTACTGGAGGAGCAAGAAACAACCTCACGTGTCTCAGAAGCGATCTTGGAAGTCGAACTCAGGCACTTGTCTTAGGCATTTGTGAAGCTCTTTGGCTCAAAAGAGTACTTCTTGAACTTCAGCTGACCTCTTGACAACTCCATCACACTCTGCGTGTGATAATCACTCAAAGACTATGCATGGCGAGAGATCCAGTCCATCATGACAAAACAAAACATGTGGACATTGACAGACACTTCCTAAAGGAAGCAGATTGATGCCAAGATTATCCAGGCTCCAAGATGTTCCTCAGCAGAGACCAAAATGCGAGATATTCTCACCAAAGCTATTCCACCTCTCATGTTCAAGAGACTAAGTAGCAAACTTGGTTTGCATCAACATATCTGACCAGGTTTGAGGGGTGTGGCAATATTCAAGATCTTGATAAATCTGCTGAGGTTCAAAGAGGCTTGAACTCTTTGAACTCATGTGCGAATTTTTACGTGTACACTTTATTTATTTATAAAGAGACATATTAATTGTAGTACATACAAACAATTAATATGTCAAACTCTAGTCATAGACATAGCTTTTACTCGAGTTCACTTTATGTCATAGACATTTATTATGTAAGAGACTAAAAAGCATCTAGCCTCGTTTATAGCTTTTACCTTTTCTATGAAAGGTCACTATCTTGTCTAGGACCTTTCAAACTCCTCAATTGTATCTACATATACTCCATATTATCAATGAATAAAAGATAAGTTGAAGTTTACTCTTGTGTTAACACATTCTCAAACTCTCTTCAACCAGCAAACAAGATCCTAACAGATCGACATAACATAATATCCAAACATATCTTGTATGAAACCTTTTTCTGAATTACTGAATCAAAAGAAGAGAAACCACAAACGATCCCCGCGAAGAAGAAAGCAAGTATTGATAATGCCCTCAAAGGAAACTGTGGAAGAGTCCCTCTTTTGAGACTTAGAGTTACACTCACTAATAACCATGTCCCTCCATGAAAGAACACAACTGTCCACCAATGCAAAGGCAACAAATCATGGGACTTCCGATACTGTCCCGACACAATCCAAATCCCGGAGCTTATGTATAACAGTATAAGAGTCCAACAAGGCAATTAAAAACAGCTACAATGGAGTTCTCAACAAGACAAGTGTTGTGTAGTTTGATGAAGATCTCAACAAGACAAGTACTAGGAAACTAAGCAGAAGCAGTATTACATTTTTGTATCATTACATAACATTTACAGTTTACATTTTACAGTTACAGTTACATTTCTATTTCAGCACTATCTCCTTCAGTATATAAAAGGAGAATATTCTTGTAACTCATTAATTTCTAGATAATAGAAAATTGGGGTAAACTCTTGCCCCTTTCTTCCCCTTATCGTCTCTGTACTTTCATGATGGTATCAGAGCAAATTCAAGCAATTTTCCGCATTTTTGTTCAAAATTCCTGTTAAATTCCTTCTTTTTGATCATTTACTACCTTCGCCATGGCAAATCAAGTTCCAGATCAGGAGATAATCCCTGTATCAAGTCCGTATTACATTCATCCAAATGAAAACCCTACTCTAACCCTAGTACAGCCAATACTCAGCGAAAATGGTGCAAATTATCATTCATGGAGCAGATCGGCACGCATGTCGTTGATAATGAAGAATAAGGCTGGTTTTATTGATGGATCGTTACCACGACTGGCCAGAAGCGAGATTTCACGTTTGGGAGCAGTGTGATATTATGGTAACTAACTGGCTGAGGAATTCAGTTGCACCGCGAATAGTACAAAGTTTACTCTGGATGGATTCTGCGCAAGCAGTATGGGAAGAATTGAAGGACATGTTTGCTAATCTCGATTCTTTTAGGTTATCTGATTTACTAGAAGAATTGAATAACACTAAGTAGAGAGGTTCTAGTGTTACTGAGTATTTCACTAAGATGAAGCTATTGATTGACGAAATTGCTGTTTTACGACCTACGCCTAGTTGCACTTGCGTTCCAGCTTGCAGTTGTCAGGTGATACCAACATTTATAGGATACAATGAGACAGAGTATGTTATTAGGTTTTTGAGAGGATTGGATGAGGTGTTTGAACCAGTGACGTCACACGTCTTGTTGATGTCACCAATCCCTAACATCAAAGTTGTATTTGGTTTAGCCCTAAAGTTCGAAAGGCAAAGAGGACATAACAGTCAGAACGTTAACTTTGGGGATCCTATTGTTATGTTTAACAAATCGAATGTGGTTCAGAATGATTAGAGAATGAGGTCAGTTGATAGTGATCAGAGAATGATATATTTTGATAATGTTTCTACAACAGGACAGAGAAAGTTTGAAGGTTTTAACAAAGGTAATTCAGGGAAGAAACCTCAGTGCACTTTTTGTGGAAAGATAGGGCATGTAGAGGATAAGTGTTACAAGAAGCACGGGTTTCCACTAGGATTCAAACCTAGGAGCAAGGTGAACATGGTGGAAGGGTGTGTTGAACAACGCAATTCACAAGGAGATGGAAATAGTAATGTGCAAGTTTCTCTCACTCAACATGAATATGAAAGGCTCAAGAAATTCCTATCGGGGAAGCAGAACCCTAAGGAGACCGAATCACAGCCACATCATCTTATCAATCAGGCATCTGTGCTCTCAGCATCATATGTACCAGAAAAGGAGATGAGCACAGGTAAATCCGCTACAAAATGGATATTAGACTCAGGGGCAACAGACCACATAATTTGTGATGTGCAATTATTTTTACATAGTCATGAAGTGCAAGATGTGAGTGTCAGTCTTCCAGATGGTACCAGTGTGTCTGTTACACATGTAGGGGAAGTATTGATAAATCCTAATCTAAAACTGACAGGGGTGTTGTGTGTTCCTGGTTTTTACATAAATCTGATTTCTCTCAGTAGACTCACTAAGAACCCTAAGATCAAGGTTTTTTTTAAGTCTAACAGATGTGTTATCCAGGATCAAGAGGATGGGATGATTGGATCAGCTGAAGAACATAAAGGCTTATACATTATGGATAATACACCCTCAAAGCTTACAGTATAGCAGCATTTCAAAATTCCAAAGATATTTGTGGAAATATTACATTACATTAGTGAGACATATTAATTGTAAGACATATTAATTGTATTGTATAAACAATTAATATGTCATAAAGTCATAAAGTAACTCTATTTTGTCTTATTAGGTAATAGACAACTCTAGCAATTAATACTAGCCGACTCTAGTAATTAATTGCTCTCTCCTAGCTTATACTTTACTAGGACCTTTCTCACTTACTTGTACCTATTTATACTCACTCTTTTATGATGAATAAACCAAGTTGAAGTTTACTCAAGTATTATTACTTTCTCAAACTCTCTTCATGGTATCAGAGCCTTAAACTCCTGAATCCGCTGCAAAATCTACTTAACCTGCTGTAACTTCTCATCTCTTATCAAGAATGTCTTCATTATCTGAAGCTTCCTCACCCTCAGTAGAGTCCCAGCTGCCTCAGCAGACTGGGGTCACTGAAAACCATTCATTTACAAATCACAGACTTGACGGCAACAACTACCTGCTGTGGTCAAGATCTATGAAAATGTATATCTCAGGCCAGAGCAAGATGTGATACTTGTTTGGCTCCAAACCTGCCCCTGCTGAAACTGACCCCAAGTTTGAAGCATGGGATACAGAAAATAACCAAGTCATGACCATCCTCACGAGGTCAATGACAAAAGAGATCAGTGAGAACTTCATGATGTATGATACTGCAAAGGAGATCTGGGACAATGCCAGAGACCTTTACTCAAAAAAGGACAATACATCTGAGGTCTATGATCTTGAAGCTCAAATCCAAAATTGCAGGCAAGGAGATCATGCAGAACTCAATTACTTCAACCAACTATCTAAGGCATGGCAACACCTAGATATGTTGGAAATTCACCCATGGAAGGATGTAGAGGATGTTGCCTTATACAAGAATATCATTGAGAAAAAGAGGGTATTCAAGTTCCTTACAGGGCTGAACTCATCCCTTGATGATGTTAGAGGTAGAGTTCTGGCTACTAAACGTCTCCCCAACCTCAAATCTGTGTTTGCTGAAGTCAAACATAAGGAAAGAAGGAGAAAAGTAATGCTGCAAAGCAACCCTGTTGATCACCCTACTGATAGCTCAGCAATGTTGGTGGTCAGGAAGCCTGCTGGGGTTACTGAGACTTACAGGAACCCTACTGAGAAGACAAGAAAGTTGTTCTGTGACCACTGCAAACGCACAAATCACACCAAGGACACTTGCTGGAAACTACATGGTAAGCCTAATTCCTTTAAACCCTCCAAACCAACCAGGGAGAGTCAAGGCAGGCATGTCAGTGAAGAAGGGAACAAAGATACCATGTTGGATGCTCAGTTTGCTACTTTCAAAGCCTTCATTGCTCAACAAAAGGAAGGTAGTTCTATCACTGACATAGCTACTCATGCTAAAACATGTATATTCCACTCACCTCTCAGTAATGATACTTCGATTGTTGATTCTGGGGCTTCATCCCATATGACTGGTAACAAGAGTCTCATATCTCAGTTTAGGCCCTGTCATCAAACCCACAATATTAGGATTGATGATGGATCTATCTCATGTGCATAAGGTTTTGGAAATGTTAAACTTACTGATAAGATATAGATGTCCTATTTGTTCCTAAATTAGACTGTAACCTTATATCTGTCAGTAGACTCACTAAAGACCTAAATTGGACAGTCTTGTTTAATGACAATCGGTGTATTTTCTAGGATCTTTCTTCACGAGAAGTGATTGGGAGAGCTAAAGCACCTTTCAGGGTGTTTATGGTCAACCTCTTGAAGACAAAAGATCGAAGACTCAAAATCGCCTCGTGACACACACAACCAAACCTTAGACAATATCATGTTATGGCATTATAGGCTTGGTCATCCAAGTTTTGGTTATTTAAAGTCTTTAATTCTGAATTGTTTAAAGGATGTAACCTCAGTGACCTTCAATGTGATATTTGTCGGTTTGCTAAACTTACTAAATCATGTATACTAAAATACCTTATTTACCTTCCACACATTTCACTTTGATTCATAGTGATGTCTGGGGACCTCAAGAGTTAAAAGTATAACAGAAAGAGGTGGTTTGTCACCTTCATAGATGACCACATCGAGGATCACATGGTCAAGCTTTACGATGAAAGATAAATCTGAAGTTGGAACCATCTTCCAAGAATTCTATAACATGGTATCCACTCAATTTGACACTAAGATTAAAATCTTAAAAGCAGATAATGCCCTGGAATACTATGAGTCCAACCTCAGCACCTTCCTGAATGATAAGGGAATTGTTCACACCAAGAGTCGTGTAGAGACACCTCGGCAAAATGGGGTTCTTTGAGAGGAAGAAACAGAGCACTTACTTGGAGATGGCTAGATCGATCATGTTCACCACACATGTGCCTAAATATATGTGGGGTGAAGCTATACTAACTGCCACATACCTGATCAACAGGTTACCCAGCAGAGTGTTAGGATTCAAGACTCCCATTCAAACCTTGCTGACAAGTCATTCCTGTCCTCATCTCATTGCTGACTTGTCTTCAAAGATCTTTGGATGTACTGTGTTTGTCTATATTCATGCCCAACACAGAAGCAAACTTGATCCCAAAGCTCATAAATGCATCTTCCTAGGCTATGCCAAAGATAGAAAGGGTTACAAGTGTTACTCTCCCACTGACAAAAGATTTTACAATTCTATGGATGTAAAATTCTTTGAAAAAACCCCTTACTACAGCAAACCCTCTTGAGAGCAGTCCACAGATGGCAACCTTATTGAAATTGAGCTCACTCTAATCCTCAACCAACTCCTCGGCGGACTCACGATGCTCAAAGACCCTCATCGAACCCATCTGAACCTCAAAGCAGTCTCCCGAGCCTCATCGACCCTACTACTCAGTCCATCGATAGTGATGATGAGACCCATTCTTTGTCCGAAAGGGAAAGAGATCATGTACTAATCACTCTATTCATACTTATGTGTCTTATGATCACTTGTCACCTTCTTTTGCTATGTTTACACAGGACTTGGATTCCCACTCCATTCCTAAGAATATACAGGAAGCTCTTCAACATGATAAGTGGAAGGTCATTAAAAACCAAAAGCGAAATAGCTTCTCCTTGACAACCATACTTGGGAACTCACCATTCTCCCACACGGAAAGAAGACAAATCACCGTGCAAATGGTCGTTTCACTATCAAGTACAATGCCGATGGTACTATTGACAAATACAAAGCTAGGCCAAGTTGCAAGGGGATTCACTCAAACATATGGGATTGACTACAAAGAGACCTTGCACTGTGGCAAAGCTAAACACCTGCTCGGTAGTCTTGATCTCACTTGTCATTCCAACTTGATCGCCTCTCCACCAATTGGATATCAAGAATGCTTTCCTAAATGGTGACCTTACTGAGGAAGTCTATATGAATGTACCTCCTGGTTTTGGCAACACTCACACTCAAGGGAAAGTTTGCAAACTGAGGAAATCCCTATATGGCCTGAAGCAGTCCCCTCGAGCCTGGTTTGGCAAACTTACTACTGTGGTTAAAGCTACTGGATATCATCAATGCAACTCAGATCACACCATGTTTATCAAAATAACCAACCAGAAGAGGTCTATTCTTATTGTCTATGTGGATGATTTCATCCTTACTGGTGATGACCCTGCTGAGATCCAACAATTGAAGACCCTTCTGGCAAAAGTGTTTCAA
The DNA here is from genome assembly GCA_026214975.1 of Gentiana macrophylla. NCBI lineage: Eukaryota > Viridiplantae > Streptophyta > Magnoliopsida > Gentianales > Gentianaceae > Gentiana > Gentiana macrophylla. The sequence goes on from CM047806.1 coordinate 106,175,196, forward strand.
GTTAAAGATCTGGGATATCTCAAGTACTTCCTTGGCATGGAAATAGCCAGAAACAGCCAGGGTATCTCAGTCTCACAGAGGAAGTATGTGCTGGACCTGCTGAAGGAAACTGGCATGCTAGGATGCAAACCTGTTGTATCTCCAGTAGACCCCAGTAATCCACTGGTACATGGTAATGTTGCTGTAAGAAAGGAACAATATCAGAGACTTGTAGGAAAACTTATCTATCTCTCTCATACAAGACCTGATATTGCATATGGAGTTAGCCTTGTCAGTCAATTCATGCATTGCCCTACTGAGCACCATTGGGATGCTGTCTATAGAATACTCAGATACTTGAAGTCCACTCCTGGCCAGGGCCTACACTTCACTAAGTCTACTGACAGATCAGTGAAGGTCTATACTGATGCTGACTGGGCTGGTTGCCATATAGACAGAAGATCCACCATAGGCTATTGCTCATATGTATGGGGTAATCTTGTCACTTGGAGAAGCAAGAAACAACCTCATCGTCTCTAGAAGCGATCTTGAAAAGCTGAACTCGTGGCATCGGGTTTTGGGCATTTGTGAAGCATTATGGTGAAAAGAGTCCTTCTTCGACCTTCACGGACCCCTCAAAGAATCTGTCATACTCTGTGTGACAATAATTCACTTTATGCATGGCGGAGGATCCACCCATCATGATAAAACCAAACATGTGGATATTGACAGACATTTCCTTAAAGAGAAGATTGATGCAAAGATCATTCAACTTCAGTATGTTCCCTCAGCCGACCAAAATGCTGATATTCTCACCAAGGCAATTCCACCGCTTATGTTCAGCAGACTGAGTAGCAAACTTTGCTGTATTGACATATACAACCCAATTTGAGGGGGGGTGTGGAAATATTACATTACATTAGTGTAACATATTAATTGTGAGACATATTAATTGTAAGACATATTAATTGTATTGTATAAACAATTAATATGTCATAAAGTCATAAAGTAACTCTATTTTGTCTTATTAGGTAATAGACAACTCTAGCAATTAATACTAGCCGAGTCTAGTAATTAATTGCTCTCTCCTAGCTTATACTTTACTAGGACCTTTCTCACTTACTTGTACCTATTTATACTCACTCTTTTATGATGAATAAACCAAGTTGAAATTTACTCAAGTATTATTACTTTCTCAAACTCTCTTCAATATTCCAGAAGACATGGTGTGGCATTACAGATTGGGGCATCCCTCAAATCACAGGCTGAAGACAATCAATAAAAGCTTGTCAGAGGTTCAAGTGCCTCAGGACACTATTTGCCATGTCTGTCCTTTAGCTAAATAGAGACATTTAGCATTTCCTTTAAGTCAGTCAGTATCTGCTGCTTGTTTTGAGCTGGTTCATTTTGATATTTGGGGGCCCTATGGGCATGAAACTTTACAAGGGCACATGTATTTTCTTACTATTGTGGATGACCACAGTAGATTTACTTGGGTACATTTGCTACATAATAAATCAAAGGATAGGATGATTGTTCAAAGTTTTTGTCAATTTGTTGTTACTTAGTTTGGTTATGTTATTAAGACTATGAGGACAGATAATGGTAAGGAGTTTGACATGCCTGCCTTTTATGCTGAGAAGGGAATTATTCATCAGACTTCATGCACACACACACACTGAGCAAAATGGTGTAGTAGAGAGAAAACATCAGCACTTACTAAATGTAGCTAGGGCCATGAAATTCCAGGCTTCTTTACCTATCCAATTTTGGGGATATTGTGTTGTCTATGCAGCTACCCTCATAAATAGTACACCTACCCCTGTCCTTGGTAATCTTACTCCCTATGAAAAGCTATATCACACAGAACCAGATTATTTGAGGTTCAGAGTGTTTGGATGTCTAGTTTATGCCTCAACAATTAAACAATATAGGACTAAGTTTGAACCTAGAAGTATGGCATGTGTCCATCTTGGTCATTCTTCTACCACTAAGGGATACATTTTGTATAACTTGGACGCCCATGATGTCATTATTTCTAGAAATGTTGTTTTCCATGAGAGATGTTTTCCTTTTGCATCCCCTGACATGTCCTGTTATTCCTTAAACATTCCTGTTGTTTCAGAACCTTCAATGCCATTCAATTACCTTGGTGATGATATACCTTCAACAATCAGTCAATTACATACTGACCAACAAACTTTTCTTGAGGATCAACCAGCCACAAACAGTGCCAACCATACTCCTTTTCCTCCACCTAGAAGATCAGAGAGACTTAGGCAGGTTCCAACACACTTACAGGACTATGTCTGTTCTCAAGTCAGTCTCGAGTCACCTCACATTCCACAAAACTCACTGTCTTCCACAAATCTATCCCAGGCCTATCAGGCTTTTGTCTATAATATAGATAAGGAGCAGGAACCACATACTTACAATCAAGCCATTAAAAATCCTAAATGGCAAGAAGCCATGAAGAAGGAAATAGATGCCTTGGAGGCAAACCACACATGGGACATAGTGTCTTTACCATCCACTAAGAAACCTATAGGCTGCAAGTGGGTGTATAAGGTCAAATATAAACCAGATGGGACTGTTGAGAGGTATAAGGCTAGACTTGTAGCCAGGGGTATAACCAACTTTATGGGATAGATTACCAAGAAAATTTCTCCCCAGTAGCTAAAATGGCCACCATTAGAACTCTGTTAGCAATAGCTGCAGCAAAAAACTGGCATTTACATCAACTGGATGTAAATAATGCATTTCTTCATGGAGATCTCCATGAGGAAGTGTATATGAAGCTGCCATAGGGGTTTCACACCACTGTCAAAAATCCAGTTTGCAAGTTAACAAAGTCCCTATATGGACTGAAGCAGGCAAGTAGGCAATGGAATGCCAAACTTACATCAGCTTTGCAGGAACAAGGTTTTAGGCAGTCTAAGAGTGATTACAGTCTCTTTACTAAAAGTTGTGGATCAGACTTTATTGCCTTACTTGTGTATGTTGATGATGTCATCCTAGCTAGTAGTAGTATGTCTGAGGTCACCAAGTTAAAGCATTCTTACACAACCAGTTCCAGATTAAGGATATTGGTGAATTGCATTATTTTCTTGGGCTAGAAATTGCTAGAAATCACGCAGAACATCTAAACCAACGGCTAATGCATGATTGATACATGATAGAGACAAATTAGCACTTCTGTATGATGCATTGCAAAACATTCCCCACATTTCTACCATGTTTTCACTCTGCAGTCCCTGATTTTTCGATGATTAATCAATCAAACACTAGAGATTGAATCGATCAGCACAAAAAGCTGATTTCTTCGAGTTCTAGTCAACAATATACTAAATACAGGCAGTTTCTCAAGGAGCTTGAGAAAAATAAATTTGAGCCCCAACCCAAAAAGCCTCACCTACACTGCCGCCGCCCTGCCCTTAGTGTTTTGTGAAGCATAAAATCGAAGGTTATGCATCAGTGTATGTACAATTTTTCTCTCTTTCTCCCGAGAAGTCAATACAGAGTATCAAACTTTCGCACTTCAACTCAAAGACAAGATTAGGCTGAGACTATCTCCATTTCAGGCAATTGTTAAGATCAATGACTTACTGACTAAAACCAATCTCTTATATTTCCTTATATCACTTTTAACAGCCTTGTACCATGCAATCAAAAAGGCCCAACACTTGACAATATAATTGGGGAAACAATGTTGGAAGTTGATCCCAACCTCCCTTTCGATCTGTTCATTAACAAATTTCCGCCATGATTAGAAAGAATATTTCATATCACTTTTAACAAAGGTTCCAACCCAAGCGACTTCATTAACAAATTTCCGCCATGAGAGAACAGCGGATGAATCAGAGGTTAGAATTCTACTCCATCATTTTAATAAATAAATAAAAAATTAGAAGAAATGAGATTGTTTGATAGTTGTTCTGCTTTCACTCGCGTTGGAGAATACAAATTTGATATCCACTTCTGCTGCAACTAGTTAGGAAAAAAGGTTTTTGTTTATATATAGTGACCATTTGTTTTGTTGTGCATGTGAATGATTGTTGGTGGCTTTGGCGTCATTGATGGACTGACACGAGGAAGGCCATATATGGTCGATGCTACCAATACCGGGGTATTTGATGTTTTCCACTTAATGTTCGTCCTCATAATTGAACTTCCGGTACGTATATAATTTAAACTAAATTAACTTATTTACTTAAACCTCTAAGGTTAATAATAGAGTTTAATTTGCAGAAGATAAAATAACTTGGGATTACATTACACTACTAAGGGTAAAATAGAGAATCCAATTTTGATTCCATAACAACACAATTTCGAAAGAGTTCAACAAATATCCAACAATAGATAAGTGCCAAAAGATACTCTATGCTATTACAGAATTTGATAAAGTTCTCGTAAGTCTAGTCTATTACAAAAGATAATTAATAAGATCAATAAGAGGCCACGAGATCATTCCTCATAGAACTCCTACACCTCTTCACCTACATCACCTTCTCGGGGTGGGAAACAACATAATAAAGGGTAAGTACAACCGTACTTAGCAAAGGGTAGAAGTATCGAATCTACACAAGTCATATCACATGAATATCAAGCAGACATAATCACAATATATGTTTCGCTCACTCACAACATTTCACTAGTCTCACTAGTTGACTCAACCAAATAAAACATTTGTTACACATTAATCCAAGCACACTTTGCTGGGTGAGAATGCACTGAGACATATCCTCAACACCTCTACAGGAAATGATCGCTCATGATGCAATTCATATGGATTATTACACGAGTCCGACACAAGTATCTAAAAGTGTGGAGGTGTAACAGTACCGTGAAGCATGGTATAAACGTGTCTCACCAAGGATTAACATGTTTTAGCTTTTAGACAAGTTAAGTACATATTTAAGCGATTAATCTAACCACCTAAGTTCATTGCATATAAAAAGACTTCTTAAGGACCACTAGACCTTAGACGACTATATGTTACACTACTTAGCACATTGCACAGAAATATTAGAATCTAATCCAATATCCACGAGGCTAAGGACTAAGGCTTCCGGTGATCCCGAGTATCTTCCCGCAGAGGGTCTCCACAAGGTGCTGAGCCGAATCCACCAGAAACCGAACCCCTAACTTCGTCATGTTACATGTACGATATTGAACTCAATTCAACATCACGTAAGGCTAAACGTAGAGTGTTCAAACGCCCCTATTAGACACGATATGGAGCCAATTTCACTAGAACACGTACACTTAACCTTACAACAAACCACATAAGACTATACACTAAATCATGCTTCAAAATGGGTTTTAAACATGATTCTACACTTATGGGTACTTTGGCGCCCACCACACCCTTTTGGCGCCCGCCAACAACTAATAGTAACATCTTGTTCAAAATCTGGTGAGACACTAAGCCCGAAAAAAAAGCCCGCGGATCCGAGCCTAGCCCATGCGTAAGCCCAACAAAGGATAGGGTCCTCGGCCCATCAATCTGCCCTCTCGTAAGCCGGACCAAGCCGAGCAAGATCTAGTCCGCCTCGTGCCTCAACGGATATCATCAGCCAAGCCAACATGCGTCGACCAACATACATCTAGCTCGATACAAAGCGTTGGAGGATGACCTGCTCGTCCCTTCAGTTCGTCTCCCACCAGCTCGGATAAAGCATGTACGACTAGGCAACCCGTCTAACGGTTGCAGACAAAGAGCGCGCAACGGTTTCGATTCAAGCTCGCCTCGCTAGAGCTCATCGACAACCAACTTTATTTACCGCCTCTTTAACCGCCGACTACAGTCTCTATAAATAGTGGTGTCTCCTCACACACCAGAACTACGTTATTTTGGCTTGATCCCTTGCACCCAAGGGTACATAGGCAGCTTAATCGGCCCAGCCATTTCACATACAAAACACCCTCATTTTACCCCTTGGATCTTCATGTTGCTCTCAAGACTATTAATACAAAAAGCAAAAAAATTATTCATAATTAGCTAGATATCCAATGTGTAACATGTTTGTGATAATTCTGACATTATCACTTGGCTCTGTTACCGGGAAAGACATTTTCCAATACTTTTTCCGGTCAGTTACGCGGTTGTTTACAGATTTCCGGCGGCCTAAAACTGTCCGATTTGGTTTTCCGACTGATACTCATCAAGACCTCTGTCGGAATCTTTATCAAAGTTCCAAGATCATCATCAAGCTCATCCAGGGCCTAGACCAACCTAAAATCCATCGTAATCATCATCAGATCCTCCAGATCTAAACTTCAAAACGTTAAAATCTCTGAAGATTTTCACTATGACATCACCATGGCTCAGACCAGATCTTCAGGACCAGCCTTACTTGGGGGTTTACCGACCCCGGCCAAAAGGACAGGTCAAAGCTTGGTTCAGGCCACTAATGGGGCTGATATTGGCTGCTCTGAGGAACAAAGCCCCCAGCCGAGCAGAACCCCACCTCGCCTTCTCGGGGTTCTGCGCAGCCTGACATCAGATTGTTCCTCAACAAGAGGGTGAGGTCGATGGAGACCTTAGCCGCTGCCACTCAGCAATACAAAGGAAAATACATGGCCGAGGCATCTCTTCAAGCTCGCCCACCTTCCCCGCGTCCAATTGAGGAATCATATGACAAGATCTACAACAAGGCAGTGCTCGAATACACTAAGTATGTCCAAAAGGTCAGCCGAGTAAATCATGAGCTATTAACATTGGGGAAACCGCCTCTCCTAATCGGTGATTTCGTTCCCCCACTTAAAACGCCAACCAACGGCGAACATGAAGCTCATCCGGTCTCATCGCACGACACTTCTTCTCGTCGCTTTGACAGGGAATGAAGTGTCCACTTTGCATTTGACCGAGCTCCGGAAAGAAGGTCTGCCTTAAACCTCCTTGGACCCGGACACACTCCACACCCCGAGATGGAAATGAGCGTTGAAATTCAGTCGACCTCTCGCAACGTAAATGCGAGATTGGGGGAAATAAATGATGATTACCACCCTTAGGACAAAGGATCTCAGAGCATATCCAGACACTCGAAGCCGATCTCTTTCCTAGACGCGGTCTCCAAGCTCAGAAACAGGTCGATGAGATCTGGAAAAACATGGTCGCCAAGGAAAGGAGCCCCACCTGGGGGGACAAGCGTGCTAAAAAACGGGCTTTTACAGGAGGCTCCTGAAGAGGTCCACTACCCCAACTTTCAAAGTTATACGGGGACGGCCTGTCCCTATGACTGGTTCACTACTTTTCACAACAATGTCTCTTTAGCCACCAGAAGGCAGGCTACATGGTGCATTTCTTTTGTTGGCGTCATGCAAGATAAAGCGGCGACGTGGATAAGAAACTTGCCCCTAAGGTCGATCTCTTCCTAGAACGACCTCCAAACCAAATTTGTCGTAGAATTCAAATCAAAAGGTCAGCCGAAGAAAACATTAGACGACCTCCATGAAATTCGGAAGGGAATCGGTAAATCAACTCGGAGCTATTATGACAAATTCATCAGAATTTATGATCAAACAAGAGGTCTCGCCGACAACCTGGTCATGATCAGTTTTCAAAGTGGCCTAGCTAAAGGCCCACTTAAGACCGAGATTGCCCTCAGATGGCCCAAAAATTTAGAGCCGATGCTCCATTTGGCCAGAAATTTCTCTGCCTCTAAAGCTGTTCCGCGTCCGCCATCTGGGCGAAGAGACAAAACCGAACCCAGTTCGGTAAAAAAGAGTCCCAACCACAACAGAGAAATCAAAAGGCCTAAAAAATTCCAAGAGGAACATTTCACCCCTCTGACTGCTTCCATAGAAGAAATAATGCATGAGGTCATGGACGACCTGCCTCATCCTCGCCAAATGAGAAATGATCAACAAAGAGACCGTGATATGACTAATATTGCGAGTACCACAAAGACCACAAGCATGAGACCAACTCTTGCCGCTTGTTGAAGCGAGAAATCGAAAAATTGGTCGCCCAAAGAATTCTTGATAAATACAAACAACACCCACGAGGCAATATCCTAGCCAGCCCTCCACGAAGATAAATTCATTAATATATCTGCATATTCTAGGTTATTGCGATTACCTCCTTCGTAAGCGATAACTCTTTCTTTTATCTTGCTACATCTCACATTGCAACGCTCAACCCCGCCACATACAAGGACGGCCGAGCTCGCCTTTTTCAAATATTATACAAACATTCTTTTACGTATAATTACTTTATCGATCATAGCTTCATGACACCTTGGTCTTTTTTTTACAAGGCAAACGAGCCAGCCAGTAAGCCTCGATCTTCATGACACCTTGGTCTTTGTTTTTTACACAAACCGGACGAGCCACATTTCAACCTCGCTATGCTTCGGTCGTTTTTTACACGAAGTACGTGAGACGAATCGGTTTTCAACCTCGCTATGCTTCAGTCATTTTTTACACGAAGTACATGAGACGATGGGCAACATAGACAACTCTCATCCCTTTCACCATTGAACTCGGCTCTCATAAGCCCGAGCAATCATTGGCCCAGAGTAACGGTACGGGACAACAACACCGATCGAATCTCAAACAGTCAAAGGACAAGTCATTCAGAAATATGAGGTGCTAATTTATCACAACCTTGCTCGTTTTTAACACAAGTATCACATTCTCGACCATTATTTCCGTCAAGTTCGCTCTACGACCTCGCCAAAAACAAGGGGCCACTATACTAAGGCAAAAGCTCGACGCTCAGGCCAGCCAACGAGCTAGAAAGTTCAAAAGAATCGGACAAAATCAAAAGGGCAGAACAGTAAAAGCAAGCAAAGATTTAAAAGCCGGCCTCAAATGCGGCAAAGTTATACAGAAATTTGACAAGAGGAGGCCAAAATGCATCATCGGAACTATTTTTTGAAAGCATCATCAGAACTATTTTTTGAGTGTTCTCTGGTTTGATCAAACTAGTCACTGTTTGAATCAAACACCTCAATTGTATCCTGAGATAGATTTTCATGTAAACCCCAAGTGACTTTGTAGGGGAGAAACATCTCTTAAAAGACAACGCAAATCGCGTATCTTGGAGTATTTTTTTGTCGGTCCTTTTTCCTAAGTATTAATTTTTTCCAACAGTTTTGACTTGTGAATTATTAAAAATTTTAAATCAAAAACATAGTAACTGTATCTGCTTGTGCTGCTGCATCCACATTCTACAGAAAGTAGCTTTTAAGTCTAGTATTTTTTTTTTTGTTCTTTTTTCTATAGAAAACCATTAAAGCATTAGTTGCTTAAGATTTTATCTTTTTTGAGAAACCCAAGCTTTCTTTTTCCTAAACGAACTTGTGGAGTTCCTTATCAGTTATCATAGAGCCCTCGAGCAAATTGTCTTGCAATAAAAGTGTACATCTAATTATCATAGGTATTAGAATAAAATAATGTGTTTTTCCATTGATCGATAAACGATTATAAGTGTTGTTTATATACTAATACAATAAGGATAAATACGGGAAGATAAAAATACAATGATAAACCCTACGAATGACGGCTACTTGTCGGCCAAGCTAGTGGATGCTTCAATACGCCCCCGCAATCCCTCGGGAACGGAGTGGACGTGGAGATTGGCTTTAAGATCGTTGAAACGGACATGGCAAAGGGGTTTGGTTAAGACATCGGCAAGCTGATCTTTGGAAGAGATAAACGTGACATTGAGCTTGTGGGAAGCCACGAGCTCCCGAACATGATGAAAATCAATCTCAATATGCTTCGTATGAGCATGGAATACCGGATTGGCGGTAAGGTAAGTAGCGCCAATGTTATCACACCACAACGTAAGGGCCTGAGGCTGAGAGACACGCATTTCACGTAAGATGGCCGAAATCCACTGGAGCTCAGCGGCAGCATGAGAAAGAGCCTTATATTTGACGGACGTTTTCTAGTGCTATACAATCCTTACCGGCAGTGTACCGGGTCAAATCATAGTGCTAGTGTGGTGAGTCAGAGTGTCGAATCCTCAGGGAAAACGTGGTAATTCTTTTAAGTGTGGTTAAACACCAAAGAGCTGTTATTAACTCGATCTAAACCGCAATTTTATAACACAGATTACTACTATTCTACTTAACATAAAGTAAATGCGTAATTTAAAAGTTATTCTAATATAATATATATAGATATATAAATATATATAGATGTACATACATGGATTGTAATATATATATATATATATATATATATATATATATATATATATATATATATATATATATATATATATATATATATATATATGTGGAAATATTACTCAATGAGACTCGATCTGCTGAGGCTTACTAAGTGAGTGCTCAGATGATTGTTTGAGCCTCGAATTTCGTACACATAATATTTTGTACACCTTATTTAATTGTAAAATTAATTATAAAAGACATATTAATTGTGAGTCATATAAACAATTAATATGTCAAACTCTAGTTTACTTTATGTCATAGACATAACTTTTACTTTTACTTTTGCATGCTTGCCGCCCACATCTACATACTCAAGTGGCACCAAGCTAGCTAGCTAGTCTCTCTATCTCAATTATATCTATTTATACATCTTTTTACTCAATGAATAAAGCAAGTTGAAGTTTACTCTTGTGTTTATCACATTCTCAAACTCTCTTCATGGTATCGAGCCTTCTTGAGTTCTAAAATCCATTTGCAAAACTCGGTTCCTTTTCGAAAAATGTCAACATTATCTCGAAGTTTCATCTTCTTGATGAGACTCACAACGCCTCTCGTGAGATCGATAATCGAACACTCTTCTTTACAAATCATAAACTTGATGGTAACAATTACTTGCTATGGTCAAGGTCTATGAAAATGTACATCTCCGGCCAGGGCAAGATGGGATATCTGTGCAGTTCCAAACACCGCCCTCTTTGAATCGACCCCAAGTTTGAAGCATGGGACACAGAAAATAACCAAGTCATGACCATCCTCACGAGGTCTATGACAAAAGAGATCGATGAGAACTTTATGATGTATGACACTTGCTAAGGAAATGCAGGACAATGCCGAGACCTTTACTCAAAAGGACAATACATCCAAGTCTATGAACTCAAGCTCAGATTCAAAATTACAGACAAGGGGATATATCTCAGAACTCAATACTTTAATCAACTATCTAAGGCATGGCAACACCTAGATATGTTGGAAACTCACCCCTGGAATGATGTTAAAGATGCTGCACTCTTTAAAGACATTATCGAGAAAAAGAGAGTATTCAAATTCCTTACTGGACTGAATCCTACTCTTGATGATGTCAGAGGTAGAATTCTTGCTACTAAACCTCTTCCAAATCTCAAATCCATGTTTGCTGAGGTCAAACATGAGGAAAGCAGGAGGAAAGTGATGCTGCTGAACCCCCCTGCTGACAACCCTACTGAAGGTACTGCCCTGCTGAAGGTTAATGAGACTTACAGGAAGCCTACTGAGAAAGCTGGAAAGCTGTTCTGTGATCACTGCAAACGCACAAATCACACCAAGGACAATTGTTGGAAGCTACATGGCAAACCTAACCCCTCTAAAACCTCAAAACCAACCAGGGAAAGTCAAGGCAAACTTATCAGTGAAGAGGAGAATGACAAGATGGTTGAATGCTCGGTTCTTTGCCTTTAGAGCCTTTATTGCTCAGCATCAGGAAGGTAGCTCCCACCTTGAAATGGCCACTCATGCTAAAACAGTATATTTTACTCACCTCTTAGTAATGAGACTGGATTGTTGATTACAGGGCTTCTTCCCATATGATCTAGTAATAAAAACCTTATTACCCAATATATGCCATGCAACCAAATTCACTGAAATTAAGGCTATTGATGGTTACTTTCTTATGCAAAAGGTGTTGGGAAGGTTAAACTTACTAATCGATATATCTACAGAATGTCTGTTTGTTCCAAAGTTAGATCAGAACCTTATATCATCGATAAAACTCACTAAAGATCTGAATTGGATTGTTGTTTTTAATAAGAATCGAGTGTACATTCCAGGATCTTTCTTCTCGAGAAGTGATTGGGCAAGCTAAACCACCTCCAGGATGTTTGTGATCAACCTGCTTTGAAGACAAGATCAAGACAGAATCGCCTCAAAGACTGCACTCAAAACCTAGACAATATCATGTTATAGCATTATAGACTAGGACATCCAAGTTTTGGTTATTTAAAGTCTTTAATCCTGGATTGTTTAAAGGATGTAATCTTCATGATCTTCAATGTGATATTTGTCAATTTGCTAAACTCACCAAATCTGTGTATGCTAAGTTACCTCACTTGCCCTCTTCCCTTCCACCCTAATTCACAAAGTGATGTATGGGGACCTCAAGAGTGAAAAGTATAACAGAAAAAGGTGGTTTGTAACCTTCATTGATGATCATACCGAAACACTTGGTTTTGTTCTTAATGAAAGACAAATCAAGTTGGACCTATCTTCCAAGAATTTTATCACATGGTCTCCACCCAATTTGATACTAAGATCAAGATCTTAAAGACCACGATAATGCTCTGAATACTATGAGTCTAACCTCGCATACCTTCTTGACAAACAGAGGAATTGTTCATATCAAGAGTTGTGTGGAAACACCTCACAGAAATGGGGTTCTTTGAAAGAAAGAACAAGCATCTGCTGAAATGGCCAGATCAATCATGTTCACTACACATGTTCCTAAATACATGTGGGGTGAAGCTATATTGATTGCTACATATTTAATCAACAGACTTCCCAAGCAGAGTGTTAGGTTTCAAAACTCCTCTCCAAACCCTACTGACCACACACTCCTGCTTCTCATCTTATTACCCAATTGCCTCCAAAGATCTTTGGTTGTCTTGTGTTTGTTTATATCCATGCTCAACACAGTAAACTTGATCCTAAAGCTCATAAGTGCATTTTCCTTGGATATGCACAGACGAGAAAGGTTACAAGTGTTACTCTCCTACCGAAAAGAAATTTTACAATTCTATGGATGTGAAATTCTTTGAAAGGACTCCATATTACAAAGAACCTAATGAGCTACCATCGATGGAAACTGATTGAGATTGAACTAAGTCCGTTCCTCAAGAAACCATTAACCCTCAAAGAGACTCATAATCTTGACATCCTCCTGCAGATACTCACATTGTTGACCCAGCAGCCTCTTGAACGGTAACCTCGGCAACCTCATCGAACTGCAGTCTGCTGGACCCCACCTCTCGACTCTCGCCAGCTCATCAAGTAGATAGATGAGACCTATTGCTCTAAGGAAAGAGAAAAGATCATGCACCGATCATTCTATTCATACTTATTTATCTTATGATCGCTTGTCTCTGTCTTTGCCATGTTTACACAGACTGGACTCTCACTCTATCCCTAGAAATATTCGGGAGGCCCTTCAAAATGATAAGTGGAAGGTCAGCTTTGTTAAAACAGAGATGATCGCTCTATTGGATAATCATACTTGGGACCTCACAACTCTTCCCAAAGGCAAGAAAACAGATTAGGCTGCAGATGGTTATTCACTATCAAATACAATGCGATGGTAAAATTGACAAGTATAAAGCCGAGATTGGTAGCAAGGGATTCACTCAAACTTATGGCATTGACTATAAGGAAACTTTTTGCACCAAAGAGCAAAGCTCAACACTTTGTCGAGTCTTGATTTCCCTAGTTGTCCAACTTGACTAGCCTCTTCACCAATTGGACATCAAAAATGCATTTCTAAATGGGGACCTCACCGAGGAGGTTTATATGATCATACCCCTGGTTTTATCAATCCTCATACTCAAGGCAAGGTGTGCAAACCGAGGAAATCTCTATATGGCTGAAGCAATCACCAAGGTCATGGTTTGGAAAACTCACTCACCGTGGTTAAAGGCTGCTGGATATCATCAATGCAACTCGATCACACCATGTTTGTCAAGACAACCAACCGAGAGGAGGTCCATTCTAATTGTATATGTGGATGATATCATCCTTCTTTGGAGATGACTCTCTGAGATCCGAACTTGAAGACTCTACTTGGCAAAGGTGTTCCAAGTTAAAGACACAGGCTACCTCAAGTACTTTCTTGGTATGGAAGTAGCTAGAACCACCAATGGCATTTCGGTCTCCCAGCCGAAGTATGTCCTGGACTCTTCAAGGAAACGGCATCTTTGGGATGCAAACTCTTTGTATCTCCAGGTAGACCCAGGTCATACCTACTTGCATGGTGACATTGCCGTCGAGGAAAGAACAATATCAAAGGCTTGTAGGCAAACTCATATACCTTTCTCACACAAGACCCGATATTGCATATGAGGTCGATCTGGTCAGTCAATTCATGCATTGCCCTCTTGAGCAACATTGGGATGCAGTGAATAGGATCTTGAGGTATTTAAAATCCACTCCTGGCCAAGGCCTCGCTTCTTCACCAAGTCTACTTGATAGATCAATCAAGTCTACACCGATCTTGATTGGCCGGATGTCACATTGACAGAGGTCTACCACAGGCTATTGCTCATATATATGGGGAACCTGGTTACTTGGAGGAGCAAGAAACAACCCTCTCGCGTGTCAAGAAGCGATCTTGAAGGTGAACTAAGGGCACTTGTACTTGGCATTTGTGAAGCTCTATGGCTAAAAAGTGCAGTCGACTCGAACTTCAAAGAATCAGACAAGAACCTATCACACTCTGTTGTGATAATAATTCACCTTATGCATGGCGAGAAGATCCAGTCCATCATGATAAAACCAAGCATGTGGACATTGTGGACACTTTCGAAGGAGAAGATTGATGCCAAGATTATTCAACTCCAAAGATGTTCCTCAAAGAGATCGAGAATCTTGATATTCTTACCAAGGCTATTCCACCTCTTATGTTCAAATAGATTAAGTAGCAAACTTGGTTTGCATCAACATATCTGACCAGATTTGAGGGGGTGTGGAAATATTACTCAAGAGACTCGATCTGCTGAGGCTTCAACAGGTGCTCAAATGATTCTTGAGCCTCAGATTTCGTACATAATATTTTGTACACCTTATTTAATTGTAAAATTAATTATAAAAGACATATTAATTGTGAGTCATATAAACAATTAATATGTCAAACTCTAGTTTACTTTATGTCATAGACATAACTTTTACTTTTTACTTTTGCATGCTTGCCGCCCACATCTACATACTCAAGTGGCCGCCCAAGCTAGCTAGCTAGTCTCTCTATCTCAATTGTATCTATTTATACATCTTTTTACTCAATGAATAAAGCAAGTTGAAGTTTACTCTTGTGTTTATCACATTCTCAAACTCTCTTCAATGTATAGTTTATAATAATAGATTAGACAGATAATTTTATAGAACTAGCCAAAGTTTATATAATTGATTTATACGATCTTTTTCATTAAACGGAATGTGCTCGATCTTTCCTTTTATATTAGGTCCAATTGAGTAAATGAAATGGTGCACTCCTGAGGTTAACAATTCCTCCTCACTCACACGAAATGTATGAAATTGTCATATATCAAATTGTCATCGCTTTAATCTCCACAATCGCCCCATGCTAATCTCGGTTAGTCTCGAGCAGTGCAGTACAAATCTACCCCGGATAAAAGAGGTTATTCCGTTTGTCAGACGGCCGATGTTATTCAAAAGGCTCCGGTTGTTAGGCGGATCGATTTAACTTTCCGGTGTTAGTTTCAATTAAACAGTTGATTTTAACATTATTACGATCTTGAGAACAAATTTAATAAGATTCATCTTTCCCAAGACAAATCTGCTCCCGGGTAGGAAATCGGATTCCGTTGTCACGCTTTCGCACGGCCAATTTTACCCTCCGGTTTTTCTATCTTTTATCTCATATCCTAACTTCTCTGGTCAGTTCATCGTTATGTTATATGTTGCGATTCATCTTGGTTAATTACGTCAATCCGAATATTATCAATACGTTGCAAAATAGAAAAAGATTCAATTAACTCAATTTTAGTAAAATTTTACTTGAGACAACATTCCTTTACCAAAAGATCGAAATAAAGCGATTACATAACTTTGGCGCTAGTTATTAGATTTAACCTAAAAACATTATAACGACAAAAAAGATAAAAACAAACATAACAAACGTAAATACTTTAGAAATTTTACCCGATTACAAATCTTTGAATCGGATGTCGTATTCTTCCGGATATTACAACGACTTCAACAACACCGAACTTCCGATAATTTCCCGAGCATTACAACAACACTACGGTATTATTATTTTTGACATAAGGCCTATTTACAACTACTACATAAAAAAGAACATAAGAAGGAGATATATATATATATATATATATATATATATATATATATATATATATATATATATATATATATATATATATATATATATATATATATATTGGTACACTCGATCTGTTCTATATGCTGCTCCTTATATAGAAAATTGAATTGAGGCCGGACCGGGCCGGGTTTGGGTCGGACTGGGCCGGTGTAATCATCACATTCATCCCCCTTAATTATCCAATTTTCGGATATAATTATATATATTTTGGAATAAAACTTCTAAAATTCATATCTCGAGTTCTGGATCTCCAAACAACATGATTCAAGAGGCATCGGAAAGCTCTCGGAAAAATCTACAACTTTCATGAAGGACTCTTCTTCAAAAAATGTCGTTTTGATGAGCCATTCGTTTGTCGAAGATATTTCTCGATTACCACTAAATCAAATCGATTAGCCACTTGACCACTTCGATTGACCACTTGACCACTTAAGCGATTCGATTGACCACTTAAGCTCGTGACATTCTCTAAATCCTTTCAGAGATATGATTATACTTCAAAATGTAGATTCTCGGGTCTTGGCTTATACATCCGCAATAAAATACCACAAATAAATACACGTAAATCGACATCGACACATTCCGATTTACTAAAATCGGTACAAAATGATAACTTTTCACTATTATTACTGAGTTTTACTACTAACTACTCTAAACTATAAAGATTAACATTTCATCATAATTTCATATATTTTATATAGAATTCGTTGATAAAATATAATAATATAACGTATATTTAATCATATAAAAGTAGTATATCAATATTCCGCTATCGTACTACTTTTCGCGACAGTGAGTTGCTGTTTAGAATGCCAACTGATCAAGTTATCACCAAGGAATATACAAAAGGCACCGATAGAGCGACGGTCATCAGGATCAGAGGCCCAATCCGCATCAGAAAAGGCCTGAAGTTGCGCAGAGGGAGAGGGCCGAAGAAGGAGGCCATCAGAGATTGACGACATGAGGTAGCGCAAAATCCGTTTGACAGCAACCCAATGAGTAGTACGAGGTGCATGCATAAACTTACAGACCTTGTGGACGGAGAAGGCATTTTGGACCAAAGCATTGAACTCATCTCTCATGGCATCTCTCCATTCTCGGAATTTAAGGGCTTCAGTGACTGTCGTGGGCTCAGAGGGTTGTAGGGTCACAGTAAAGGCCTTGGGAAGAGGATAGCGGACATAGTCGTCAGGAAGATGTTTAGGTTTGAGGGAATTCATTTTAGATCGAGTGACCATTTGGTGAGGAGGCGGGGATGGGGGCCGTGAAGAGGGAGGATCGGATTCGGAAGGAATAGAGGAAGACGTTGAGGGGACCGGAGAGGGAGAATAGGATGAAGAGGGTGGGGGAGTGGGGTTAGTAGCTGGAAGAGTGATAGAGGAGGGAAGTTGGACGATAGTATCCGGGTTCAAGGAGGGAGTGGAGGGGGTGGATGTGTAGGGGAACGACGTTTCATAGAAGACAACATGACGCGAGATGTAGATGCGACCAGTGCTGAGGTCAAGGCATTTATAACCATGATGATTGGGACTGTAGCCTAAGAAGATGCATGTTTTTGAACGAAAATCAGTTTTATGATTATTATAGGGACGAAGGTGTGGCCAACAGGCACATCCAAACACACGAAGAAATCATAGGCAGGTGGGCGGTTATAGACCATTTCATAAGGAGAGGCATTATCGAGGGCACGAGTGGGGAGATGATTTATCAGGTAGGCAGCGGTGAGGAAGACATCCACCCAATAAGGGAGAGGAAGATTGGAGTGAGCGAGGAGAGAAAGACCAATTTTGACAATTTGACGATGGCGTCTCTCAATGGCACCATTTTGTTCGGATGTGTGAGGACACGAGCGATGATGCTCAATGCCAAGAGATGTGAAAAGAGTAGTGAGGCGACGATATTCACCACCTCAATCGGATTGGACATCTTTAATTTTAGTGTTAAATTGACGCTCAACGAGAGCACTAAACTGAGGAAAAATATATTCGACATCAGATTTCAAACGCAACGGGTAAAGCCAGAAATATTTGGTATAATCATCCAAAAAACTTACATAGTATTTATTACCATAAATAGAATCTTCGGCACACGGGCCCCATACATCAGTGAAAATAAAGTCTAAGGGACGAGAGGAAGTAAATGACGATATAGGTAAAGAGGGACGATGGCTTTTGGCCATCTGACACACAACACAAATTGATGTAGGGGGAGTAGAGGGTGCCGAAACATTATTTTGACGCAAACAAAGACGTAAAATTGGAAAAGAGCAATGTCCTAAACGCTGGTGCCACAGAGAGACGTTGGAGCGACTGGAGAGGTAAGCTTGAGCTGGATAGTTGTCGAAGGAGGTAGAGACCGTCTCGAAGAAAGCCACGATTATGGACGCGGCCCGAGTAGTCCTTCACAAGGAAATAATTATGATGAAATTCAAAGTAAACATTATTGTCTTTTGCAAATCGAGAAACAGAGGAGATTAGTAAATAGGGAAGGGGCAACAAGAACATTATTAAGGACATAAGATTTCGAATTCATAGAAAGAAGAGAGGAACCGGAATAAGTAATAGTCAAACCTGAATCATCACCGATATGTAATTGTTCCGGACCATCATAGGCATCAGCAGAGAGATTTAAGTTGCTAGCATTATTTGTGGTGTGGTGAGTAGCACCGGTGTCAGCAATCCACTCGGACGAGTAAGGGGGAGCATGGGGCATGGCGGCGTAGGCTTGAGGAGGAGGGCAGGAAGGACGAGGTGCTGGGGTACCAGGTGCAAACGTTTGATCAAACTGGTACCAACATTCACGAACAGTATGCCCATAATGCTCACAAAGTTGACATTGCGGAGCACCGGGGGGAGGAGGGCCACGACTTCGACCACGATTTGAACCACACCCCCGGCCTCGATTATTCTGAGAACCGGACTATTGGTGATTAAATGAGTCGAGCTAATGTTGATTAAACGAGCCGGGCTGCTGCTGATTATAAGGGCCGGCCTGTTGCTGTGAAGAATATGCCCCTGTACGTCCCCGATAATTACTTGTACATGAAGAGGAGGCCGCAAAATTTGCGATGGGAGTGTTGCCGGCCGGAGGATTAACAGAAATATGTGATGCTCGGAGATGGTTCAGCCGAGCCTCAGTTGTGAGCAATAAAGAGTACACCTCATCCAACGTGATATCAGTTTGTGCATGAATAATAGCAACAAGAGAATCAAATTCATGATCCAAACCAGCCAGAATGTAAGCAATTAAATCCTCATCATTAATTGGATGACCAGCAAGACGAAGATCATCAGCAATTCGTTTAATGGACATGAAATAATCTGAGGCCGTAAGATTACCTTTGCGTATAGAAGCCAATTTGGTGCGCAGATGAACAAGCTGGGAACGTGATTGGGCTGCAAAACTCGTCTGCAAGGATTTCTAGATTTCTGCCGATCTCGTAGCGTGATATACCTGAGAGAGCACATCATCAGAGAGTGAAGACGTGATGGTACTGAGGATCAAACTGTCCTGCTTCAACCAGTGATCATACGCAGGATTGTTGGAGGTAATGCCATCGGTAATAATGGTTGAAGGCGGTGGTGCTATTTTTCCATCGACATATCCGAGCACACCTTGACCACGAAGATAAGGGAGAAGCTGAGCTCGCCATAAGGAATAGTTGTGACGAGTCAATTTGGTTATATTAATTGTAGAGGAAGGAGTGAAAGTAGGGTATTGAGAGAAAGAGGAAGAGGATGGAGAGGAAGTGCCAGAAGTCGGCGTATTTTCAGAGCTGCCGGACATTGTTTCCGGTGAAGAAAGGAGGACAGACGGGTTGAAGGAAAATGAGAGATTTAGGGTTTAGGATTGGTCTTAGGCCCAAAACATACGATGGACGGCCCTGATGATGACTTATATTTTGGAACGGAGGTGGTACTAAAAAAATCTTAAAAAGTGTAGTGGTGTATTGAATATAAAAAAATTTAGGTTGAATAAATCTATAAAGTTGAAAAATTTTAGTATTGAAAAGCGGAAAAATATTAAAATACGTACTGAAAATATAACTACAGCAAAAATAAATATTTAATTTTGACAAATGTGATAATTAAATAAAAACGGAGAGGTACATAACTAGACTTTTATCTTTTACATAACATCAAAGCATTTATACAAAATTTCCCTAAAAATTAGAAAGAAAGAATGAGCCCGTAGTCTAATAAACAATTAATTGCGATAAGGCCGAAGAAAGAAAACGAAAGGAAAAATACAATTTAAAAAAAAAAAAAAAAAAAAAAAAAAAAAAGGAAAGATGGAGGTCGGTTCCTTGTAGCCAACGTATCTTTAGGCTCGGACTTAGGTTCGGAAATAGGCTCGGTATTACTTCCCAAGGATAAGAATGAACCCGTAATCTCCAATGACTTTTCTTTTTCTCGTCTGGTATCCTTCCCTTTACTTCCTCCTCTTTCTTGTACCCAAAATTCTCAATTCATTTTCTCTACTGCACAGTGCACACACATAGATTCACACACTCCCCCTATCTCTCTATTCCCCATTAATCCTCTGTTTCCATTCTCAAGAATATCAAGCTGGCGATCGATAATCAAGAAAGAGCTGTTGTCCATGAAATTAAGCCAAAGAACAGGCGAATCATGGTATTAAATTAAAAGATTTTATCAATTCTTTGAAATGGGGTTTTTTTTTTCCTTGTGTTGTTGTTGATCGATTTATGGGTTTTTCTTTTGGGTATTAATTGAAATGAGTTTATACAGGGAGCAGGAGGGCCTGGTTTTGATGATGATGATGATGATAATAGATGGCCGCCATGGTTGAAGCCTCTATTGGAAGAACAGTTTTTTGGTCACTGCAGAATACATGCTGACTCTCATAAGAATGAATGCAACATGTATTGTCTTGATTGTATGAATGGGGCTCTTTGTTCTCTCTGCTTGGACTATCACAAGGACCACCTTGCTATTCAGGTTTTGATTTTCTTTCTGTAATTTCTTGAATCTTTTTGTCCTTTTTAACAAATTTCACCATCTGGGCTTCAAGATTTTTTGCCAAAATTGTAACCTTTATCCATATCCCCTTTTTCTTTTCATGGTATATGAAATGCTCTACCCCTGTTTCCAACCCTTTACTAGCGTTGACTTTTTGAGGAAGAAAAAGATGGGCTTTTGGGTATTGTTCCTAATATTTTGGGGGTGGGGGCTTGCAGATAAGGAGGTCATCATACCATGATGTGATAAGGGTGAATGAAATTCAGAAGTATTTGGACATCTCCTCTGTTCAGACATATGTTATTAACAGTGCTAAGGTTGTTTTCTTGAATGAAAGGCCTCAGCCAAGGCCTGGTAAAGGTGTCACCAATACTTGTGAAGTTTGTGAACGCAGCCTTCTTGATTCTTACAGGTTCTGCTCACTTGGTTGCAAGGTAAATCACAATGCTCTTTTCAATAATTATTTTTCCAAGAACAATTCTTGATTGACGAATTCATATCAAATGGGACTCTCCCACTTTGGATTTACATTGATTTTTTATGGGATTTACTTTTGAATTTTGAATGATAGATTGTTGGGACATCAAAGAATTTCGAAAAGAAGAACAAGCAACTGCCGGAGAAGAAAAGATCAATGGTGGCGGCAGCAGCAGCAGCAGCTCCGGCAACGGCATCAGATTCCGACGGCTCATACAGCACCAATAGCTGCCGGCAGAGAAGTCCGAACAATAGCAACGGCATTAGTCAGAGCTTTTCTCCCTCTACACCGCCCCCAACTATGGTTAATTACAGAACTGCCAAAAGAAGAAAGGGAATTCCACACAGGTCTCCAATGGGAGGATTGGTCCTTGAATATTAGCCCCAGAATTTATGTATAATTATGTTTAGACCCCTGTGTATACGACTTATTATCAAAAAGGTCCCTCCAAACACTAAAGCTTTGATCTACAAGGCCAATGTTTTGGAAGTGGACGTTATAGTGTGTTACTCTCATATCTCAAGAGAATAGTGTACAGAGAAGCAGCAACTAGTGTGAAATATGGAAGATACATGTATGGTACTTAATAATGTAAACTTATTAGTTTTGGACTTAATTTGTAAATATGGTATTATAGGAGGGTTAGAATGGAAAGATAAATGTATACACGTGTGGTATCTGTATGGATTTGAATAATAATAGTAGTAGTTATAGATATCTTTTGCCGTGCTATTTTGTTTATTTAAGTTGTTTTTAGTGAATTGTAGGGACTGGATTCTTGTTATTTTTGGGAATGCTCAATCGAATGGATGAGGTTGCTTTGAAGTGAGGGGGGCCCACGAGGTACCGGATTCATTGAATTAGGTCAGCCGCCCTTCACATATTTATGCGCTTTCTTGGTGGAGGGGTTCACCACACCACATATCCTAATCTTCATATTTTATTCTTTATTTTTGTTTCATTTTCTTAGATAATACTATCTCTGTTCTAATGTATGAATCCGTTTAGATATTTTCATATGGATTAAAAAAAGTTTAAATGTATATATCTATTGTTTGTTTGATGTTCCCAACATCTATATTTAAACTATATGGTTCTAATTGTTTCATACGTCACTTAATCGTAAATTCTCTCATCACACAATATCTTCCCTTTCAAAAGGGTTTGCTGATATGCGTTGAAGGCGTTATCAAACACTCCTACGAAAAACCTAGCAGTCTTGTTGTCTGCTTTCCGCCCACCGGCAATCTCACCCTGCCGAATCCAAAATGGAGGACTCTACTATGGAGCCCTCACCCGAAGAGCAAGATCTACTGCAACGAAGCATTAATAGGCCGAATAAATCCATCAACAACCACTCGTCGGCATGGTCTGACCGGAGTGGTGCTGATGTCGTTCGAGGAAGGTACGCTGATCCAGACATCTATACAGGTAATCTTGAGGATGATAACGAGCTGAACGATTATGCCAACGTTATTGACTATTTAATGAGAGATGAGCATGGGGAGGACGAACTGATCATCCCCCTCGATGAGTGTTTGGAGCTGTGGCGGCCATGGAAGTGGACCTTGATCATCAAGCTATTGGGGAAGTCCGTGTCTTACAATTATCTATCTAATCGCCTCTCCAATCTCTGGCATGCTGAGGGACGATTGGAATTCATTGATCTTGGCAACGGGTTCTACATTGTTCGATTCACCCAAAAACAAGATTACTTAACTGCTTTGGAGAATTGTCCGTGGGTAATCCATGGACACTATTTTTCCGTTACCAGATGGAAGCTCTTTTTTTATCCTTTCGAATGAGCAATCAAGACCACCATGGCCTAGGTTCGATTTCGACGATGTCTAGTTGAGGTGTTCCGAGACCAATATCTCATGACTCTGGGGAAAATGGTTGGATGAGCCATCAAGGTAGATCTTACCACCAATTTCAATAGCCGTGGATGGTTCGCACGGGTATATGTTGAAGTTGATTTATCCAAACCCCTGAAAACCTTTATTTTCATCTACGTAAGAAAGAAGATGATTGAATGGGAAGGTTTACCACTTGTTTGTTAGGATTGTGGCAAGTTTGGCCACTGGAAAGAATCATGTACTATAAATCGAGATGCTGTTAATTCTACAAATCCCGAAGCATCCGGTAATGTGCAACCGGAAGGTCCTACTCCTGAAAGGCCGTATGGCCCTTAGATGATCGCTCAAACTCGTCATTGAAAAGATGCAACACCTTCAACTAAGTCCTACCGGCAAAATCTGGCTACTTAGGTAGCAAATGATCCCGAGCTAACTGAACATCGAGAAGAGCAGGCTGTTGCGAATGGGTCCTGTTTTTCGGTTCTAGCAAAAGAAAATACCCATGAAGATGCTCCACCAAGTGAAGTATCGGAATTGAGACAGCAAACTAACCAAGTTCCGCCCCATGAAGGCCCTTCCCACACCTCCGAATTCTCAAAACAAAGCAGGGACGAGCCTTCGTCCAATCCCGAACCCACTAAAGAGACCCACCAATTGCGTTCGAAGACTCAAACAGACAAAACTCTATCCGAAACAACCAAGAGGAAAGGCATGGATACCAACCTAGAAAAATACCGACCATCCCCCGGGATTCACATGCCTCGAAGACCTAATTGATGGCGAGAGACCCACTTGGGGAAGTTGCCAACAATAGACCCAAACCTGTCTCATCTTTTGAGGTCCGTGGAAACGTTTCTACTTCAAAATAGGACCTTCAAAGAGATATGGTAAAACCATCTAATAACCCCAAACTACACCCTCTTGACCAAGGCGAAAACAGTTGGGCGAATCAAATGGACGTGGATTAGCAAGGTCGGAATCCGCTTTCTGAAGAAGATCGGGTAGCTGCGAGCTCCCAAACCTTTACTCAATCTTAGTACAATGAAAATCCTTTCATGGAATTGCGGAGGAGCGTGTTCTGATGACTTTTTGAGGCAACTTTGAAGCCTCTTTTTGAGCATAAATTGGATATTTTCTGTTTGTTGGAACCTCGAAGCAGCAGCCTTCATGCGAAACAGATTCTTTTTAGGACCTCTTTTGCACCAGTTTTTGTGGTGGAAGCCCACGGATATTCTGGTGGTCTTTGGTGCTTCTGGAACGACCATATACTTTCCTTCAGTATATCTCGAACACAAATCAATGTCTCTCTATGGCTGTTCTCAAAGACGACATAATAGATTGGCTCATAATTTTTATTTAAGAGGCTCCTATCACTAGCTTCAGGAACGAGTTTGGGACAATTTAAAAAGGTATTCGGGAATTGTAAAATACCCTTGGGTCATCATGGGATACTTTAATCAGGTCATCTACTAGGAGGATAAGCAAGGGGCTCCCGGTTGGTGGCCTCAATTCGGATAAACTCTAGAGCACATAACAACATTGTGGGCTTATTGAACTACCTTCTATGGCTCTAAATTAACTTGGATGGGGGCTAAGCATGACAATCAACATATCCAACAACGTATTGATCAAACTTGGGCATCCTCGTCTTGGCTTGAACTTTTTATGGATGCTCATGTCACTCACTTGCCTTGTATTCAGTCTGACCATATCTCTATCTTGCTCCACACCGACCTTGTTCAGAAAAAGATTTTTAATAATAATGGCTTTTTCTTTCAATGAGCCTGGCTCGATCATGCACAGTTCAGCGATTTTGTTCAGTCAACAAGGTTTCATGGGCTGTGTCTTCAAGATACTTTCGGCACATCAGTAAGAAAGTCAAGATTTGGAATAATCGGGTTTTTGGGAACATATTTCAACGGGAAAACACTCTTCTAGCACGTATTGCGGGTGGTGAGCGCAGTCTTGAGCCTTACCCGTCTTCGTTTTTGACTAGTCTGAATGAGGATCTCAAAAGTGAACTTGAAACCACACTTAAGCAGGATGAGACCTACTGGCATCAATGTTCCCAACTTAAATGGTTTGCGGAAGGCGAGAGGAATACACATTTCTACCACCTCACTGCTTTACGAAAAATCTAAACGGAGAGTGCTTTGCCTAAAAGATGAGACATATACTTGGACTTATGATCAAGACAAAATTTGAGGTATGGTCTTTCACTTTTATCGGAATCTTTCTGTAAATGATGCTTCTATCGATTGCGGTGACTTCGATCCCCAGTTTAATAGCCTTCTCAACTCGGACCTAGTGTTTTTAAATCGTTCTATTTGTGAAGCGGTGATTGAGAATGCTCTGTTTGATATGGGATCCTATAAAGCAGCGGGACCCGACAGTTTGCCATCTATTTTCTTAAAGTCCCAGTGGAATACTATTGCACCCTCTATTATCCAATTTGTGCAACAAGCGTTTAAATCTGGCCAGTTCCCGAGCTCGATGAATGAAACCGCGCTGTCCTTAATTCCAAAATGTGATGCCCCCACGTCCCCAGCCTTTTTCAGGCCGATTTCCCTCCGCAACATGGTTATCAAGCTGCTGAACAAATTTATTGCGAATAGACTTCGAATGTTCATTGATAAATTAACGAGCCCGACTCAAACGACCTTTATTCCCAAGAGAGGAAGTACGGACAATATTATATTAGTCCAAGAGGCACTTCACACTTTCCGGAAAAAGCAAGGACAAAATGGTTTTATGCTTATCAAGATCGATTTAGAAAAGTCCTGTGATAGGGTACATTGGGATTTCCGAGAAAAAATTCTCACTTCGGTTGGATTGGCTCACAATCTCACTAGCCTTATTATGCATGGTCTGAAATCGGCTGCCCTCTCGGTCCTTTGGAACTGTGTTAAATTTGATACGGTTTTTATGGAAAGAGGCCTTAGGCATGTAGACCCTCTATCTCCCTACTTATTTGTCCTATGCATGGAGATTCTTAGCCAAAAAATTAACGATGCAGAAAGCCAGGACCGTTGGAAGCCTATCCGTCTGCAAATCATCCCCGATATCTCACTTGTTCTTTGATGATGACTTGATCCTCTTTGGCGAAGCGTCTGAATCACAAGCTGCTATCATGAAAGAAGTCCTTGCGGATTTCTGTAGCATCTTGGGACAAAAAATCAGCATTCAAAAGTCTACCTTGCATGTTTCTAAGAACGTTAATTCGCAACTTAAATCCCAGATCGGTCAAAAATTGGGAATGCAGCACACTTCGGACATGGGCAAGTACTTGGGAACCCCTATGATTCACTCTTGGGTTAAAAAGAAGACTTATGGGTTTATTCTTGATAAAAGACGAAGACCCTTTCTAAAGCGGGTAAATCGATTCTGATAAATAAATCTTTAGCTACCCTTCCATACTACACGATGCAAACGGCTAAGCTGCCTAAGGAACTCGTTTCTTACATTGAGAAGCTTTGTTGACAATTCTTTTGGGATGAGCTAGATGGTGTAAAACATTGCCATTATATTTCTTGGAAAAATCTTTGCAAACCCAAGGAATTTGGGGGCCTAAGACTCCAACATCTTGAGGAGATGAACAATGCTTTTATGGGAAATTACTTTGGCAGCTACTAACGGATGACACTTCTCCGTGGGTCTCCATTTTGATCGAAAAATATGGGAATCCATTTGCACCTACCAAACCGGGAGTCTCCATTTTGTGGCTTAGCATCAGCCAAGCTGCAAAAGCTCTCCAGGCAGGGTTCAAAACTTACGTGGACGACTTCAAATGGGACCCTTCAGGGGATGGCAAATACGGATGGCAAATACGGATGGCAAATACTCGGTCCATAGTGCGTAGATGTACCAGTTGGGCATCCATGATATCGCACAACACATCTTTGATTGTAAGCGGATTTGGAGTCTAAAGGGCCCTACATGATATAATTCCACCTTTGGAAACTCTATTAGAACTGTCTCCTGGTTAACATCTTCCTAGCTTATCGGCATATTTTGAGCTCATCTCTTTGTCAACTTTGTCATGAGCGAGAGGAGACCGCTTTACATGCCATTTGGGATTGTATTATGCCGACACGTGTTTGGAAGCAAGTCCTCGACCCCCCTAAACGGGAATCAGTTTTTGCCACCACAAACACACATGATTGGGTGCTAGAAAATATAACACCTCCCCTGAGAGATTCTTCTTCAGCCAAACAGTGGCCTTACCTTTTTCACGAGATTGTATACGGCGCTTGGTTCTGGCGGAACAAATTGCTTCACTCTTCAGATGTTACCTACCCCTCCCCCCCATGTCTTTGGTTCTAATGCAGTTAAACGCTCCAGGAATCTAAGGCAAGCCTGGGTGATAAAAATATAATAGTCTTCCATTGTAACACTATGGCTTTGGCCCCCAATTTTTAATTAAAAAAATTCTCCTTTTAAAAAAAAAGGGGTTGAATGTCATTAATTTAATAGTGAAAGTCTAGAATACCTTTTGACTTTATTAATGTAATAGGTGAATGTATAATAAATTAGGGTAAAAGAAAAAAAATGTAATAAATACTACTCAATTGGTGATAATGCGGAATTATCACAAACGTATTTTAAGAGTATTTAGCGGTTGATATCTAGCGAATAATGATGATTTATCCGGCGGTTTTATCGGTGGATATCGGCAATGATTATGAACAACATAAAGATATTAAGAAGACAAGAAAGCTGTAAGGAGAGCTAATATGTCGACAAATTAGCAAAGCTTGTCTGCTTTTGTGTATTAAGATATCATTTTCAGGTTACAAATGCCGTTATTTAAAGGGCTAAGGAGTCCCTTAAAAAATAGGGCTAGGAGCAAGCAGTTACAAAAAGAATACTCCCTCCGTTTTTTTAGTTGTCAGTTTTCAGAATTTGTTTTGTTTTTATTTATCTCTTATTTTATAGTATCAATGCAACATTTATTATTTTTTTCCACCTTTATCCTTTATTTTAGTGACTCAAATTTTGGTACAATTTTTCATGCACAAGAAATGAAGGGTAATTTTGTTATTTTACATTCTATTTCAGACACATTAATCACTTTTTTAATATATGTTTCTTTTCTCTCCGACAATTAAATAAAAACGGAGGGAGTAATAAATATGCTAATAAACATGGATGACGTGGCATGCTCTGATTGGTCGGGCTTCAAGGTAACCGACACGCGCTTCATGTTGCCTGATTAGAGGGCTTGATCTGAGTCAAAGTCGGACTGTCGAGCTGAGGGGCGAGCATGTCGGCCCCCAATGCTTCTCGCCGGCCTGTAAAGGGCGGGTTGAAGGCTTCGCTGATCGACGCTCGTTTGCCCTGTCAATAATAAATATCTGTAAGGCGTAGGGCGAGCAGGATTGAAGCCCAACCAGTCCGGCTTATGTAGGTGTGAACTATATGGCCGAGGACCCTATGCTTATTGGGCCTACGTACAGACTCAATTTGACATTCGTTGGCTCGGTTTAAGGGCTTGGCGTATCAATGGCCGCCCCTTACTCGATTTATTCATGGTGCACAAATGAATAATTCATGGAGTAAGTTGTAAAGCGACTTGATTTACTATATGCCGAGATGACTGCTGTGGAGCGACCTGCTTAATAGTGATGTGATCAAAGATGAGTTTGAAATCCATTTATCCCACATTGTTTCCATAGCAAATTTTATTGGATTTTTATTATTGTTTATTATTAGGTCTTTTATTTTTATTATTTAATTTTATCCCACGTCGGCTAGGAGTTGTTTTATTTCTTTCATTATAGCCTATAAAAAGGCTTTAGTTGTACTCTTTGTAAACAGACAAAATTTTGAGATATATATTTTATTTAAAACTTTAAGCTTTGGTGAGTTTTCTAGGTTGGTTTTGGTGGATTTCAAACCGGTGTTTGGTGGATTCCAAACGGGTTAGCCAAGGGTCGCGGTGCTCATCTTATTGGCGCATTCAGTCAAGTCCTCAGGAATTTTCGGATCTTACGGATCACATCAGTTGGTATCAGAGCTGGTCACTGACGGTATCTAAATATCCCTTTTCATTTTCTTGCATATTCATAGTTAAAAAAAAAAATATTGCCGCAAATTTATTTATTTATTTATTTTTAAATTTCTTTGTTCTAGTGTTCATCCTATTAAACAATAAACAACAACAATTTCCCCAGCGATTCTTGCGTCTGTTGCCTGTTCATACATTTACAAAAAAAAATACCACCGGATCGCATCCAATTAGCATCATTGTTTTGCCGGCCGACTCTTATACCTAGTTAATCCACCATCCTTTCTTTTTCTTTCTTTCCTTACTTCTTGCAGAAAGAAATTTCTTTCAGCCATCCCAAAAAAAAAAAAACCATTGCCGAATATTTTTTTTGTTTGGTCATTCTTAATATCTTGAGTAATGTCAAAGGAGAGTCAAGGTAACGATTTGTTTTACACATCATGTTTTATTAGAGACTATGAATACGAGTTGTGTATTGATCACGATGAAGAGGAAAATTTAATTAGAAAAGATGTGGTTAAGGAGTTAAACTTGCACACGGAAAGACTTCATCGTCCTTACTACATTATTGAGGGAAGTCATCGGATTAAAGTTACACGGTATGCACGGATTCCAATATCCATCAGACGTTATAAAGCTATTGTATTGTGAGATGTGGTGCCATTGAGTGATGTCCATTAGAAATTAGGGAAATCATGGTTATCTATGCATAATGTACGTCATAATGCGTCCCGGACTCGCTATTCTTTTTCTGATAGTGGCAAGAAGCATGTCTTTGAATCCCTACCCTCTATACAACAATGTGATTTTCAAATAGAGGAGTCTAAGGCCATGGGCAAATATAGGAGTGAGAGCCATGATGTGACATTGGTGGAAGCAGAAAATATTGAGCAAGAATTGAAAAACGGCGAGAGTAAACGTGTGGTGGAGATAAAGGATGAAAAAGAGTGTGACGTTGAGAGTGAACGTGTGGTGGAGATAAAGGATGAAAAAGAGTGTGGCGTTGAGAAGAAGAATGAAGGCAACACATTAATTGAGGAGCAAATCGAGGCAAATGAGCACGTTGGTCCTACTTCACTGACTACTTGCTCGAGTTCTATTTTGTCTTCTTTGCAGACAAATGATGATCATCCAGTTGAGGAGAAAACTGGGTTATTTGATCTATCCATTGCAGGTCTTACATTGCCTATGAATGTTCTTGTTCCGGTCGACATTGGTGGCAAACCGGACCACCCTTTCATTGATCCTTTTGAGTTGTATTGTGCTTTTGTTCTAGCTTATCATTCCTATGATTATGTTGCTGCTCCAGAGAACAATATTTGCAGTGAGCACTCACCACCTTCCTACTCATTCGTTTCCTTGGTTATGTATTCGTCATCAGCTCGATGTTCTAGTGGTTTGAAGCCGTATTTACGCCTTGTATTTGATCCGGTCATATCATTGGCGTTCGTTAATGGTTCGTCATGTTTAGTGCTTATTGCTGCTTTTTACGACATCCTTTTGATTCGAGGTCGAATCCTT
Source organism: Gentiana macrophylla (assembly GCA_026214975.1). Taxonomy (NCBI): domain Eukaryota; kingdom Viridiplantae; phylum Streptophyta; class Magnoliopsida; order Gentianales; family Gentianaceae; genus Gentiana; species Gentiana macrophylla. Next base: position 106,206,300 of record CM047806.1, read on the forward strand.
TCCAACCGGGAGGGAATGATGTGATCGAAGATGAGCTTGAAGTCCATTTATCCCACATTGTTTCCATGGCAAATTTTATTAGATTTTTATTATTGTTTATTATAATGTCTTTTATTTTTATTTTTATTATTTAATTTTATCCCACATCGGTTAGGAGTTGTTTTATTTCTTTCATTGTATCCTATAAAAAGGCTTTAGTTGTACTCTTTGTAAACAAACAAAATTTTGAGATATATATTTTATTTGAAGATTTAAGCTTTAGTGAGTTTTCTAACGTTGGTTTTGGTGGATTCCAAACCGGTGTTTGGTGGATTCCAAACGGGACTTATCGAGGTTGTGAACGAACCTTATGGGTGTCCATTTATACCAAGGTTTTTGGCTACGGGTTAGCCAAGGGTCGCGTCTTATTGGTGCCTTCATTCAAGTCCTCGAGCATTTTCGGATCTGATTCGGCTACATATTTTATTTGAAGCTTTAAGGTTTGGTGAGTTTTCTCACGTTGGTTTTGGTGGATTCCAAACTGGTGTTTGGTGGATTACAAACGAGACTTATCGAGGTTGTGAGAGAACTTTGTGAGTGTCCATTTATACCAAGGTTTTTGGCTTCGGGTTAGCCAAGGGTCGCGGTGCTCATCTTATTGGTGCCTTCAGTCAAGTCCTCGGGCATTTTTGGATCTGATTCGGCTACGGATCACATCAAATAGCTTAAGGCACGTTTTGCGTAGTCGATAGTGCCGTGCTAAATAGCGACCTGGATGAGTAGTGTTAGGCTTGAAAGCGACTAGATGAAAGATGTCGTGCTGAATAGCGAACGGACTTAGCAATGTTAGGCTCGAAAGCAACTAGCTGAAAGATGCCATGATGAATAGCGACCGGACTTAGTAGCGTTGGGATCGAAAGTGAATAGCTGAAGGATGCCGTGCTGAATAGCGACCGGGCTTAGTAATGTCAACCACAGTAGTGAGCCAGCTATTCGACGTAGTGATTTATAGTGACCTAGCCAAGGTAGCATTAACGTTGTTAAGTATCTGGCGTGTTAAATCGGTGGCGAGCTGAATAGCGAGCCGGCTTTGTCCTTGCAGTTTACGGAATGTGAAACGTTTCCTCAAATATTGCATCTGTCATGATTAACCAAGTGTGATGTGAAGGGTTGCGACCTTTGATTGGCTAGCGTGTTTCGATAACCGTGAAGAGACGTTATTGTATCGGGTTTTGAAGTGTCGCATCGGTTCATCTCGACTCCTATATAAGGGTGGTCCTCCGACACTTATACACTTTTCACAAATTTGAATCTCTAGCAGCAAGAAAATCCGGCGAACTGAAGATTTTCCGGCTATTCAAAGGCTTTTTTGGTGTGGTTGTAGTGTTTCCGGCCGTTCGCAACCGATTCTTCAATGGTTTTCATCAGAATTTTCGAGTAATCAGGTAAATGGCTTGCAGATTTTCTTTCGTTTCGAGTCATAACATGTTTTTCTCGCTTCGAATGCTTGTCCATACTTGATTTCTTGAGTTTTTGAAGAACAAATGTTTAATATCGTTCTCCGTAGACCTGAACATTCTTATTTACTTGGTTCGTAATGAACAACACATGTAGATCCCCATTGAATACCTTTTTATGCGTGATTTCCCCGCCTATATATTATCGTTTAGCCGGGGTGGACCTTTAATGCCTGATGGCGAAATGAAGATCTTCTCCGGTGCTTCCCCTTTCTGTCCGATAAAACTGGGGTTTGGGTTTAGAAACCTTTGACGGCCAGCGAGGAGTCGAGATGGGCGGATACGTTCATCTCGGCCCTACATCGAGTTTAGGCGACTAACCATCCACCTCGCCTTTCTGTTTCAAGTTGCATGTCTTCAGCAAGTTCAAACCACGGTGATGGGCCGGCTAGCAGTAGTGGATCGTCCGGGTATAATGAAGAGCAGGGTGACCGTGATAGTCGTCTTATTGACGAAGAGAAAACTCTTCAAGTGGATTATGATAAGGAGGTCGCCTCCTGGTGGAAGGATGCCGAGTCAACCCATAACCCCGCCTATCTCTTGGGAACGCTCGAGATAAACGCAAATTTCAGGTTTTACTATATAGAAGGTCGAATATGACTTGGGTATGTCCGAGGGAACATCGTGATCTCATGTTCTTTCACTTTGACGCAATGAACAACGGGCTTAGACCCCATCTCAACCCATTCTTTATGGAGTTCTTAGAGGCAACCAGGAACCTACCTTGCGATCTTCAATTGGGAGTGGTGAGGGTTGTCATAGCCTTCATTGTGCTCAATCGCCTGCTTGGGTTTGAGCCGACCCTTTTGACGCTTAGTTATCTATTCACATTCTCCACCCAAAACACGAACATGCAGATCTCTGTCAGGAGCTTGACAAATTGGTTGATGCTCTTTATCCAGTATCATGACAAAGTAAAAGCATGGAGCAAGAGGTGTCTACTGGCCGAGTCTGCCTTTGGCTGTCCGGTCCCCAAGTTTTCCGCAAGTTCTACCAACATTTCCATTAAAGTATTAAACGAAAACTACATGCTCACCACATCAATTATAAATTAAAATTATACCAACAAGGTATCGGCCTAGTGGCTGTCAACTGGATGATGTATTTTACGATGTTTTACTCCTATTTCATAGGCATTTAGTTATGTTTTTGTATCAAATTGAGAAAATATTGTGATGATGTGGACCATATTTTGTACATAGTAAAAATGATAAAAATCAACTAATCTAGTACATATTAAGGCTTATTGGCCTAATTTTGTTATCGGATTTACCCGTGGTATCTTCGTGTTTTTGTTTTGTGGCACAGATAGCGAGGCCTGGAGCTTGAATCTTGGGAGATATTAAAGCCTATCGAGTGATTGAGAAGAAATCCAAGGCATTATAAGCAAGAACTGCATTTTTACTGAGTAAATGGTCCACGCCGGAGCTGATGGCCCACGCCCGACGCTGTTTGGATGAAAACATAAGGTTTTCTTTATAAATTGCACGCACCGGGATTTATTGGCGCACGCCGAGATTTGAATTACCTCTACTGAAGCATTTAATGCATAATGTCAGTCCCCAACCACTCTGTCAGTACCTTGGCACGCCAATTACACGCAAAGGAGAGTCGGTGCACGCCGAGACTGGATTGGCGCATGTCGAGGTTGATGATTCAGAAATTAAAAGATTTCATTTACTCTCTTTTGGATATATCTCATCTTGAAGGCATCCCAACCTCAGGGCTCTCCTAGCTAAAATTCCACATATATTTAGCTTTTAATTCCAATTGTAAACATTAAGAATTCTTAGCTTAATCTTTTAGATTACTTTGGTTGGAGCAAGATTATCACTTTTGTATATCAAAGTCCATTGAAGTCTTTTGAAGTTGAATGAAAGTTTCCATTTTCGAGTTCATAGCTTGTGATTGGTAAATTCTTAGCCTTTACCTTGATTTAATTGTTCTCATAACCATGAATACTAACCTTGACATGTTGGTGTTCATAGTCATGAGTGGCTAGTTCTATAGTAGCCAAGATAATGTAGTAGAGATGGCATAGTCTTTTGGTTGATTGAGAGTGATTGCTCATATTGTTCAGTTTCATTTGTTGTGATTATTTTCCTACTTGTATTGTATGGTTTGTTTGTGTTGGAGTAATTAACCAATGCTTGAACACACACACACTTAATGGAGACCGAAAGGAGATGTTAGGTGTGGGAAAAGAGGTAGGAAAACCGGAAGGTAAAATCGACCTTAAGTGGAGCTCGATTTCTTATCCGGGGATTATCGTTTGTTCATTGCATTAAAATTCTTATCATGTTAAATCATTAGGTCTAAGGCACTTAGACCAAGGAGGAGACATAGAGTAGTTTCATACACTCGTATGAGGGGGAACTACTTGCTTAGGAATGCACCGATTCACACACTTGAACATCGTTGGTATGTTGGAAGGAAATTATTTCCATGATGCTAGAAGAAAGTCGCTTGATCTATGCATTATCTTGGTCAGGTTTTTTATCACTTTATCACCCGTTTTAGTAGTAGAGTTTAGAACAATTGCTTTCTTGTTTATTTGCGGCCTAGATCAAGATAATAATAACTAATTGGTTTTGACCTCACATTCCTCATGGGATACGACCTTGACCACTAGACTAGACTACAATTGATCCGGTATACTTGCCGGTAATGTTGGACACCTAGAAAATATCGATCACTAACACTTGATCATAACTTGATAAGTGACCAGGGTTTGAGTCCCGCTTGGGACAAAAAAATGATGCTTGTGTGTGTCTTTTGTTTTCAAAAAAATTATGGAAAATTAGGGATAATGACACAATCTGGAATATTTTTAAGTAACAGGACAACTACATATTTTTTATAGGGAGAAGGACAACTGCATAATTTTTATAGCGAGAAGGACAAACAGTGAATCCCGAAAATCAGTGAATCTTCCTAGTGAATCCCAAAATCAGTGAATTTCGACAGTGAATTTTGACAGTGAATCCCGAAAATCAGTGAATCTCGACAATGAATTTTGAAAATTAGTGAATTTCGATAAATGAATTTCGGCGTTGAATTTAAATAAAGTGAATTTGAACACAAGTGAATTTCGACAGTGAATAAATAGTTTTGTCCTTTATGCAAAAGTTTCAAAAAACTGTCCTTCTACTCAATTGATGAAATATTTCTGTCCTTCTCCCTCATTCCCCCAAAAAAATATTAAAAGTATGTCGTGAACGTCAAAACTTATTATTCTTCAATTTAGGCACCTTTTGGATGAAAAAGTAAATTGGATATGATTTAATTTATGATTTTGTTAAAATCATATTCAATAAAAAAAATACATAAAAACAGTGACAACTTATTTGAGTGTGAAATAAATAATATAAAGGGGGAATGAGGGAGAAGGACAAAAATATTTCATCAATTGAGTAGAAGAACGATCTTTTTGAAACTTTTGCATAAAGGACAAAACTATTTATTCATTTGTCAAAATTCACTTGTGTTCGAATTCATTGTTTAAATTCACTCCCGAAATTCATCGTCGAAATTCACTAATTTTCAAAATTCATTGTCGAAATTCACTAATTTTCGATTCATCGTCGAAATTCACTATCGAAATTCATCGATTTCGATTCATCGGGAGATTCATCGATTTTCGGGATTCATTTGTTTGTCCTTCTCGTATAAAATTATGCGATTGTCCTTCTCCTATAAAAATATGTAGTTGTCACTGTTCTTTAAAATATATTCCAGATTGTGTCCTTATCACTAATTTTCCATAATATAAATGGAAAATTAGGGATAAGGACACAATCTGGAATATTTTTAAGTAACGGACAACTACATAATTTTTTATAGGAGAAGGACAACTGCATAATTTTTATAGCGAGAAGGACAAACAATGAATCCCAAAATCGATGAATCTCCTCATGAATCCCAAATCGATGAATTTCGACGATGAATTTTGACGGTGAATCCCAAAATCGATGAATCTCGACAATGAATTTTGAAAATTAGTGAATTTCGACAGTGAATTTCGGCAGTGAATTTAAATAGTGAATTTCGACAGTGAATAAATAGTTTTGTCCTTTATGCAAAAGTTTCAAAAAACTGTCTTTTTACTCAATTGATGAAATATTTATGTCCTTCTCCCTCATTCCCCCTAATATAAATGAACACAACTTAGGTTAAATGAATAAATAATTACTATGGTCTACAATATTATCTTAATAAGAAGACATTGATACGCACTTTATTTGTCACGTGACAAAATATAAGTTCATCGGTATTAAGCTTGACACAAAAGTAATATATAGAGGAGCCAATTTAACACATTTACCCGATTGACTCGCTTCATACCCGTACAATATGAAAAATTCTAAATCGATTTTCTGTGTCAGCAAAGTTAGGTTTCAATGATTTTGTTTTTTGCAATTCGTTTTTGTTTAAAAATTGAAATTTTTAGTTTTTGTCGGCTGCAGGGGCAACATCTCTGGGAGGCGGTGATCGGTCATACATCAGGTATTTTCTTTTAATTTCAGTATAACATGGTTTTTTTGGTGTTACTGATGCCTTGGGTATATACGTACAGTACGTCCCGAGTTGCAGATCCGGCATCAGCTAAGTTAACTTTCATTGAAGGTTCACTACCTTTCCCAGTTGTTTTGATTTAGGTGTAATTACATTCACGTATTTGAATTTGAATTTTACCATAGAAAAGAAAGAGGGCAATGAAGTGAACGAAGATGATGATTTGAGCGAAGATTGGCTAGAGCGTTTTTATCACCATCAAAACATGATCAATGTAAACATAAGAAATTTTATTTGTGATTAATCACTTTATATGAACCCCCTTCAAGCCCTTTTTCTTGCAAGATTTATGTTTTGGCACAGGTAACAATTTGACTGGTGTAGATTCCGCCATCCAGGTAACAATTTTTTCTTATATAATCACATGTACCAATTTTTGCTTATATAATCAAATCATTTCTGTTTCAGATTGATTTTAAACTTTTTCATCTGATCTTCCAACTTTATTTGCCAGCCAAAAAAAAAAAAAACAATTCAATCATCGATTAAAGTTAGTAAACCTGTAACGATTTATTTGGTTATCTTTTTCTTTAGGGGTTTTATTTGGTTATCTGATGTAATCATTTAGGGGTTTTAAACACTTTGGTTACCGGCGGAGGATCTTGAGATGGAGGGAGAGCACAGAGGCTTCATTCTAATACCCTTAACATTTACTACCTCCGGTCCAAATTATAAGTCATCCTACACTTTGTCCCATAATATAAGTCATTCTACTTACCAATGCAACATTTATTACTCTTTCTCTATCTTACCCTTAATTTATTATGATTCTTTTCATTACTTAACAACTAGGGCATTAATGATAGTCAAGATTTTAGACATTAACCTTCAAATTAATGACATTCATTCTAATCTGTGTGAAAACTCCTAGGATGACATATTTTGGACCGGAGGTAGTTATTTTTGTACCGTTTTTATTTTATTATTTGGTTTAATGGTCATATATAGATTTAGTATAAAGTGAGTTTTTTTTTCCCATTTTGTTCATGATAGTAGGTGTGTTTTTTCCCATTTGCATATTGAAAGAAGTTGGTGTTTTGGTAACATATGATGGTAGGTTTTTTTTTTTTTTTTGGAGCAACTTTATTCTTATTGATAAACCAAATAAAGAGCTACAAAGTTCATTGCCATATCCCGGCCCGCCCCAAGTTTACGTGATAGAGTGCATAGCATGACCTCCTTAAACCCTATGCGTGGCAAACCCAAGGTAGGAAAATCCATCACATAGGGAAGAGTACTCGCTCTATGCACTCCCAATAAAATCCCTGCCCCATAGATAATTACATCAGTGGAAATCAAAGTGGAATAAATGTTGTAACTTTGTCGTCTGCCTGGTGTATACGATAGGGGGAGAAATAGTCGAAGATCGCTCCGCACCCTCATCTGAACTTGCACGAGCAACAGAGATTTGTGGTCATTCCTGGTGAATTTTCGACATGACCGGTCCGTAAAGTGAGCAGCTACACCCATGTCAGAAGCCCTAGCAATGCAGTAGGGGTGCGTCCAAAGGTAGGCACGATCGTGTACGCCACGTCCATGAGTAAACGTCAGGCAAACCGCACGGCTATAATCGTTAGCGAGCTGCATCGATCTGCACAAAGTGTGATACACGGTATATGGGTACGAATTGGTGAAAACGGAAAAGTAGGTGAAATGAACAATATGACCTGGTTTGCACCCTTCACAAGTGAAGAGTGCTTCCCGGATTATCAGTGATGTATCGGATATGAGATGGGCCATGTAAATCATCATGGATTAAATTCAAAATGTGGGGTGGGACATCCCTCTAGAGAATAAAAATGTGATCATCCCCTTCCAGCGCTGCTAGGGCGTCAGCGACCCTATTGCACTCCCTGTAGACGTGAGATATAGTATATGGCAACGGTCTAAGGATAGTACAGATCTGAGTGACGGAGAGGCACAGGGGCTGTTAAGGGTGATTTTATACGTTTTATAAGGATATATTTTATGTCAATTTCCCCCATATCTGGATGTTTTTCATAGAAATCGAGCTTTATATCGAAGTATTGAGCAAGTGATGTTTTTAACGGGTTAGTTGCAAAATTGTATGATTTATGTGTAAAATTGATGGTTTTATATTGATTTGGAAGATACTACATTTTGCAATGTTTTGATGTGTTGTAGGTACGTGTTTGATGCTCAAATGAAGATCAAAAAGAGATAAGAGTCGGATTTAATTGATGAAAAAGAGATAAGGATGGAATTGGCTAGAAGAAAAGAGATAGAGTTGAAGATTAAGGATGGAATTGGCTAGAAGAAAAGAGATAGAGTTGAAGATTTCAAATTTGGATCCACTGGATCAAGCGCCCAAGTCCGTCGATCTGGATCAAGGCGTCGAGAATATTGGATCAAGGCGTCCAGGTGAAGATTTTTGATACAGAGAGTTTGGACGCTGAGTGGACGGGCGTCTGAAGCTAGTCCAGAGGAATGGACGAGCGTCCAGAGGAGCGGACGGGCGTCCTTAAACCGACTTAGCAGCAGCCGCCTCAGTTTTCTATAAATAGCAGCGCGAATTTCAACCCTAATCATACATTATTGAGACCTATTGATACACAATCATTAGGAGAAAACCCTAGGCGGCCCCAGCCCCCTTAGGGGAGGCTGGGGTTGCGATTTTTCTTGTTTATTTTCCGCTTTTTACTTTCGTTTTGCTGCCGTTTTATGCTGAATGCTTGGAGGCTGGGCAATTGTTCAAACTATGTGAATTCGTTTCAGTAGGTTCTTTATTTTCAATCTAGATTTGTTTTGTGAATTCGATTAAAGTTGTATCTTTTCTATGCTTATTTGTTATGCAATCGATATCGAAAGATGAATTGTTGTTGATGTTTACCATATGACGAGAGTCGGTGTAAACCTTAGATCACCATAGGAAAGATGGGATTTTTAATCTTGACATAACGAGAGTTGATAGGTTAGATTTCCAGGTTGCTAGATTGAGAGATCTTACACCTTGTTTTGATAGCGTCAATCTTATATATCGAGAGATGAGAGATTGATAAGCGAATTATCTACGAGAGTAGGAATTCATACCTTTGATAGGTGAACCACATCTTTAATTAAATCATCACAAGATAACTTTAGAGAGGAAATTAAGGGTTGCGGGATCGGTGGATTATTGTTTGTTCATTGTTTAATCACCATGATCATCTTCTTGTTTACTGTTTATTTTATAGTTTGTAGCTTAGATTTCGTTTTCGCTTTTATCCTTCCTGGCTTTGGACTGACAATCCTCTGTCCAGTTTATTTTCCGTTTTAGTTTAAGTTTAATAAATAGTAGTATCAATCTTAGGAAAATTAATGAACTAGATACCCCGATTCCCTGTGATCGACTCCGGTATTAATCGCTATGCTACGATCCCTACACTTGGGGAATACCGGATTTATAAATTTTATTACTTGTTTGTTTTCATTAGATAAAATCCGTGACAGGGGCCATCCCCCACCACTAGCACCAGACACCATACGATACACATAAAGAGAATCCGATTCGATATCCACAGCCTGTGCATAAGTGCGCATGCGAAGACCAAATAATAGAGCTTTAACCTCAGCATCCACCACCGTCCCCTGCCCAAAACACGAATGAAAAGCCATAATAAACCCGCCATCAGAGTCCCTGAGGATACCTCCACCATACGCAATTCCATTCCTGACACTCCCATCCACATTCAATTTGATATTGCCGGGCGTGGGGCGCCCATCTCGTAAGTCACTTTCCGCTTAGGGGTCGATTTGAACCTGAAGGGTTGGAAGAAAGGAGTGCCTCTGTCGGGTCCCAAGAGTTTGGCTTCCAGTTCCTTCCGAAAAGCAAGTTGCCTAATAGCCCGCTCAATCTGAATGATGGTGCGCTGAGGAGAAGGACGGACTTCGTCATGCCTGCATATATTCCTCTCAGCCCAAATACCCCAACAAACGATAACCGGTACAATAAGGCGAAGGCTGGAGATACTAGGAGCTAAATTTTTCCAGAAGTGCAGCATAGGCACTATCCCTAACGTAGGAGTAAACCGTAGCCCGAAGTGATTCATAAAGTAATTCCAAAAAGAACTAGCAAAGTGACAATCAATAAACGTGTGACGCAGGTCCTCCCCATGATGGCACGCAAAGCATTTAGACACCAGAGTTATACCACGTCGCCAATGTTCGGTCGGTTGGGAAGAATGTTATGAAGTAACCTCCAACAGAAGAAAGAAATTTTGAGGGGGAGGAGGTTGTTCCAAATTATCTTAAATAAAGCATTGGAGGGGTGAGTAGTGCGAACCATGTTCCACGTGGACCGTGTGCTAAACCTCCCATCAGGGCTAAGGGTCCAAAGGAGCTCATCTTCCTTCTCACGTAAGAAGGGAATAAGAATGATCTCTTCCACGACGTGACTGGGTAAATAATAGTGCAGAAGATTCGTATTCCAGTGATCATTCACCCAAAAATCCTTAACCTTCCAAAATAGGCCGTCCGGAGAATCTCCCAGATTTGCCTCCGTCCACTTGTCTCGCCAGAAGTCAATGTTTCCCGCATTTACCCTCCAAGATATGAATTGTTCAGCTTTATCTCTCATCTTCCACACTCTGCGTAACATCGGTGTAGTGACCTTGGGCTCAGGGACATCCAGCGGAGACTTATCAACTATGTAGGTATTGAAGATGGCCTTAGCCCATATACCCTGTTTCTGCCGCAACCGAACCCACAGCTTGATCGCGAAAGTGTCAATAACATATGATGGTAGGTTAACATTAGTATTTTGGTGACATGTATATTTTGATTTGGAGGTGTCTTTTTGATGTGAATGATTGGTGATAAATTGATAAATGGCAAATTGTAGTCTTTTTGTATATGATGTGAATTATGTTTTTGTGCGGGCGGGTTCAGTCGATATTGGTTTTGTTGCCTCATCTTAGGGTATTTCTTCGTTTTCAATGCTGAATTGTGTTTAAGATACATACCAGATGTTATTTATTCGGCCAATCGGCTCATGTGTTAGTTCGATTGTTTCAAGTTTTGAGTTTCAGATTCAATGATATTTATTACTATTGTTCCATCTTTATTTGAATGATAAGCTTTAAGTAATATAAAACGCACGTAATCGTAGATTATTATCCTGCTTCAAGATTCTTTCTTAGAAGAATGAAGCGTGTGTTGTGTTTTAATGTTGCCTCTGTTGTGTGTGTTTTTCTTTGTTTCGTTGTTCATTTCTTCAACAAATTTTTGTTTTCTCTTTCCCAATTAATAGATTTATTTCCTTTGCGTAGAAATATTATCCAAAGAATCCAACGAGGCTCATTTTTTGAACATGGATTCTGATTTTCTTTGTACAATCTCGGTGTTTTATGTTTATTTTATATTTTCCAGGTAAGTTTGTGTTCCCTTTTCCAAAGATCAGCTACGTCATTAGGAGGAATTTTATATTTGGCTCATCTTAAATGAAAGTATATGTGGTTTTATTCTATAATTTGCTCTTGTTGAATATGTTAACACAGTACCGTAAAACTGAGATCATCAACTTGTGATCTCTCCACCCTTTATTATTCAAGTATATATAGTAAACAATAAGACAACTCCTAACCCTATTGGGCTCTACTTTTCCATTACTCCAAGTCACATAAGTCGGCTATGACACACTTGACCTAGCCGACCCAATACACACCACAATACCATAAATATCCTTATTAATACTACGTCACTTTAACACTCCCCCTCAAGTTGGCGCATATATATCATGCATGCCTAACTTGTTACAAACAAACCCCAAACGATTCCCAAACAAAGCTTTAGTAAAGACATCAGCTAGTTGTTCTTCTGAACGAACGAACGGTGTGCAAATCTCTTCTCGAACGATCTTCTCTCGAATAAAATGGCAATCCACTTCGATGTGTTTGGTTCTCTCGTGGAATACCGGATTAGACGCAATGTATAATGCTGCTTGATTATCACAATGGAGGAGGATTGGCATATCAACCTTGACTCCGATTTCTTCTAAGAAATACCTTATCCATGTCAACTCGCTACATGTGTGAGCCATTGCTCGATATTCTGCTTCCGCACTTGACCGTGCAACCACCGCTTTGCTTCTTACTTTTCCAACTCACTAAGTTTCCTCCAAGAAAGGTACATGACCCGTAGTAGATTTCTGTCGATGGTGAACCATTGTCAAGATCTCAATAGCCTTCAACCTTCAAATGGCCATTCGGTTTAAACATTACCCACGGCCTGGGGCCTTCTTCAAGAATCTCAAGATTCGGACCATCGCATCCCAATGTGGTACCCTTGGTGACTCCAGAAACTGGCTGACCGTACTCACAGCATATGATATATAGGGTCTTGTGATAGTCAAGTAGTTGAGTTTGCCCACAAGACGCCTATACTTTCCTGGATCTGCCAACAGGTCTCCTTCGTCTCTTAAAAACTTCACATTTGGATCCATTGGGGTATCAACTGGACGTCCCCCAAGTAATCCAGTCTCCTGCAATAAATCGAGTACATACTTTCTCTGACTTAAGAACGTGCCCTCTTGCGATCTAGCAACCTCTATGCCAAGAAAATACCGGAGTCTACCCAGATCTTTGGTTTGAAATTGCTTGCCCAGAAACTGCTTCAACTTATCTATGCCTGCACGATCACTTCCTGTAATAACAATGTCATCTACATAGACAACCAAAAATATATAACCATACTCGGAGTGCATGTGGAAAACCGAGTGATCTGTCTGACATTGCTTCAAACCAAACGATCTTACCACATCTGAAAATTTACCGAACCATGCCCGTGCGGACTGCTTAAGGCCATACAGCGCCTTTCGCAACTTACACACCAGACGTTTCTCCCCCTGAGCAATAAACCCAGGAGGTTGCTCCATAAAAATATCCTCCTGCAAGTCCCCGTTGAGAAAAGCATTCTTGACATCTAGCTGAAACAACGGCCAATGATTGTTAATAGCAATAGAAATCAAAATACGAATGGAAGGCATTTTGGCAACCGGAGAAAAAGTCTCATCATAATCGACTCCATAGACTTGTGTGTATCATTTGGCCACCAATCTGGCCTTCAACCGATCCACAGATCCATCAGGAAGAAATTTTACTGTATACACCCATTTGCACCCAACAATATGTGCATTAGGTGGGGGAAGCACCAAGTCCCATGTACCATTGGAATGAAGGGCATCAACCTCATCTACCATGGCTTGTCTCCATCCAGGGTGACTAAGGGCTTCCGGCACAGTTTTGGGAACACCTGTACTTGACAAATGGGTGAGAAAACAAGAGTAACGGGGAGACACACGATCATAGGATACAACATTACCAATAGGATGCTTAGTGACACATGTTCGGGTTGCTTTGCGTTGGGCAATAGGACGCGGATCAGGAGGCTCCATATGAAGAGTTGCCGAGGACGAGTCATGAGTTCGGGACCGCTTGCGTTGATAAGTATGAACGATCGGCGGACGGAGATCAAGGGGGTCAACCGAGTCGACAACCGGTAAAGGACACTCGGGGCTAACACTCTTCGGTTCACCACTAGGAACCGGGTCAAGGAAGGTTGTATCAGTTAGACGATCGGTGTAATATGGCGTAGACTCATAAAAGGTGACATCAACAGAGACAAACGATTTTCGGAGAACAGGACTATAGCAGCGGTAACCTTTTTGAGTGTGAGAATAACCAAGAAAGACACATTTTGTGGCACGAGGGTCAAATTTATCGTGACCTGGAGCAAGATTCGAACGAGTGCATACAACCAAAGACTTTAGGAGGAGCAAGAACGGGGTTTTCTAGTGGAAACAAGATAGAGAAAGGAGACGAACCTTGTAGGGTCTTAGTAGGCATTCTATTAATAAGATAACAGGCTGTCAAAACGGCATCACCCCAAAGGTATATTGGAACATTCATATGTATCATAAGGGTACGAGCTACATCAATGAGGTGGCGGTTTTTACGTTCCGCCACCCCATTCTGTTGGGGTGTGTAGGGACACGAGGTTTGATGAATAATACCATTCTGAGCTATATAGTTTGACAATCCAACTAGGTCACTTTGATATTCTCGTGCATTATCAGAACGTACAGTGCGGATATTAGTTGCAAATTGCGTTTCAACTTCTTTTTGGAACAGATGAAAGCAAGAGACAAGTTCAGTTCGCGATTTCATCAAGAAAACCCACGTCATACGAGAATGATCATCAATAAACGTGACAAAATAACGAAATTTATTGGATAAAATATGAAACGGACCCCAAACATCCGAATGAACCAGTTCAAACATAGACTCCCTACGAGTACTACTCCTTTTGAAGGAGGAATGACAATGTTTACTTATTTGACACGTTTCACAAGGTAAAGACTCCAAAGAACCTAAAGTTTCGACTTGCTGTTTGAGAATAGCCAAGGACGGATGGCCAAGACGGCTATGCCATTCCATCGGAGAGACATCGGTGTGAAGACCAGTAGATGGGATTTCATCAAAGAGATAGAGGCCGTTTCGCTCATGACCCGTACCAATCGTCCTCTTCGTATGAAGATCCTGTACAACACAATAATCAGGCAAAAAGGTTATAGAGCAATTAAGGTCTTACAATATTTATACTCACATGTATTTCCTTCATAAAAATCTTTTTTGCATAATCATAAGCATAAAGAACGATCAAGTTTTTCGTAGATGGAAGAAAAAGGCATTGAGTGAGAAAGGAAAATAACACGTGGCCCTCATCCGTTAGAAGTTCCATCTCCAGTTTCATACCTCCATGATCAACAATCGGTCATTTAGTTTCAAATACAATTCGTTGCTGAAACTCCGGGAGTGGATCACTTCACCAGAAAGATTCACTTATGTAGCATCGACGAAGATGCACCCTCTGTTCTATTACAATTAGATTTGATTTTGAAGACGAACCACCGTAGAGACCGATAAAAGTCTTCTTCTTCATTATTTTGATCAATGGAATACCTAATTTAATCTGTTGCTTTTCCTCATGTACCTTATGCTTGCAAAGTGAACTTTTAATCGCTACGATATTATCCATTGTGGTGAGAATGGTGATCAAGATTGGGATGCGAGCTTCTCCTTATCGGCCCGATATAATTCCGATATAATTTCAATTCAAGAAACCCTTACCTTCTTCTACTAATATCTATTTTGTCATGTTCAAAACTTTATGGTATTTGATTACACGTATGGTTTTTGCATATTGTTTTTTATCTCACAAATATATGATTACACATTTATTGGTTTTGCAGATGAAAATTCGAGGAAAAAGACACCACGGCCAATGTTGTCATGACGTCTACTTCTTTAATTGAGTTGGTTTTAACGTGTTTTTGATTGTTTTCAGATTTTGATTTTGTTGCAGCCTTTCATCATAAGAAATGGAGGAGTTGATATCTTTCATCAATCGGCAAACACTGATGTTCTTCTTTGCATTTTGACAAGTCTCATGTCAATAGTAGCTTAAAAAGAGTCTATAAGGTAATGCCGATCAATTTATACTCGTGTAATTAAGAAATGATGATGTTTTGAACATTTTATCTATATAATGTAATGCAAAAGTTTCAGCATTTGATTATCACATTCACATGGCAAACACTGATGTTCTTCTTGCATTTTTGGCGGATGTTGTTGGGTGATGGAGTGTTGTGATTCACATCTTTTCTGTTTGGTAATTGCTTGGTGTTGGGGATCCGGTGAAAGTGTGAAAGTGGAATGTTGTTCCCGGTGATCCTAATATAGCAACTTAGCAAGTAAGGTGATGTTTAGTTTGAAGGTTTTTTCGAGAGGTTTTAGATCATTACAATGGTTCTCAATATCTTCATCGAAACTATAGTTTATAAGCTTAATTTCTCTTGATGCAGTTTTATCATTAGGTTTGAGATTTAGATTCGTGTCATGATGAATGCAGATCTTTTTATTGTTCCGATGAAAGTAAGGTGAAATAGAGAGTTGTCCGGAGATAATGACGAAGAAAATTTGCTTGGACAAAACAGATGTTGAGCCCGAACAGGTTAACCATTTGCAGATTTGATAAAGAAATCAGATGAGTTTTTTGTCTTCATCAACGGTTTTTCCCATTTTGCAGTTTAATTTTTTTATAGGTTGGTTGCCGTCAGTCATGATTGAGGAATATCGAATTGCAGGTTTGTTAAACAAATCACGCCAGTTTATTTTCCCATCTACTTTTTTTGTCTTTTGATTTTAATATTTCATTAGTGTACGGGAGATATAAAATTAAGAAACAACTTTTTTTTGGCTATACATTATCAGTTATGCTCAACTTTGATTTGGTGTTGATTGATTTGCAGGTATAAACTTTTTATGGGGATTTTTTTGGGGATTTTTCTTATGGAGGTGTGAGGCATGGGTTGGGGTGTCAAGATTTAGGATAGGGAATTGTACCTAAGACAGTGTTTCAAAAAGTTTACATATTGTACATCCTCTGTCCCATAATATAAGACATTTTGGTCATTTCATTTAGTTTAAGAAATCTCATAAATGAGTTACTTTTTAACATTTCAAGGCAAAATATTGTATTTTTTTTTTTCTGAGAATGCCTAATAATATTGCATTATTTAGTATGAAAGTGAAAACAATGTATTTAATATTGCAGGGACGGAGGAATGTATGGAAAATGCTATTGACACAATCAAATCAACTATATGATTGATTATGATGAAACCACTATCTACTAATTGATCGTACATCATAATCAATGACGTAAGATATATCGTATCATTTTTTTAAAACATGGCATTAATCATTGCACATTATCCCCCTAAAAAAAATCATTGCACATTATGTAACTTCTCAAAATTTGGTTTTCCCGTGCATAGCACATGTTTTGTAACTATGTCAAATTATCGTACTGTTTATCTTTATATGAGACATGTAATGAGTTATGCATGCTAAGTGTAAAAATGCATTGTTAGGTTTATTTTTTCAATTACTACTACTTCATGTCTAGATGAGAAATTATTACATGTTCATTATAGGATGTTGGTGTTGTAGGGATTTTGCAACTAAGAGCTTGATGATATTTTGAATTGGTTATAGTATCAAGTTGGTTGCGTTATTTTTCAATTAAGTATTCACTTAAAAATTCTCTTAATATTATATCTTCCGTGCATTATGCACGGGTTAATGGCTAGTTGACAAAATATAACTAATTCAAAGTTGATAAACATATATTATATATGTGGGAAATATTGTTGCTAAATTTGAAAACGAAATAGTAATTGGGTAAACTTAATAATAATGATACATTATGCACTAAATAAAAACTTTAGAAATTTATTATTATTTTTATTCGGGTGTTTTGTGAAATGAAGGGGTAATACCGGTGTATGGTGTATTAGGTATTGGGGTTGGGTCAGGAAGAGGTTTGAGGGTAAATAGGCCGGGTCATGGTTAAGAGGGGTAATGGACTAGGCTTTGAACGGGTAAGGAGCCTCAGGTACATGACCGATCAGCAAGGCCCAAGAACAGATAATTAATTTAAATAATTATAGAATCCATTGCATAATTATAAACACTAATTAATTTCGTTTTTATGCAAAAAAAAAATAGCAAAAGAATTGTGCCATATGATGTAAGCTATGTCATGGTTCATGGCTGTAGAAACACAACACAATGTTTCAATAGATTCAACACACACAGAGACACACTTTGTATTAGAAAGTTTTGTTCTTAAGCTTCTCACTTGGTTGATACAATTACATTCACAATCATCACCTATTTATAAGGTACACTACTCACATATGAACACATGTGAATTACATTGTCAACAACATGCTTGGAAAGTCTTTGGACGGTGGACGGTGGACGGTGGACGGTGGATGGTGGACGGTGCAGCCTTTGATACAGAAGGCTACACACATAGAGATTTTGTTCACATCTCTACATTGCCTCCCTTGAACCAAAATCTTCAAACTTCATCATTCCAAGCATCTTCACCAGTTAGGTAAATGACTCCATCTTCAATGGTTTTGTGAAGATATCTGCAACTTGTTCTTCAGTTGGACAATAATCAATAACAATCTCTTTTTCACGAACTTTGTGCAGCAAGTGAAATAACCATACGAACTGTATCAAGTCTTGCAACAAGAGCAAATACCTTAAAATAATCAATACATGTCTTCTTCTTGTATCCTTTTGCTACAAGTCTGGCTTTATAACGATCTACCTCTATATTGGCTTTGTACACCCATTTTACCCCAATCGGTTTCTTGTTTGGTGGAAGGTTAGTCAGCTCCCAAGTATCATTATTCTCAATTGAATGAATCTCATCATTCAAGGCTTGTATCCAGTAATCATTTCTCGAAGCTTCATCAAAGCTAACTGGATCACAATTTGCAAACAAAGCGAAATTAATAATTTCTTCATCAGACATGTTATTATCATTTCCATTGACATAATCCTGCAATCGAACTAGTAACTGTCTTTGTCGTTGTGGACGACTAGACAAAAATTCAGTAACAATTTCCTCTCTTTGTGATTCTGTTTGTTGTATACTAGAACCAACAACTGGAATAGAAGCACTACTTGGTTTTTCAACTTGCTTAGGTGACCAATTCCAAGCTTCATGTTCTTCAAATATAACATCCCTGCAGATAACAACTTTTCCTATTACCGGATTAAACAACTTAAGACCTTTTGTTTGATGAGAATATCCAATGAAAATACACTTTTCATATTTATCATCCAATTTCTTTCTCAAAACATCAGGAGCATGGGCATAAGCAATACAACCAAACACTTTCAAATGTCTAATATTTGGTTTTCTCCCTGTCCATACCTCATATGGTGTTTTTCCACTTGGTATACTTATGGTAGGACACTTGTTTAATACATAAAAGGCACAAGCAACGGCCTCTGCCCAAAAAGATTCAGGCAATTTCTTAGAATGCATCATAGACCTTACCATGTCCATGACCGTTCTATTTTTTCTCTCTGCCACTCCATTCTGCTGAGAAGTATATCTGGCCGTCATCTGATGTTTGATACCATTATTTTCCAGAAAATCATCACAGACAATATACTCAGTTCCTTTATCTGTTCTCAAAGTTTTAATCTCATATCCACTTTGTTTTTCAATGTACTTTTTAAAACTTTTAAGAATATCACAGGCATCAGATTTATTTCTCAAAAAATACACCCATGCTTTTCGACTGAAGTCATCAATTAAAGATATAAAATACTTACTACCTCCGTTGGAAGGTTCTTCAACATAACACGGATCTGAATGAATCAGCTGCAGTGGTGTACTTGCCCTCCATGTCTTATCCTTTGGAATCGAATCTCTGTGATGTTTCCCCAAAGTACATGACTCACAAACTTTATGAGGAAAGCCAATATCTAGCAATCCCAATACTGACTTATTCCTGGCAAGAAAATTTAAACCTCCAAAGTTCAAATGTCCAAATATCAGATGCCATAACCATGTATCATCAAAACTCATAGAACTAAAACAAGGTAAACTGTCACAATTAATTTTCAGCGGAAACAAACGGTTATTATTCATGTTTACCTTTGCAATGAGTCCTTTCTTTGAAGCACTTACTGTGCATGTTCCTTGATTGAAGACTATGTTATAGCCTTTCTGTGACAACTGTCCAATGCTCAACAAATTATGACGTAAACTATGCACATAGAATACATCAGAAATAGCATTAGAAGAACCATCTTTTAAAGTGTAAGCGATTCTTCCTTTTCCAAGAACTGGTACCTTAGTATTATCTCCAAATTTAACAGTCGATTGTATAGAAGTATCCAAATCAGAGAACAATTCTTTGTTCCCACACATGTGATTACTACAATCTGAATCCAAAATCCAATCATTTTTCTGGTTCTCATTAGTTCCAAAATTTGCCAATAATGATGTTTCCAGACTATTATCATTATTTTCTGTAACCTTAGCATGATTTTCTTGATTATTCTTGAAACCACAATGATTTTGATAATGTCCATATTTCTTGCAATTATAAGACTAGATTTTCGATTTGTCTTTTTTCGAAAAATCATTACTTTGTTCATTATGACCAGAATCATTATTATTTCTTTGGTAATTGAAATTACCTCTGCCTTGGCCTCGGCCTCGACCACGCCTCTACCACAAAAATTTTGACCACGTTGACTGAATTCAACATGATTCGATGATTCTACCTTTTGATTTGACACATTTAGTTGTGCCTGCAAAGCTTCCTCAACAATAGCAATAGATTGTTGATCAAGAGAAATTTCATAGGATAATAACTCACCTTCCATTTGATCTATAGTCATTTCATCAAGATTTCTGGTCGCTTCAATGACCGTTTTCTCCGTATGAAATTTCTGCGTTAATGATCTGAGGATTTTCTGCACTACTTGTGCCTCCGTCAGACTCTCTCCATTTGCGCACATTTCCCTGGCGATATCTCATACCTTCGCAATAAAATCACCAACTGACTCAGTTGTTCTCATCTCAGCCAACTCGAACTGCCTCCGCAATTCCTGCAAACGAACATTTTTAACTTCAATATTACCTCGGCTGGAATTTACGAGGATCCTCCACGTCTCTTTTGTTGACTTGGCATTCATAAATTTATTATAATCGCTTAACTCGACCGCATTATTGAGATAATGATGAGCCGAATGAGCATTCCTTCTGTTCTTTTCCAGCGCTTTTATCTGTGCTTCATTTAAATTTACAGTGGCATCGGGAATGTCGAAACCGTTTTAACTGACATCCCAAATACCAATGACCTCGAAAAAATTTCTCATTTTTCCGCTCCATTGATCAAAATTTATTTTACCGTCAATGGTAACAACGGGACAAGATTGTATAATTCTATCTCCCTCCATAAAAAATATTTCTTAAAAAGTGTGCCAAACAATAAATAAAGGAAAGGCTTATCTTTAGGGGGAATGATGGTGAATGACAGAAATATTTTATCAATTGAGTAGAATGACAGTCTTTTGAAACTTTTACATAAAGGACAAAACTATTTATCCACTGTTGAAATTCACTTGTGTTTGAAATTCACTGTTTAAATTCATTGCCGAAATTCACTGTCGAAATTCACTAATTTTCAAAATTCATTGTCGAAATTTACTGATTTTCGATTCACCGTCGAAATTCATTGATTTTCGATTCATCATTTAAATTCAATTGATTTCGGGATTCACCTTAGAGATTTACCGATTTTCGAGATTCATTGTTTGTCATTCTCGCTTATAAAAATTATGCAGATTGTCCTTCTCCTATAAGAAAATATGTAGTATGTGTTTGTTCTTAAAAATATTCCGGATTAAGGTCATTATTCCTAATTTTCCATTATCTTTATTGCAACAACAAAGAAACAAAAGAGCTGCGGTGTTTAGGTGGAACAGGAGGATAAAGTTCTACATTTAAACTTTGACTTTATATCAATGAATGAAATTCAAGCTGTTCCTCGTCCTTGCTTCTTCTTCTCTTCCAACCTCACTTGCTCAGGCGAGTTCCACCAGTCTACTCCTTCAAACAAGAGCTACTTTTTTGTTAGGGAAGTGACAACAACTCTTTTTTTTTCAGAAACAAACAAACTTGGTGGGCAATTGCTTTGAAGCTGGCACGACTCAGATTCAGATGAATCAAAGGAGACGATTTCAAAAAATCAAATATGCGTACCAGAAAGAAAAAATGGGAAAACAAATGAAGCTTGAATGCAAGCTACGAGTTTCTGGTTGCAATTTTTTTGAGAACCTCACCGGAAAACAATCTCTGATACCAATTGTAGAAACACAACACAATGTTTTAATAGATTCAACACACACAAAGACACACTTTGTATTATAAAGCTTTGTTCTTAAGCTTCTCACTTGGTTGATACAATTACAATTACAAACATCACCTATTTATAGGATACACTACTCACATATGAACACATGTGAATTACATTATCAATAACATGCTTGGAAAGTATTTGGACGGTGGACGGTGTAGTCTTTGATACAGAAGACTACACACTTAGAGATTTTGTTCACATCTCTACAATGGCTATTAGTGTGGCATATATTATATAATAACACTTAAATGATATAATGATGAAACTAATCAAACATATACAACAAAAGGGGTACATTATACAACATTATGATCATATCAAAGACACGTCCGATCTATTAGTTCTAGAATTAACAACCGAAGGATACGTATCTCTACTAATATTTCTTGTCAAGAAGTGGACCCCACTATTTGTGAATTGCGTTCCCGACTACTGATATGTTCGCGATTTGGAAAGCATTGCTTTGTTAACCGTATCGCCAAATCAAATGCACCCACTGAAAATGCATGTGTTAATAATCACATCTGAATTAAGATTAAATTCATAAATACTCATCTTGTGATCCAATTAAATTCTCTCATCACTGGCTTATACGAGATCGTTATATTGAATCGGTTTAGTCCTATGCAAACTTTTCACATATAAGTGTAAAGTGTCTAATGCTGATGGACATGATTAGGTGGTCACACTCTACGTGTTCTGGGACACTAATGGTGGTTTTGATTGTATAACATCATGAACTTCAGCAAATTACATTACAGACTTAATGTTTAAGAAGTATCATCTTAAACTCAATCCTCCCGCACATAACTCTTATTCATTGAGCATTATGGTCCCGCACATAAATTTCAGCACGGATTTTTTGCAATGTACATTTAAATGCATAAATATTGCTATGCAAATAAAAGGATAAATGATAAGGTCAATTTATTTAATTTTTCTTTGAGGAAAGTCAATTTATTAAATTAAAATAATATATTAATTATTTTTCGGGCAACATGGCTTACAATTTCACGATGCCCTTATTATATATATGTGGTTTCATGCATTGTATCCTTGAATATACGGTTAAGTATGACTACACGATTGTCGACCTACGGGCAGTTCATGTAGATAAGTATGGGTGCAAGCACATAGACGGCCGTGTTTGTAGATATGGCTACAAGTGCACCAACTAAGGCGTGCTTGTGAATATGTTGTATGTAGGATAAGTATGCATGACAAGATGATAAGTAAACACGTACGATAAGTAACATTAGTCAAGATAATTAAACAAGACATGTTATGCTAAGTTAGGTAGTAAGTAAGTTGTTGACCATGATTACATTTTAATGTGTTGACAAGCATGTATGTTTTCAAGTATTTTGTTTTGTTTTATTCTTTAAACTATTTTGTGACTTGGATAAGTGAATTCATATAATGACTCCCAATTTGTGACTAACACAAATTCATCTTTTTTATTCTCTACTCTTGATTCAGCTAATGCACGATCTCACTCCTTACTTTTTGATTGAGACGATCTACAGGTTATGAGGAACATTTTGACTTTCTTGAAGAGCAAGATTAAGGTGGATTAGTTTCTGCTTCATTATGTAGGTAGTTGTTTGTTTGTTTGATTTGTTTTTGTTGGTTAACATACGTGCCAATTAAGAGTATAGCTTTAGCTTCCTTTTAGTATGTTTCTCTTTGTAAGACACTAATTCAATTCTAGTAAATTGGATGTTAGTTCATAGTGTTATTTTGAAGTTTTCTGCGGTCCTATATTCCAGTTGAACAGTGTTTACGGTGACCCTGACCGGGCCCATTGTGTAGACGAGTCTGAAGGGCCTAGTTTTCTAAGTCTTTTATGACTTTTGTTGCTTTTGCATATATGATGAATGGCCTAGTTTTCTAAGTCTTCATAATTTATGTTGCTTTTGCATATCTTTACATAACATTTGTGTAATGCCCTCAAACTCGGGGTTTAGTAGCGCTAAGGGAGTCATAAGGAATCCGGTCAACTGCTCAGATCGTCGTCCTCACTTGGTCTAAAAAGACAAACCTGAATTGACAAAAAAATTTATGTCTTGCACTTATAAGGATGTAATGCGCTTCTCCCACATCCAATGTAGGATGTCATATTCTCCCCCATTATAAGCAAAATATTTGTGTAACGCCCCCAAACCTCGGGTCTGGTAGCGTTAAGGGAGCCATAAGTGATCCGGTAAACTGCTTAGACCGTTGTCCTCACTTGATCTAAAAGGGCTAACCCGAGTTGAAAAGATCTTTAAGTCTCGCAGGTAATGCATTTCTCCCAGATCCAATGTGGGATATCACATTTTCCCACATCCAATGGGGCGTCATCATTAGGATTTGTCCCAGACTCGTCCCTACCAGAGGAATCTAGAGGTGACTCTCACCGTCTCTCACGGCGAGACACTTAGTCCCGTCTATTTGTCAGCTCTGATACCAGTTGGAACGCCTTAGACCCCGTGTCTGGTAGTGCTGCGGATCCAGAAATTTTGTTCAGCTGGGTCCTGGGTCCGTACATATTTTTGTTGGTCCCTTGAAAAGGCTTTGGTTAAGTTTAGACGGGGGGTGAATAAACTTAACACATAAAACTTTTGGAGTTAACAAACTCAAGAACTTCAAAGAAACTTGTCGATACTTGATAGTCTCACGACACTAAGTAGTCTCACGATTGTTGAGTTTATCAATTTGTGCAAATGGAAATATATAAAAAATTAAGCCTTATTACTTGTTGTTAAATATGATACCAAGTATTAGATACTCAGTAGTGTATGTGTGTGAATTCAGTTGCTAGATTCAGTAGATTGATGTGTTGGATAAACTAAGTGCAGAATATAAATGCAGAAAGTAAGTAGGCAGATTTTATAGTGGTTCCAGGTGGTGTAATCCTATCAGTCCACTCTTCTCCTGTGATGTTGGAGGTAATTCACTAGAGATTCTTGATATAGCTGTTACAAAAATCCTTAAGTTGCTTGTCCTTCACCAATAACTATGGCTTCACAAACTGAACACTTGAAACATGTAGGATTGTTGCTCCAAAGTCTTCCACTGGTCCTTGAAGGGTAGGTTTGCCTCTTCACCAGCTCCACCACAACCAACAGTCTTTCACACCCAAAGATGCTTCACTGTCTTCAGTAGATTTCTTGCAAAAGAATGTTTGAATCAAGTAAGTGATTCAGCTTTCAGCAGCTTGATCAGGATGATATGATCAGCAGCTTGATGTCTTCAAGTGTGTAAACTTGATGCAGATTACACTTGAAGAAATTTACGGGATCAGTAGCTTTATGCTCTGTAGGGTCAGTAGGGTGTTTTTCTTGATCAGAAATTGAAGCTCAGGATTATCTATATTTTTCTCTTGATGTTCATCACTTGTATCTGAATTAGGAGTCCTCTATTTATAGGTAGGAATCCTTGTGACTTATGTTTGAAATTCAAACATAGCCGTTTCAGATTTGTCTCCATCTTGACTTGCTTTTTCTGACTGTTCTTAGGACGGACACTGTCAGATTCCTTTTTGACAGTTTACAGTCTGTCCACCCTTTGACTTGTATCCATTGGATAAATGTCTGAATCTTTCCAACGTCCATTTGATCTTAACCATTGATTTGTTTGATAAATCAGAGGTTGTTAGCTGTCCCTTTCTTTGTAATCTTCCAATGTAGCCTTTGATTAAATCGAAATATGTGTCCAGCAGGTTCCTGAGAACATAAGTCTGCTGATATACACATCTGTAAGCTGATCCTTATTTTGCTGTGTTTAGAAACACTTCAGCTTACTGTCTTTTATCTAACTTTTATTTATGAAGTTAGATTACACCTTTTTGCATATAACCAAGTTCCAATCATCACTTATCTTGTGGAACTTAGACCTTGTACACAAGGTATATGTAGTCAGTTTAGGTCATCACTGACTTCCCTAAATTCTGATTCCATATCCTTGACTTTGATTACTAAGTTTGATCTCTTAGCCTTCAATAACCGAGTTTAAGCCCTCACCTTGCCTTCTTGGCGGCTTCGACTAGTCTAATCGACTCACTACCCTCTTCGATCTAGACTAGTCTCATTGATGTAAGTCACCGTGACCTTTACAAAGGCTTGTTTGATCAAACCTATACAAAATCAAACTCTAATAAACCTATACATTTGATCTAGACATCTTTTTGCCTTTGCTCTATAACAGCTAGTCTGGCACTCATCACTAAAACTTAAAAATAAGTCCAACAATTTCCCCATTTTTGGTGATGATGCCAAAACCCTCCTAACAGCAAAGCAAAAAGATTAAAAATAAAAACAGAACAAACTTAGTCAATTTTCATTATAATCAGTTGTTCAAAGGTATTACAGTCTAGATACAGCAAAAGATAAAAACAGATAAAGTGTCTTTGATCTCATCTGCTTTCTTTCTCTTTCTTCCCTTGCCTTTTCTGCTTGCTCTTGATAGGCTCTTATCTCTCTGATCATTTCTCCCATCCATTCATTTTTAATCAGAGAGAAATCAATATGAGGATTCACTTATTTCCACCAATGCCATGCTTCAGGTAGAGTAAGGTTGATCTGATGTACTCTAAAGCCTAAACGCATGTATACTTCTTTAAACTCATTAAGTGACTCCTTTGCATTGGTAGTAGGTAAACTTCTTCCACCTCTACCACCTCTTCCACCTTTGTGTGAAGCTCTTATGGCTTTAACCCTTGCTTCCCAAAACTTTAAGCCCAAAAAGGAGTTTAAACCTTCATGAAAGCCTTTGTCATGATAGGGTCTCCTCTTATTATAGAAAACCTTTTTATATTCCTTGAGAAGATCATCAGTGAGTGGAAGTCTGCCAGGTGCAGGCTCCCTAAAAGCATTAGTGTCCTCTTCCCATCTTTTCTTAGCAAAGATTCTGGCAGCCTCTTTTGCTACTGCTGTTTGGCTCTCTTCACCCTTATTGACATCATCAACAAAACGGGACAGCAGGCCATGTACACTTTCCTGTGTGAGCACTAGGTTGTTCAGTTGACCCTCTATAATTTCAGTCCTAGTGTCAACAGCTGTGATCCTTCCTTGCAATGTTTGCTCCAGTAGAGTTATCCTCTCAGTGATTTTAGGATCCAGTACAGCAGGTTGCAGTGTTCCAGCAGATTCAGCCACAGCAGGCTTAGGTGTCTCATCAAGCTTGTCGAGTTTCTGATGAATGGATGTAAATTGTTCTTTCAGAAACTTGTCCTTCAGTGTATTTCCTTGCTTTATCCCCTTCACATCTTGAGCAAGGTCAGCAAGAGCATACTGGGTGGAGGTAATATTGGAAACAACAGTTTCAGTAGTTCTTCCTCTATTCTCCACTAAATTCATTAAGTCTTCAAATCCCTGCTCTTTCCTGTCAAGTTGAGTTCTTAAATTTGCAATGTCATTTCTGACAGTCCTCAACTCATCTAAAACATGTGCTGGTACCCCACCAGCCATTTCTCCATCAGCAGGCTCTTCTACATTGTATTGTTGCCTCTGTCTGCTGATAACCAAAGCATAGCTCATATCTCTTCCAGCAGGGTTAGGTCCGTGGAATTCTTCCAGAATGGGATCAAGAGCAGGCTCTTCAACAACTGGTACAAATGCCTGTTGAGGTTCATCATCAATAGCTTCTTCCTCAGGCACTTGAAACTCCTCATCACTGTAGTCATAGTCCAGCAGCTGCTCATCCTCATCAATAACAGCAGTCTGCTGACCATCTTTCCCTTCAGTGGTCTTGTCTCCAGTAGCTCCACTACAGCAGCCTGTTCAACAACAACAGCAGGGGTTTCCTTCAAACCCAAAGATAGTTCCAACCTTTGTCCAGGTGTTGTTTGAGACTCAGCAACATGTACCTCATGTTCCAACCTTTGTTCAGGTGCGGTTTGAACCTCAGCATCCTGAACCTCCAGTTCCATCTTTTGTTCAGGTGCTGTTTGTGCCACAACAACCTGTACAAAGAATACATCCATGTTTTCTTTTTGAAATTCTTTAATATCAGAAATCCTTCTAAGAAAATTTGCAGCCTTGGTTAGAGTGTCCTCAGTGTCAATCCAGTCTTGATATTGAATTGAATCCTCAGAACTGACATTAGGCTCACTAAGATCAGTAACCCTTTCTTCATCTGAATCCACAGTCTGCTGATCATCAGTATGCTCAGTAGGTTCAACAACAAACAAAGTGTCTATCTCACCAACCATCCTGTTTGCACCAATAGATATTCCCTCATTGATTTGTGCCTCCAGATCATCCATGGTGAGATTTTCCACATCCTCATCCATTTGTTCAGTCTGCTGGCCCTCAACAGACCTACCAAAGATCGATGGATCGCTGCATACTTTGTTCATTCAATAAAGCAGTCCCACTGCTTCCTCCTGGACCAGAGGGGAAGTCATCACCAGAATCAGATGATGAATCATCACTGTCTGATTCATCTTTGGGGTCTCTGAACTTGATACCCTCTTCCTTTTGTTGTTCATCAAACAGACCCATCAGTCTTGATTGCAATAAAGAGGTATCAACCAGATCTAGCAAATTTTCCACTCCAACCTCTCAAAAGCCCATTCTTCAAAATCTGTCATTGGTTCTGCAGCTGGATTTTGTCTCTTATAGAACCCAAATTTCCATTGAAAGTAATTTGCAACCAGTAGGAGTTTAAGATCAACATATCCTTCCTTTTTCTTCTTCTCCTTCCTCTCAAATGGCATGGTTGGCTTCTGTGAGCTATTTCAGGACCTTGCTGACCTCCAAAGGTCTCAACAAGTAAATTTAGAGTTTCTTCCACATATGCTTGTAGGTCAGTAGGTTGCTCAGGTTGTATGTTAGTCCCTACTACCTTCATCTGTACTACACTTGGTTCCCCCTGACTTATATGCTCATCAGCAGGGTTAGCAACAGATTGCTCTCCCCCCTGAACTATTGCAGGACTTGCAGGGTCTTGTACCAACTTTTCCACTTCCACAGCAGGTGTAGACTCAGTAGTTTGCTGTGGTTCTTCTACAAGTTGCTCAACAACAACTTGTGCAGTTTCAGTAGGCTCAGCAGCCTTTACTGGGGAGGATTCAACAACTTCAACAGCAGGCTCAGTTTCAGCAGTCTGTTGTGATTCTTCAGTAGGTTTCTCAATAACAACCTCTACAGCTTCAGTAGGCTTGATAATTGTTAAGGGCTCAGACTCAATAGCCTCTCCTACTACTACTTCTTCTTCTTCATCTTCTTGTAGCCTTTGAGCCTCCAAAGTTTTCAATTGTTTCCCTTTGCCATGTTTCTTCTTTTTGGCAATCTCTTTCATTCTTTTGGAAAGTTGCTCTGTTTCAATTTCAGCAGCTTTCCTCTTCTTACTGGCTTCTTTCTGTTGCTCCTTCACAACTTCAGCAACAGACTTCTTCTTTGCAACAGCAGGGTCAGTAACCTCAATTTCTACTGAACCCTCAGCAGACTCAGCAGTCTCTGCTGTTTGCTTTCTTGTCTTTCTAGGCTTTAATAATTCTGTAATTTTTCTTGTGTCAACAAATTCTTCCTCTTTTCAAGAACCTTCTTAGGCGGCGAGTTTAATGACTTTCTTAACCTCGCTCACCACCAAAGATCATCATTTCCACCATCACCATCACTTTCAGTAGCCTCATCATCTACATCTTCATCATCATCCAGACCAGGGATAGGAGTAACAACTTCTGGCTTGAATCTGGATTTGTTAATCTTTCGTAAAAAACATCGTATCTGAAAGTGATTCAACAGGGTTTGAATCATTAGACCTAAAGGCTTGACCTTGGACTTCCTTGTACCATCTATATCTTCAATACACACTTTCTTCATGTAGTGTATGAAGAATCCAAACCCAATCGAACTTCATACTTCACAGATGATAATCAAGGTCTATTTTTGGTCCGATAAAGTGTATCTAGGCTTCCAACAAATCCCAAAATGGTTTTGGCAATCAATTTGCTCAAGAGTTGTACTCATAACCAATATACTTCACATTAATGCCCAGATTTGAAGCAATTGAATCATCTGTCTTTATTGAATCCACAAACCTCATTCTTGGTAGATTCATTGCTTCTGGAATGGTGGGTGTATTGTTTCCAGGTGCAAATTTAAATACTTCTCTCAGTAGGTCTGAAGATTTTTCAATCTCTCTTCCATTAACAGTTGTAGTGAAGGCCTCTCTACCTTCATGTATGACAATGTTTCTCCAGAATTACAACACATTGACATAAGAGATTCGTTCCAATCTTCTATTTATAACACCTTCTAGCCCAGCAAACCGTCTGATTCTTCGTCCAATATTAATGGCTAACTCAGTGGAGTTACAGTCAGTAACATATCCTCTTACACTTTGACTGGTTCCAATATGAACCTCATCCTTCTTTGCCATTGTTGTAAGAAAAAGATGAAGAAGATAGCTCTCAAATATGTGTTCACACAGTGTATATGCAGAGAAAATCAATCTGAGTTTTTGAAAGTAGTCTCTGTGTATAGGTCTATATATATAGATAGATGTAGTTGTAACTGTCAGAGCACGTACAGTGGTATTAACCACGATTAAATCTGAGTGAATACTGTCTTGACACGTGGCCTATTACTTTTCCATAACATTTTGTAACCGTCAGATCGTGTAACTATGGTTATAAGGATAGAATAAATATCCCGCCATTTGCTTTTTGACTTTTCTAAGTTTGACTGTGTAACGTTTCCTTCAAAGAAATTTTGTCATCATGACTTGGCTCAAGAAATCATCGACAAAAAGTCTCAAAGACTCTTGACAGAGTTACTCTGCTGATGCTTAAATCCTTTTGTGTTGTCCAATTGATAATACAAGATGAAGTTTAATATCAATGACTGATCTGTCAAGTGAGCTCACCCAATATGACAAAGACCAATTCCCTTGGCAACTTCATTTGCTCAATTGTCCAAACATAAGTACATGGAATTATTGATACCAATGACTAATCTGCTGAGTGAGCTCACCCAACATAGCAAAGACTAATCCTCTTGGTGAATTCCAGTACACTGCTGATCAAAGATGTATCAGTCAACCTTTATAATTCGAAGTTCACTCCTTAGTTTAGCAAATCTTTCACTATCCAAAGGTTTGGTGAAAATATCGCAAGTTGATCTTCAAGAGGGATATGCGAAACCACCACATCTTTCTTTTCAACATGATCTCTTATAAAATGATGTCTCACATCAATATGCTTGGTTCTTGAGTGCAAAACCGGATTTTCTGTGATTGCAATTGCACTTGTGTTGTCACACATTATAGGAATTTTTCTTTCTTCAATTCCATAATCCCTTAATCGTTGTCTTAACCACGTGATTTATGCACAAACAACTTCCAAAGAACAATATATTCAAATTTTCAACAAGAGAAGTTGATATAGAATTGCTGTTTCTTGCTAAACCAGAAACCAGTCTATTTCCCATTAACCGATGTGTTCTGTGGTGCTTTTTCTATCAATCTTGCATCCAGCATAATCAGAATCTGAGTAGGATATGACTTTGAAGCTTCCATCTTTTGAATACCATATCCCTACTCCCAAAGTCTCTTTTAGGTACTTGAGAACTCTTTTGACTACACCTAAATGACTTTCTTTAGGTTTTGATTGAAATCTTACACAAACACCTATAACAAAGGATATATCAGGTCTGCTGGCAGTAAGGTACAACAGACTGCCTGTCATCCTTCTGTATAAAGTCTGATCAACATCTTTGCCTTCTTTATCTTCATCCGATCTAATGTTTGCACTCATAGGAGTTGATATCTTAGTGTTGTTTTCCATACCAAATTTCTTTAGTAACTCCTTGGTATACTTGGTTTGATGAATGAAGATTCCATCTTTCATCTGTTTGACTTGCAATCCCAAAAAGTAGTTCATTTCTCCCATCATACTCATTTGGAATTTACTCTTCATTAGATTTTCAAACTTCTCACATAGCAATTCATTTTCAGAACCAAAAATTATGTCATCAACATAAATTTGTACCAGCAGGGTGTTGTTCCCTTCATTGATTCTGAAAAGAGTCTTATCAATGGTGCCTTTTGTAAAACCATTGTCCACCAAGAATTGAGATAGAGTCTCATACCATGCTCTTGGTGCTTGTTTTAAACCATAAAGTGCTTTGTTGAACCTATACACTTTATCTTCTTGATCTTTAACTTCAAATCCAGGAGGTTGCTGAACATACACCTCCTCTTCCAGAATGCCATTCAAAAATGCACTCTTGACATCCATCTGATATACTTTGAAGTTTTTATAAGCAGCATGTGCCAGGAATAATCTGATAGCTTCCAATCTTGCAACAGGGGCATATGTCTCATCAAAATCTATTCCTTCTGCTTGAGAATAGCCTTTAGCCACTATTCTGGCCTTATTCCTCACAATGGTACCAGATTCATCAAGTTTGTTTCTGTATACCCATTTTGTACCAATTATATTTGCATGATTAGGCATTTCCACTAGTGTCCAAACTTGATTTCTTTCAAATTCATTCAATTCTTTTGCATAGCAATTATCCAATCTGGATCTGAAATTGCTTCTTTAACAACTTTAGGTTCCATTCGAGATAGAAAACATGTAAACATTGCTTCTAATTGTCTTCTAGTCCTCACACCTTGTTGTATGTTGCCAATGACTTGCTCAGCAGGGTGATCCCTTAACCATTGTGGATTCTGGTTAGATTGATTCTCTGGAACATCATCTTCAGTAGGGTCTACTATTTCTTCAACATGGGGTTCAGCAGATCCTTGAAATGCCTTAGTTGTTGCATCAGTAGTGTTATCAGCAGGGTGTTCAGCAGGGGCAGAATCAGACACCTTTAAGTCATTGAATCTTTCCAAAACTTCAACACATTTTGGATCAGTGACTTGTTGATTCTCAGCAGGTTCTGAAGCTTCATCTTTCATTCCAGTGAACTTAGGTTCATCAAATACAACATGTATTGTTTCTTCATGCTTCAATGTCCTTTTGTTCAGTACCCAGAATGCCTTGCTCACTGAAGAATATCCTAAGAAGATTCCTTCATCTGATTTTGGTTGGAATGTTTTCAATTGTTCCTTATGATTCAAGATAAAACATTTGCTTCCAAATGGATGGAAATAGGATATATTAGGTTTTCTTCCATTCCAAATCTCATAAGGTGTCTTCAGCAGCTTCTTGTTCACTGATGTTCTGTTTTGTGTATAGCATGCGGTATTAACTGCTTCAGCCCAATATCTTTCAGGTAACAATGCTTCACAAATCATAGTTCTTCCTGCTTCTTTAAGAGTTCTGTTTCTTCTTTCAGCAACCCCATTTTGCTGAGGTGTACCAACAGCAGCCAGTTGATGTAGTACACCATTATGTTCACAGTATTCTCTTATAACTTTATTGAGAAATTTAGTACCCTTGTCTGATCTGATTTTCACTACTGTCAAACTTTTCTCATTTTGCAATCTCTTCAAAATTTCAGGCATCTTTTGAAGTGTTTCACTTTTCTTGTTCATGAATATCACCCAAGTGTATCTTGAATAATCATCCACAACCACTAAGGTGTATTTCTTTCCTGTTGCACTTGTTGGTGTTACTGGTCCAAAAAGATCCATGTGCATCAGCTCCAAAACTCTTTTTGTTGATTGTTTAGTCTTTGACTTGAAGCTTGACTTTGTCTCTGCTTACCTTGGCGACATGCATCACATATAGCATCCTTTTTGAATGTGATCTCAGGTAAACCAATCACCAGTTTCTTCTTCACCAACTGATTGATATCAACAAAGTTTAGATGATTCAACTTCTTATGCCATAACCAATTAAGTTCTGACTTGGTATGCACAATCAGGCAAGTTTCTGGAATAGCAGTAGACCAATCCAAAACATACATGTTTTGTTGTCTTCTTCCAGCCAACACAACTTGATCACCTCTCTCACTAATGATAGTACAAGTGTTTTTGTCAAAAGTGACCTTGTATCCCATGTCACATAATTGTCCAGTGCTCAGTAGGTTGTAGTCCATTCCTTCCACATATGCAACATTCCTGATTGTTAAAGTGCGATGTTCATGTTGTGGTGACAACCATTATGATGCTCAGTGCAATGTAGGTTATTCATCTCACCAGTGGAGTAACAATGTTGGATATGGTGCAAGTTATGAGGATCAATATCATTATAATCACAATCTCAATGCACCATCATACAATGGTGAGTGGAGTAACCATCCCTATTCTTCATGGGGTCGATCAAGATAATTGGCACCAAGAAGCACGCCTCACTCGAAAACCAAGTCTAACATTGAGATTTTGTTAGAGAATTCAATAGAGAGTAGTGAGAAATTTTCTAGAGAAATTGCACACCTATTGTGTCCAGCTCCAGAGAAAAGGGAACCGACCTTGGGAGAACTAGTTGCACGTAATCGCCATGTATTTGAAGAGGTTGAAAGGGAAAAGCAGATGATGGCGATTCAAGAGCAAGAGGCCGACCTTGAAAGTTGTGGGGATGAAAACTATGATCCTTATGAAATCCCACAATGTCCTCGATATGAATGTTTTCGTGACTCTTTCTCAAAGATTGCCGAGTGTTTGGGCCTTCAGATTAACAAGAGTGGAGCCACATGGAAATTCGAACCATCTTCACAAGATAATGGTGCAATAATTCCGGATTCAACATTGACGAGCCAAGAAGAAAATGAAAAGGGAGGTAACATTACCGTGCTTGACTCTAATTCATTTGATAATGTTAGTTATCCTTCTTTGAACAACGATGTTGAATTTATGCATGTTGAGCATGTAGAGTACATAGATGTTGCACCTCTAATTGTCCATAATTCTCTTAGATTTGTCATGAGCATTGATAAAGAGATTAATAAATTGTTAGGAGGCGCTTCCTTCGTTAGAGCTAAACTTATTAATCACTTTTTAAGAAGACATGATTATAGGCTCCCAATGCTATATCTGAAAATACTTGTTAATATCTTTGATATGTGGAGAAAGATGCAGAGGGATGCACTTATTTGGTTTAGTCCTCCTTGACAATGATGTTTAAAGATAGTCCAACTGAAGACTATAAATTCAAAATGTGTTTTTTATTTTTTATTTTTTATTTTTTATTTTTACTTGTTTGATGAATAAATAAAGGAAGAGAGTTGTCTTCTCGGTCCTTTGGTCTTGGTTTGTTTTGTTTTTGTGTCTGTTTTGCAGAGAGAAAGATGTGAACGAGTGGTATTTAAAGGTCATCGCATGCGGAGGAAAAAAGAAAAAAAGCCTTGAAGGATGGAAATAACACCTATGATGCGGTTAAGGACAATGAGTGTGAGATTGGAAAAATAAAATAGAAAAAACAGCCCTTGTCACACCCATGGTGTGATGGAGACTATTTTTCTAAAATAAAAAAAATCCCGGTGACTTTGCCACCAAGGAAAGGACCACCACATAATCCTGGTGACTTTGCCGGTGCTCCGGTAACACTCAATTCTCCACTCTCCAACTCCACAGGGTTAGAAGAAGATTCTTCGGGACTACGATGTTCGGAGCGTTATGATATGCACACAAGGTGGCCGCCATTGCATCTTGTGAGTTTTCTTTTTCTTACCCTCCCATGATTTAATTTAATTACATTGAGGACAATGCAACCTTTAAGTGTGGGGGAGCGACACTTGTGCAAATCTTTCTTCTATGCAATTTACAGTCTTAGTCATTGTCAGCCGAGTCAGTTGTGTTGTTTTGTCTTGATGGTTTTGATGATCACACATAGCTACTTTAGATGAGCTCTACAATGCATGAAAATTGATATAGTTTGTTCTGACAAGAGAAATGCATGACATGGAGTGAAAAATCCTTTTTAGACTATCATGTATAAAAGTGCCATTATTTTCTTTAGGAAACAATAGAGTCTGAGTGAATAGACAAATAACCCAGTGAGGTAATTTTTCGGCCATATGACCGACCACTTCAGTCTCACCTTAAATTTGTGCGTATTTTCTCTTCCTTGGATTTGTTCCTTTAGAACTTGTGTTGAGTCTTGTTGATGTTGCCTTGGTATGTGCAAACACGTAGAAATAATTGAGGCATTCGTTTCTACCTTCCACCACATTATATACCTTTCGAACCTTGATCTTTATTACACTTTTTTCCCACTTTACCTTACTTCACTACACCATACATTGAACAACCCAAAAAGAGGTAGCCCAATTCCTTTCACCCAACCTTAGGACTAACTGGGGCATGTGGCTATCAAATTTCTTGTACTTAGTATGTAATGATCAAGCTTGGGGGAAATCCATATTGTTACCATTTGTCTGTTTCTTAGTTTGAAAAAAAAAATGACAAAAAAGAAGAAGAAAAATATATGAAAAAAAAGAGAAAAAAATCAATAAAGGAGGCAATCAAAAAAAAAAAAAAAACCCTCCTAAATATTATTTGTTCTATTTGTTAGTAATAAAGAGGGAGTTGTATCATTATCCTCCCAAAAGTAGAGAAATTATCCTTTGTATTTTCTTTTGTTTGGAAATAAAGCATTGGACCCCCTTGCACTTGTATGACGTTGAAGTTTGTTAGTCATGTGTTTTGCTAGTTCTAATGGTTTTTGCCATCTCTTATACCTTTTCCTACACCTATCACCGTTTTTTTTTTCAACTTGGGCTATTCTCACTTACCGTCCTTTTTCTCAAAGACCTTATGATTTATTTTTTGCACAATGCCTTGGTGATTGATATGAGACGATATATAAGCATATAGTAGGGCATTTTCAATGGAATGAGGTTGAGAGTTTAGTCACCTCATAAATAATGAGCGTTGAGTGATATATCCCGTGAGGGTCTATTTGCTTGGTCTATGTTGTTTCCTATTGACAATTTTTGTTCACTTTTACTCCTGATATGATAAGAAGGATTCGTTAGTCTATGTCTTGTGTTTTTGAATGTCGGAATGAATTTTATTGATGCTCGTGAGTTGTACATCTTTGTCTATTGCTATGCCATGTGTGATCTTCTTAGTCCGTCTCGTCTTGAGTCTTTTTGTTTGCTTGGGGACAAGCAGTTAATCCATTTCTCACAAGTGTGCCATATCCTCTTGTGTATCCAGGTGTGTTCTTGTTGCCAAAATTCACTCTTGGACCATCCTTTGCCACAAAATTTGACAAACAGTGCTTATTCTTTGTCATATGTCTGGAACATCCACTGTCAAAGTACCAGACACCCTACAAAACAAATTTAGTGCATTTTAGGTACCCTAAACCTGTTTGGGTCCATAATGGTCAGTGGTAAGCATGACCCTTGGCAAGTTTCCATAAGGTCTTCTTTGAAAGGTGTCATACTTTGGTTCATGCATGTATTCTACACATCCATAAGGTCTAACAATTGGTTGTTTAGGATTCACATATGCTTTCTGGACTTTTGGAATATAATGCTGTTTAAAGTGATTTCTTTTGTTAGAATCACTAGGATAACCATAGGTTTCTCAATCTGTTAGAATGTACTGTAATATGGAGTCTCATTGAGGTCCTCACGAGGTCTTATATAAGTCCTATGCTGAGCCCTTTGTTGATTCCATTGCTTAGGTTTTACCTTAGCAGTATGGTTATATCTGTTGTTTCTAGCAGCAGGTACAGGAATATTCCAATCATCATCAGTGGGGAACAGTCTACCTTTCCCTCTAAGATAAGTATCCTTTGAATGATTAACATTTTTGGATTTAGGATTCTTATCCTTGGAATGTTTCTAGTTTTTCCCTTTTTGTGGTCCAGCAGACTTGGTAGCAGGTCGGCTATCAGCAGGTCTAGAAGGCACAGCAGTCCTATTTTTAGATTTATTCTTTTTATTAGGAGCATTTGACTTCTTTGACTTCTGATTTTGCTTCCTTGAAGTTTTCTCAGTAGGATTTACTGCCTCAGCAACCCTTTTAGGAGTTGGATCTTGTGCAAGCACAAACTTAGGACCAATTCTGGTACTAGGTTCAGTGACCTTACTGGATCCACTCTTATTGGATTATTGAGTTCTAAATCCAAGCCCTGTTCTATCACCATAAGGCTTTCTAGATTTGAATGCAGTGGAGGAACAAGATGGTTCAAAGAGACTCAAAGACTCATCGAAAGTTCAGCAGGCTTATGTTGATTCTGTCTGACTACTTTTTCTTTTCTTTTGAGAATTCTTAATTCAGCATTTAATCTTTCAACTTCTGATTGAAGAGCTTCTTTTTCAGCCTTCACAATCTCATAACCAGATTGTATTATCCTCGCTTGATTAAGGATGGCATCCAAAGTTTCTTCATTGTCGAAATATTTTGGATTTGAACCACAAAGTTGATTCACAATCACTTCCAAAGAGAGTGTTAATAGATACAGAGTTGTATACCTCCTCTGTTTCATCCATATTTGCCATTAAAGCATAATCTTCCATCTCAAAGAACAAGTGCGCAGATCATGATTCATTTCCTTTCCTCGATTCTACTTCATATTCGATTCATCTTCAAAGAACCATAGCCTTCTTGCCATGTCTTCTTTGTTGACTTTTTGTCTTCAGTAGGTTTGGACAGTCAGGTCTGAAATGTCCAAGCTTCTTGCAATTAAAGCAAAGATAATCATGTTCCTTTTTCTGTTTTAATTCAGGACAATCAGGTTTGAAGTGTCCTGGCTTCTTGCAATGATAGCACAAGTAATCATTATCTTTCTTTGATTCATCCTTCTTCTTTTCACTGAATTTCTTTGTTAAATTCCTTGGAGAACCCTTTCCAGTTTTAATCATTCTGATTTTCTTGCTCAGTAAGGCAATCGCTTCTTGCATCTCATCCAAAGATCATCTTGAGCTCCCGATGTCTCTTCTTGATGTGAGGCAGCCAATGCAGTGGTCTTTGGCTCTTCTTTTTCAGTCTCAGGCACAAGCTTTTTGCTAAATTCATAGGCCTTATCTGAAAACAATTTGAAGGTGTCCTCTTTATGCAAACTCCTCATTTCTTCTATGGCAGTCACCTTCATCTCCCAAACTTCTTTTGCAGGTAATGCTTCCAAGATTTTTGAGTTGATTTCTTCTTGTGAGTACTTCACACTCAGTAGGGTGTGTTCATCCATGATTGCATTGAATCTTGATTCTATTTGTTCAATGGTTTCATCTTGAACTCCTGGAACTTCTTCTTTGCTACACTGATCTTGTTCTTTTTGATTGCATCAATGCCTTCACAGATTAACTGTAACTTATCCTAGAGTTCCATTGCAGTCTTGCAATCTTTCACCTTCATATACATATTGCTATCCAAAGTTCTGTATATAATATCAATAGCAATATTGTTGAGATTTGCTCTTTTTCTATCTTTAGCAGTCCATTCCCTTTTTGGTTTTGGAATGTACTGTGTCTCATCTCCCACTGTTACTGACTTGGTAATCTCTAGTGAACCATCTGTCAGCACATCCATCATTTCATCATGTGTTGCAGCTAGATAAGCCTGCATACGACGTTTATACTCATCAAAATGATCTAAAGAACACATCAACATTGTTCTAGCATACTGGTTGTTATCCATGATGCAAATCTTTGAAAATCAGTAACTTAAAAAAGTTTTCAAAGTATCTTCACAAGCACAACAAGTAGGATTACTTCAGAATGGAAGCACTGCTCCGATACCAATTGTTGGTCCCTTGAAAAGGCTTTGGTTATGTTTAGAGGGGGGTGAATAAACTTAACACATAAAACTTTTGGAGTTAACAAACTCAAGAAACTCAAGAACTGCGATATTTCAATAGTCTGCCGACACTCGAGAGTCTGGCCGATTAAGTTTATCGAATTTGTGCAATGAAATATATCAAAAATTAAGCCTTATTACTTGTTGTTAAATATGATACCAAGTATTAGATACTCAGTAGTGTATGTGTGTGAATTCAGTTGCTAGATTCAGTAGATTGATGTGTTGGATAAACTAAGTGCAGAATATAAATGCAAAAAGTAAGTAGGCAGATTTTATAGTGGTTCTAGGTGGTGTAATCCTGTCAGTCCACTCTTCTCCTGTGATGTTGGAGTTAATTCACTAGAGATTCTTGATGTAGCGATTACAAAAATCCCTAAGTTGCTTGTCCTTCACAAATAACTTTGGCTTCACAAACTGAACACTTGGAACAGGTAGGATTGCTGCTCCAAAGTCTTCCACTGGTCCTTGAAGGGTAGGATTGCCTCTTCACCAGCTCCACCACAACCAACAGTCTTTCACACCCAAAGATGCTTCACTGTCTTCAGTAGATTTCTTGTAAAAGAAAGTTTGAATCAAGTAAGTGATTCAGCTTTCAGTAGCTTGATCGGGATGATTCAGCTTTCAGCAGCTTGAATGCAGATTACACTTGAAGAAATTTACTGGATCAGTAGCTTTATGCTCAGTAGGGTCAGCAGGGTGTTTTTCTTGATCAAAATTGAAGCTCAGGATTATCTATATTTTTCTCTTGATGTTCATCACTTGTATCTGAATTAGGAGTCCTCTATTTATAGCTAGGAATCCTTGTGACTTATGTTTGAAATTCAAACATAGCCGTTTCAGATTTGTCTTCATCTTGACATGTTTTTTCTTTATTCTAGGACTCGACATCGCGATTCCTTTTGACAGCTTCTGATCTGTCCACCCTTTGACTTGTATCCATTGGATAAAGGTCTGAATCTTTCCAACATCCATTTGATCTTAACAATTGATTTGTTTGATAAATCAGAGGTTGTTAGCTGTCTCTTTCTTTGTAATCTCCCAATGTAGCCTTTGATTAAATCGAAATATGTGTCCAGCAGGTTCCTGAGAACACAAGTCTGCTGATATACACATCTGCAAGCTGATCCTTATTTTGCTATGTTTAGAAACGCTTCAGCTTACTGTCTTTTATCTAAATTTTATTTATGAAGTTAGATTACACCTTTTTGCATATAACCAAGTTCCAATCATCACTTATCTTGTGGAACTTAGACCTTGTACACAAGGTATATGTAGTCAGTTTAGGTCATCACAGACTTCCCTAAATTCTGATTCCATATCCTTGACTTGATTACTATGTTTGATCCCTTAGCCTTCAATAACTGAGTTTAAGCCCTCACCTTGGGGCCTTGGCGAGGTTCCTGACTAGTCTACTGACTCAGCTACCCTACTGATCTAGACTAGTCTGCTGATGTAAGTCAGCTGACCTTTACAGTGCTTGTTTGATCAAACCTATACAAAATCAAACTCTAATAAACCTATACATTTGATCTAGACATCTTTTTGCCTTTGCTCTATAACAGCTAGTCTGGCACTCATCACTAAAACTTAAAAATAAGTCGAACAATTTTTAAAGTAAATATGTTTTTCACAGGGTCCGAAATATTTTTTCTATAGGTAAAAATGTAGTGTTTTCTTATTTTTAATGGGGTCCGCGGACCACCGTTTAGGTTAAGGTGCATCCGCTCTTTGCTCTGAGTGAACAATAAAAGACCAGGTCAACTGCTTCAACCGTCTTCCACATTTGGTCTAAAAGGTCTAACCCGAGTTGACAAGATTTTTATGTCTCACATTTATAAAAAGGTAATACGTTTCTCCCGTATCCAACTTGGGATATCACCATTTGAAACTTTTTTGTGTAGTCATGTGTTACGTGTCGAGTTTTTGGTTAATAACTTTGTTATGGGACTCCAACTATCAAAACCATGGAGAATAACCGAAGGAGAAGGAAAAATAAAGTTAAATAATTAGAAAGGATACGCCTAACCCGTCTGGGAGAGTCATGTTTGAGTTGTAACTATCTATTATATTTGTGAGAGTCATGTTTTTCCAAACTGATACGCCTAACCTCTATCTAGCCTGAGGATTCACACCTCTGGCGGCCCTACCAGCGTAAAAGGTCATCGGTACGATGAGTCTGCATTAATCTAAGCCGGATAAGGGCCAAAGACCAATTAATAAGACTTCAACTCGCGGTACTCCTGAACGCGACCCGAAGCAATCGGGGCCGGTCAGTTTGCCCCTCACGAATATGAGCCCGCACAACTAGGAGAGCCAGCTACTACATGATGATCACAAGACAGACTCTGCAAATAGCTTAGTGCTGGGTCCTGATAGCAAAATACTTAACCGCTAACTTTAACCGACAGAGTATCGGGTTAGGGCAGTATAGTGGTTACAAGGTCGAATCCACAGGGAGTAACAGTGAAGTACCAAAGTCGACGTAAAACTTGGTTCAGGTCAATAGATAGTGGAAAGATTAACAACTAATGCAGAAATAACGATTACACTACTGGTTTTACTTATATGATTAAAAAGCATAGCCGAACTACGATCCAGCGGGTTACTTTTACCCCACAGGAAAGACTCAACAAGGAGCGTGTCTTAACCGACCTACCTATCCAATTCAGTTTATATGACATCCATGGGTGCCAACTCCTAATTCTGGTGTTAAGGTCTGAACAACTCTCGCTTAACACCCTATGCCAGGCTAATTAATCCTCCCTTTAGAAAGCCAACTAACCCAACATAGTTTACCAAAATCTAGAGCCGCTCGGAAAACCGATGAAAACCTCACATAAGGCACAGTCCTAACAACTAGCTAGGTTGTCAATCTAACAACTAGGCTGTGTCTACGCGATGATCCTAAAACCCATTATCCCACATCTCACCGCAAAATACATCTATAAGTTCGATGTGTGTGTGAGAGTGAACTAGGTTGTCAATCCAATTCAAAGCTATAATCTTTATAAGAACAAGTTTTAGAACGTGGATTAATCATACAAACATTTAATTAAGCGCTACACTACTCCCGTCTAATCCCCCTTAGGGCGTTTCACCCGCTTTTACATAATTTGGCTACACAACTATTTAGCTACTCATGATGGAATTGAAAAACGAAATAATAATGAAAGTGATAATCAAAGACATAATCAAATAATTGAAAGACAGAAATAATTACCATAAAAGATGAAACATTGAGTTGTATGAAAATCTCCTTCAAAAGATGAAATCTAGGATCACGAATCGAAAATCTAAGCTATGAAAGTTGTATAGAGTTTCTAGGAATTAAATCTATGATCTAAGGATTGAAACAACGTTTAAACTAATAGAAATCGCCCCTAAGAAACCCTAAAACGTCTAAGTACTGAATAGATTTCATATGGGATCGAAAAAGAGGGGTTTTATAGGTTTTTGCCGCATCCCGACCGCGAACAGGCATTTGTGGCAAGGCAAACGCTCGTTTACCTGAAAAGCCAACTCTCTGTATGAAAATTTGCTCCGTAAACGCTCGTTTGGATTGGCCAAACGCTAGTTTGACTTAAGCTTCAGTATTGTCATCATAACTTCACTTCTAGGGCTCCAAATGAGATGATTCAAAATGAGTTGGAAAGCTCGTTCAATCCTCTACAACTTTCTTCAAGACAACTCTTCCTGAAAGTGTCCCCAAGTGTGACCAAAATGCCCCTGAAGTGACTGGTTCAGATTTCGTCAATGATTCTTCACTCTTTTCTCCTCCTTGGCTCCAAATCTCGTTCTTTCTCAAGAATCTCTTCCTTATTCTTGACCTTATACATCAATCTAAGCCTGAAAACAAAGACACGAACACCAAGGCATAATATACATTGACAGAAACGTAACGAAATCCACATAAAACACGAGTTTTTAGGATGAAGACGTCATTAGTCTCGAAACATGCATATAAGTGAATATCGTTCATATACTACCCATAATAGCCCAAAATAACCATGAATAACTCATAAAAGGAGGTAATCTAATATAAGAAATACACTACAATTTGACTCCCATCAGGTCCGCCCCTCACGAATATGAGCCCGCACAACTAGGAGAGCCAGCTACTACATGATGATCCCAAGACAGACTCTGCAAATAGCTAAGTGCTGGGTCCGCCCCTCATCGGACCCACAATTACAACTGTCTAGTTTACATATTGTCCCATCACTCTTTATTATGTCTTATCGTCCTTAATCATGTTTAGTAGCTCACAATTATGTCTTATAGTTAATTAATAAAGTATATAAGGGTATTATTGGTATTATCCTATAGTGTAAGGGTTGTATTGATATTGCTCTATTATGCCCTACATGTGTGTGATGTGACACATGATATATAAGCATTGTACTATAAAACAAATCTAATTGATTGAATCAATAGAGAAACTTTCCTCTTGAGTTGTTTTCTTGGTATCAGAGCCGTGGTATGTCGGTGCAACAACTCCACTGATGAGCACCATCGCATCCCTTTCGTCCTCCGCTGGTGATGCAACGGCCGGAGCATCCACAGCTGCTACGGTGTGAGTCTCCTTCATACCCGCAAACACACAGACCCATAATAGGTCGACGATCGGCACTCAGAATGCTTCTTCAGTGGGTGTTTCTGAAATTCAAACTGGAGCTCTATCTACCGGAGCTCATCCTACCACCATGCTGGGAGCTTCGTCTTTTTCTCCTTTGAGCTACATACAGTCAGGCATGTTCACCTCCAATTTCTGTTTGTCTCTACCGTCTGGACTGAGTTTTGGTCACATCAGTCCTTCAACAAGTATGCTTACTTCCAGTTTTCCGTATGTGCCTCATGTTCCAAGTCTTGGTTACCTGGGAATGAATCCGGTGTCAAATCTGCCTTTTATCGGGAGTTTAAGTCAGACGTGTAATGTGAAATTGGATAGATCTAATTATTTACTTTGGAAATCGACTGGTTTACCCATAATTAGAGGTCATAGGCTTGAGAGCCATGTTTTGGGGGATGAATCACAGAACAGATTTGGGTCACACTCTCTTTCAGTGTCACCATTGTTGTAGATATAGATATAAAGGGTGTGCTCTAAAACAATTAATCCACTAGCCTTTCGTGCAAGTGGGAGATTGTTAGGTGTAGTGCCCGAAAGACAATTATATAATTGTTTTAGGACAGAATTAATAATTCATCTTATTATATGCATGTACGCTTATAATTAAGACACTCACCGAAAAACCCTAAGTACCTCGTTTATGTAATCACATAACTCGGTGTATGGCTATACACAAGAGGATTGAGTTAGTGAGATGTACTTAAAATTAACTTAGTCCGTAGCGTTGATTAATCTGAGTACGGGTCTCATGATTAATATGCTAAAAATGCGCCCAGAACACTTTACG
Organism: Gentiana macrophylla; assembly: GCA_026214975.1. Lineage (NCBI taxonomy): Eukaryota > Viridiplantae > Streptophyta > Magnoliopsida > Gentianales > Gentianaceae > Gentiana > Gentiana macrophylla. The sequence continues at coordinate 106,251,224 of CM047806.1, forward strand.
GTGTGACAGTCTTATCCAGACTGTCGGTAATAGGGTACCTAGTGGGGCATTTATATATGATTATAATCATATAGGGCTGGACCGATTTGATTTGAGTTCTCGATATAATTCCGTAATCGAGAAGTCTTAACGAATCACAAGATGATCATAGATGGATTAATCTTAATCCTGAGGTGATCACAGACAACTGCTTAGACCAGGGTAGAGTTTGATGTGTTAGTAAGGATCACCTCGCCAATTACTCCCACTGGGCCTGAGATACTCAGGTGGTTCTACAAGAGTTTCAACAAAACTGGAGTATCAAACTCCATTCATAGGGTTATGGCTTTTAAACCAACCTCTATGATCAGGATCCTATACAACCCACGAAGGACTATAGGTCATCAATCTACCCTATAGACCGTAAGGTCCTGCAATGGGTAATGGACAAACCATACTCCCACTGCGTTCGGGGTGGATTGATATACTGATCTAGTTTAGTAGTTTTTATTAGTGTTATCACCAACTGCCGGTGTTGGATGTGGACTGAACAAATCAGTTAGTAACATCTTGAGTACAAATACTTCAAGATCCAAAGTTGTGATTTATAGACTCTATCAGACCGAGTTTGACAGTATAACCATCATTCTCTGATTTTTCGAGTTTTATAATCAACCTTTACTCAATATATTAGGATATTTCACGCTCTGAGCGTGTACGTAAAATTTCCAGTCCTACCTTCAAGAACTAAGTGCTAAATGTCTATATTTGCGGAAGTGGGGTGAACCGAATTCACTCCGTATCCACAAATGTGTAGGCATCTTCTAGATAGACTTCTCGGTTTCACTTGATAATATAAGCCGTTATTATTGCAACTAATATCTTAAATGAGTTAAGTAGTGTATCGTAGCACATCAATAACTATATAAGGCAAATTTATGGTGTATCCCTTAGTGAAAACATTCCACTAGGAGGCAGGTCGAGCATCAGTCCCGAAGACTACGTGATAACCTATTCCTGAGTATAGAATACTCTATCTCTGGTGAAATCAGAGATTCCTCTAAATATTTTGGATAAACTTACCGGAGTTCCGAGTAGTTATCAGACTAGATGTCACAACTTGAAAAAGCTCCTACTAGCTTGTATCTTTCATATGACCCTGAAGGTCGATATGAACAAGCTATGTAACTTCTTTAAATCTATTAACCTTTCCCGATTGAAAGGAAACTTAGGCATTGTTCCTTTGAGACAGGGTTCCTTTGACTGAGAGATAGGAATCATCCTAAGCTAGTCTGCAGATCTTTTCGTTAGGGAATATGCACTAATTAATAATATATAACGAAGTGTTTATCTAAATACGGAAACCATTTGCGTTTATATTGTTTAAGATGTGTTACATATACCTATTCTGCGTTTCTTAGTGGTTCTGACTTTAACAAACAAAAGTCTGAGTCTTGGGTTCGTGCTACGAATATTATATTTATCGTCAATAAGACAAACAAATTATCCTATTGAAAATGAATACGTTCGTTCCAACGAATCCAAGCGTAAAAATGAATTTTCGTGATACTCAAGAATTGAATCCGAGATTCATTTCCTTATATCACTCCCACTAGTCTATCTGAAATAACTGCCCGTTGTCTATTTTATTTATCGTTTAATGCAAAGCTACCTAGTTCTTCCAAAGGACTTAGCTTTTGAGAAAATTGCTAAGGATGCATTGGTCAGTGATCCGAAATCACTTTCCTTATCCTTTAATTTTCCGATTCATTAATTTTCCGGTTTAGCCTTAAAACTACTTAGTTTAGATGACTAACACGTATAAACATTCTTTCCCATTCTCGACTTTCCTTAAATGGAAATGGTCTTGAACTAGAACTTCGTTTGAGTAGACACTACTCCTGAACTGTGGGATGTTTAGTGTTACTTGTTTGGACTATTTGATTTTTTCTAATCGACAAATCATGTGAGCAAAGCTCCCACTAGTTTATCGGTTCCAAATACCGTCTAACTAGCGACACTTTGTATTTATGATTTTTCAAAGATTAGAACATCACATAGAACTAAGCTCCCACTAGTTTATCGGCCCAAATACTTTGCCTAACTAGCAATGCCGTGTTCATGATGTTTCAAAGATTATAAAATCTCCAGAACTAAGCTCCCACTAGTTTATCAGTTCCAAATACTGTCTAACTAGTAACGCTTTATTTTTTTTTTTCAATGAATGGAAAAAACTCTTGTGCAGTCTATTACACATTTCTAATGATTCAGAAAAACAACAAATCATAAGACTAAGGCTTCCACTAGTTTATCGGTTCCAAATACCGTCTAACCAGCAATGCCTTAAGTATGATTTTCCAATTTTTCAATTAGAAATTTGATGTGCAATTACACTTTTAAAATTCACTAAATGAATTTATCTTATAGTCCTATATCATCTTTTGTAAACTAAGTATGGTCGCTCTCTCGCTCAACACGAGTGACATCCGTGACATACCTATACTATATCACTTAAGTTTTTACAGCTCAAGGAAAAATCTCTTCCGAAAAATTAATCGCATTCTTTTGATAATTACAACGTACTTGTTACTTCCACATTTTTAATGAAGTCATATTACTAACAGTTTAGTAGCCTAGAGATTAAAGTTGTAAAATAATCATGACAGAAAGTTAAATTCAAAAAAAAAATATTTCACTACTCGATTTTTATTTCAGGAATAATAAACTTGTTAAAAGTCTATCCTACCATTCCAAGGATTTAATCTCACACCTCGAAGTGCCTTGCAGGTCACAAAGAGGCGATGATCAAACCGAGACAATCTCTGCCAATGATTAAACTTTGAGAATCAAACATCCCACGGAATCGACATCCCGGTCTTAAATCATTGATTACCTTCCTTTTCTAGCCTAGATATTTCGAAAATATCCATAAAGAGTGTGACCTACTATATCAGATCTCAAAGTACGCCCCGAGTGTGCCGCCGCAGGGTCGGTCAATGACTCAACGAGTACCAAATCCTATCCTTTCGGAAACCAAGCCTTGAATTTTGATAGGGTGAACACCACCCACAGGGGCCGAATCAAAGCGGCTCGAGGCGTCACCCTTCTCTCACGTTCTTGCATTTATAGTAGAGGCCATGGGGTTGGCTGTCGCCTTCCCCGCTCCCACTCAATAATTTGAAAAAGTGGTGGGTTTACTAATTACGGTTTAGGTCTTGACAATAAGAAACAATAAATCAAAGTATTCCGAACAGGGTCGGTTATGTAGGCAAGCCTACACCGTCTTATTCGTTGAGACATATGTAACTATCGGTCGGATCCGGCAAGAGAAGCCCCGTTTAGCCCGAAGGCTTATCGGATATGCTAAGTCTTGTCGAACCCCCGTGCAAACATCACACGCGGAGAGTCAATCGAGCCGTAGCTCAGTTGAACTCGCCCAACCATAGTTAGACCATTTCCGAACCTGTGTACTATGATTTTCCAATTTCTAAATTATCAACCAAAGCGCAATCTCGTTTCTGTTGAAGGAGGGTTCACCAAGAAGCCATCAACGAAAACTCAACGATTTATCTAAGTGGGATTCACCGAGAATTCATCACTAAAATCGTAACGATTGACAAAACCCGGTTCCTCGGTTTTTATAATTAGTTACTTAATTAATTAAGTACCACATATTAATTAAATAAGCTTTTAACTAATTATACGAGTTATACATGCCTAATTTATTCAAAATAAACTAGCTACATGTATGAATTGGAGTGGATTCATGATATGATGCATGTCATGGCAATTTTCCGGTTTCTATCACATAATTTCGATCATACACGAAAAATAAACGGAAAAATTAAACACCGAGATGGACCGTTGGTATCCCCGACTAACCTATTTTCTAAGGACAAAATAAAACTAATTCTAAGTCTTCAAATCTCGATCTTCGATCTTGATCTTGAAACTTCCGGATCTTGAACCTTCGATCTTGACACGAACCACGAATGACGAGGACCCTTCAGGGGGGTCGATCCTCGAATAAAACCTCAAACTAAAGACACAAGTACAACACGCACTCTCGAGCTCGGTCGGGAAAACGTCCAAACACGTTATCAAGACTTCATCACTCATACTACAATTGGCTCGAAAAAAGTCCTCTCGCCATCACCTCTCCTGCTCTCCTCCTCGTGTACTCGGTATCCTCTTTCATATTTTGTTGATTTTCATCGGTTTTTGACAAACATCGACAGTATATAACAATGATTACAGCAGGAACTCCTTCACGTAATTTTGCAGAAGCTGTGAAACATTCTGGTTGGTGGCAAGTCATGGCCGAGGAGATTCATGCTTTGGAGGATCAGGGCACGTGGGAGTTACAACATATTCCTCATAGGAAGAAGGCTCTTGGCGAAAAAATGGGTGTTCACCGAGAAATATGATGAGCATGGAAAGATCCAACGCCTGGCCAAGACTTGTGGCATTTGGTAATCATCGTGGAATGCGTTGATTATAATGAAATCTGTTGAAATAGTGTCCTAAACCCAATCGGGTTGGACCGGATCCAACCGGGTCGGATCATTTCTACTAGTTCTTTATGTTTATACATATGATAAATGGCTTTTTTGTTATTATATATTTGTTCGTTTAACGAACCAATTACGATATTGTTATATGTTAACGTCCCTAGTGTCAAACTGTGAAAGAGAAATCATGATAGTGATTATGGTTGATGAGATCTCGACTCACTTTAAAATGTTTGATACTTAAATATCTCTAGTCTCACGTGCTATTAAATGAGCCATTAATAGTACGATTAGACTAGCACGTATTGGATGTCTTCTATCTTATTGAAGGTAGGGATAGATCTCGTCTATCGAAGTGTAGAGATACTTGGACTGTACGTGGACGTGTATTAGAGAATGCGTACGTTAGACTGACCCACTTAATTTATTAAGTGTCGCACTATGTGGCGGTTGTGTAATTATCTTGAGACCGGAGTCTTCATGGCATCACGGTGTGGATTGTCATACATTGACACTATTGAGGTTTCCCCTAGCCATGGGGCGATCATGCGGTAGTGGTTGGGTGTGATACTGAAGCATGCGTAGGATTCATGTTGCTCGTCCGTAAATCGCGTATCCTATGAATATGAGTAAATATCCGAAAGGTTCTTATAAGAAATGTCTAGCTCTCGTGAATCTTTGCAAAGTGTGAGTAAATGAGTTACTTCGAGAGACCATGATATCAAGATTATAAGATACGGTTGTTAATGTATTTACACTCGAGATACGACCGTATAGATATTATTATAGCGATAGGATTGTATTTACATGGTAACCGCTTTCACATTAAAGGTAGTAGTCATTGCATTTGACTCTTCCGATGATTGGGGTCATGGCGTGTTGCTAGACGCTATCCATGATCGTTAGATATGAGGGGAATTGTCGTAATTGCACCTTGTGTCTACGACCAACATATTCGGAAGCCTATCGGGTCACACACATAAGAACATCTAGCCAGATTAAAATGCGGTTATGGTGAGAACCAAATAAGGAAAGTTTATCTCTACTATAAAGTGTTATAGTGATAAATTAATATTGTGGTATTTATTTACTATGAATAAATATAATACAAGATGTTAATTATGTTGATTAATTTTATATATATATATATATATATATATATATATATATATATATATGTATATATATATATATATATATATATATATATATATATATATATATATATATATATATATACATAATGTATATGGCTGAAAATTTATGTGTGTATGACACACGTGGGTTTTGTTGCTAATTAGTTGATCATAATATTATGTTATGTATTAATATTTGATATATATATATATATATATATATATGTTGGCTGAAAATTTATGTTGTATGATATGGGTTTTGTTGCTAATTAGTTGATCATAATATTATGTTATGTATTAATATTTGGATATATATATATATATATGTATATATATATATATATATATATATATATATATATATATATATATATATAGTATATATATGACACATGTGTAATTGATATGTGTATTTATGGTAATATAATAAAGATATATTCAATATAAGATATTGTCAATATATTATGAAAAATATTTAATATAAGATATTGAATATTAATGAGATAAATCTAGAATATCTATTTTCCTTATTTTATTGGAAATTGATTTTCTTTCTTCTCTATCCAATAGGAAGCTTTTCTCAATCAAATTGGGAAGAAAAATTACGTCCCTTATTATAAATGGGGAGTTGTGCCAACTCTTTTTACAATACAATATTCTTGCAATATTTTAGTGAGATAAAATGAGAGCTTCTTAGAGAGAGTTTTGGAAGAAAGAAAAAGGCGGCCTAGCAGCTGACTTTTTCCGGTAGCAATCCAATGTTGGATTCCGGCAGGTTGTTTGTGTGGATCAACGGTAGAGGCCGAACACTTGGGAGGCTTCGTGCAGAAACTACAACCAGAGATAAAGCGACGATCTATTTTAGATCATCCAAGGTATATTCTACGCCTACTTTTTTTATGCTTGTTACTTAAACGAAGTCGATCCTGGTTAAAAATAAAATAAATTTTAAATTCCGCTATGCTTCCGCATAGATTTCCTGACAGAAACTTCTGCCCCGGTGGCGAAGATGGTCACTGTACGTACTTTTCTTGTTGTTGTTGTCATTAGACAATGAGAGATCCATCAGATGGATGTCCAGAATGCCTTCTTACATGGTGACTTAGATGAGGAAATTTATAGGCGGATTCCTCTAGGTTTTGACAAGTCCCGTGAGCAATTGCTTTGTAGAATGAAGAAATCTATATATGGGTTGAGGCAAGCTCCCCGGTGTTGGTTTGCCAAGGCGAGTCCGCTTTGACAAACTATGGGTTTAAGCCGTTCTTACTCGGACTATTCAATTTTTACCTTACAGAACAGAGATATTTGTATATATGTTCTTGTTACGTGGATGACAGGATTATTGCAGAGAATGATTCTACGGCTTTGGCGGTTTTCAAGTTGTATTTAGGCTAGTGTTTTAAAATGAAGGATTAGGGACGGTAAAGTATTTTCTTGGCTTCGAAGTTGCCCGTTCTAAGAGTGGTATTTTTTGTCCCAGAGAAATTATTTTGGATATTATCTCTGACTATGGATTGTTGGCTGCCAAGCCAGTCTCCTTTCCCATGGAACAAAATCATCGCCTTGCCTTGGATGATTCGGCATTCTTGCATGATCCTGGGAAATATCGCCGTCTTATTGGCCATCTCATTTATCTTGGTGTGACTCATCCTGACCTCGCCTATTTTGTCCACATTTTGTCTCAGTTCATGCAGCAGCCACGTGTTGGCCATTGGGAGGCGGCTTTACGCGTTGTTCGTTATATTAAACAACACCCGGGGCAAGGTATTCTGTTACGGGCTAATAGTGATTTTACTCTGGAAAGATGGTGTGATTCTGATTGGGCGAGTTGCCTTCTGACTAGTCGATCCTTGAGCAGTTGGTTTGTTTTGCTCGGTCGCTCTCTATATCATGGAAGACTAAGAAGCATCTTACGATCTCGCTCGGGCGGAGGCCGAATATCATTTTATGGTGGCCATCACTTGTGAGTTGAGATGGATGCATCAATTGCTGGGTGACCTCAGGATTCGGATTTCCCTTGGCACGCGTTTGTATTGCGATAGTCAGTCTGCAATGTATATTGCCCATAATCCCATTTTTCATGAGCGCACGAAGCATATCGAGGCGGATTGTCATTTTGTTCGTGTCGCTATTTCTGACGGCCTTATTGTTCCTTCCTACACTCTCACAAAGATGTGGTCATGGATCTTCTTACCAAAGCATTAGAAAACAACAGCTTGAGTTGCTCTCGGGCAAGATGGGCATTCGGGACCTCACTGCTTCATGTTGAAGGGGTATTACGGAATTAAAATTATTTGTAAATTATTATTGTAAATTAGGGATGTATTTGACATAAGGGTAGACTGGGAAATTAATAGAATGGCTAGGGCTTCTATGTAACTATATATATATTTTTTTACTCTGATGATGAATGAAACTGGAACATTTACGTGAAATTTGACATCTATCAATGACTCCATCAATGACACCAAATTCAACCGCTTCGTGGGGACATGTAACGGTCCCTATCAACATCCTTTTTAACTTGTTGTTTATAATTTCTAGGGCTTGAATTTCCACATCTATTGCTTGTCCACTTGCACCCCCAAGTGGATGATGTCTCATGATTCGAGTATTAAGCATTGCCAAGCGTTTTCCTTTTGTACCACCACCGAGAATTAAAGAAGTTGTTGAAGCTGCAAATCCTAGTGCAATCGTTTAAACATCAACCCTCACAAGCTGCACGACATCAAAGATGGCCATCGTGGCACTGAGGGAGCCTCCATAGGAATTAATGAAGAGCCTGATATTTTAGTATGGTGTTGAGCATCCAACAAAAGCAACTGACTAATAATAGAATCAACTACAATATCATCAATACAATCCTCTCTCTAAATAACAATCCCATTGCATCCCTGGCAGTTGCCGGCGTTGGGAGGGGTGCAGCTGCCTAGATTTCAGTATCGCTTAATTAATTCTTTGAAACTGTAGTCAGATGGGGTAAATTAATGGGGTTTTTATTCAGAACATTACTTGTTTTCATTGATTGGTCAACATTGTACAAGAAATTTATGACACACTTGCAATAAAGAATCCTTATGACCTGAGTTTTAATGCTTATAACTTGATTCATGTTTGTTGTTTCCTTTCCGAAAATTTCAGCAAAAGAGCTCCATCCGGCAAAATTTCAACATTCTTTTCTTTTTTTTGTCTCCAGATGCAACACCGCCATTCTTAGGGAGCTTCTAATCTGTGGGAACCTTCTCAGCGGCTGGTGTTTTCTCTGCATAGTCTGCAACCTTTGATGCCATTAGTCCGGGTTGGAATGAAAAGGATGACGCACTACAACAAATATCATTTTTTTTGAAAGGAAAATATCATTTTTTGTAACGACCTTTTTTGGGACGACACGACATGTCATCCATTTAAAGAAAATCAAATTTCAATGATTCTTTTGGTGGAAAATTGGCTGGAATATTTTTTAGGACAACAAAACATTTTTTGGGACGACATATTGAAGTGGAGGGATTTTTGAATTGGTGGAAAAATTTTGACAGGAAATTAATTTGATTTGAAGGGATGACAGAGCCGTTTTTTGGGATGACTACCTGCCGGCCTGACATCCATGTGGACATTGTTATTTTTTTGGGATGACATCGTCGTCCTTGAAATATTTACAAATTTCATCAATTTGATGAATAATATGTATATTTTATCAATTATTGTCTATCAAAATTTTGTTTGTTTAAGTCGTCCCTTTAAATATTTCTTTTAATTAATTATTTTTATAATATATTTATAAAATTAATAACTAAATCATCAAAAAAAATTAAATAATTAAATCTTTATTATCAAAAGAAAATTGTTATCAATAAAATTAAATATTTTTATAATATTTATTATCGAAAAAAAACTAATAACTAAATCATTTCTAATAATAATTGTTTTTATTTAAATAATTTAAAGTTGGAGTTCGTAATGATTTCAAACACGAGGTTCAAGTATAAGTAGTGATTTAAAACTTAGGGTTTGTTAATAAATTCAAGATTTGAAACCTGATGTTCGTTATTGAGTAAGGATTTCAAACATAGGGTACCGGGGTTCTTAGTGAGTTAATGATTTGAAACCCAGGCTTCGTAATCGAGTACAATAATTCAAACTCAGGGTTTGTTAGTGAGTTCGTGATTTGAAATGCGGGGTTCGTTATTGAGTTTTTGAGTTCACTCCGGGGTTTGATACTAAGTTAGTGATTTCAAACCCAGAGGTTCAAGAGTTAGTTCAAGAATAAGTTTTTTTATAAAAAATAAGTAACTTTTATTAATTAATTTCGATTAAAATTCTATAAACCGATTCAAAGGGGACGACGATTGTCGCCTCATTAATGAATACGCCATCCTATAAAACCATATAGCCTAATAGACTCGCCCGATCCCCATCTTCTTCCTCTTCTCTTTTCCTTCCCTCTCGCAATTTTCAAAAAAAACATGCCCCTACTCCGGCCATGTAATATTCCGATTTTCGGAAAGTGCGACGTGTCATTTTGCGTAAAAACGAAATATTGGGTTCGGTTACTTTTATTCGAGTTTAATAATTTGGATATTTATATGTATATTTTGAGATATATATATAAATATTTAAGGAAGAAAATCTGATTTAATAAGGGTGATTAAGGAAAATCAAAGAAATTAGGTAATTTTGGGATTTTCCTATTTAAGGAAAAATCAACCTAATCACCCCCATAATCTTTTAATCGATTTTCCACCTCCAAAACTCACCTTCAAGTGTGAGAGAGAGCAAGGTTAGAAATGAGAGTTTTGTTCATCAATTGCTAAGTCAATTCTTGATGGTTTTCGATCGATAGTCGAGCACCGGAATCGTTGTGAAGAAGGCAACGTTTTGATTGCAGAAAGTTGGAGCTTTGATAAGGTATGATTAAACCCTAGCTTTCTTCTTCTTCGAGTTTGATGGGTTCAAACTCATCAATTCGTAGTTTTTGTCATATAGAAGCGTGTGATTGAATCTAATCTAAGTTTGGATTTATCACACATGTTTTCCTGAGAAAAAAGATCGCTTTTCTTTGCTTTGTTTTACGTGGTTTGGAGTTGGAATTTGTTGCTTAAGAGGTAAGAGGCTCTTCCTACAATTCCAATTATTGTTATTGAGGTTTAGATCAAGATTTACGATGCGTAGATGCAAGAAAGTTGTGCTTTTTCGTTGATCAAAGGATCATAGATGTTTAAATATGTTTTCTACGTGTTACTGTGCCGAAAACGAGGTTAATTAGGTTAGAAACGATTCAGAAATCGAGTTGTGAAGGTTTTAGCGTTTTGGGAAAAACCCAGTCGAACGGGCGTCTGCACTAGGCAGACGGGCGTCTGAAACCCTAGTAACTCCACTACAAGAAAAACAGTTTTTTGCTACACTATTGTTTGCCACACAATAAAAAAAGTGTTGCTATATACTTACTTTTAGCCACATGAGCGTGGCAAAAGAGTCTCACAAAGTGCTATTAGCCACACTTTTTTTTGTGAGTGTGGCAAAAGCTAGTGTAGCAATAGAGTGTTTTTTTTGTAGTGCTCGGACGGGCGTCTGCATTAGGCAGACTGGCGTTTGAGGTCAGATTTTTTATTCAGGATGTAGCTGTTTTTGGCGGACGGGCGTCCAAGGTTAGTGGACGGGCGTCCATAGGGTTCCAAACGGGCGTCTGGCCTGTTTTACTTTGTTTTCACTATTCTAGCACCTTAGTTTGGTTTTTGACCTCATAATCATGTTTTCACTATTTTAAACCCTTAATCCTGATATGTTAAGATTAATTAAATATGAACAAGCCCGATTGAGTTTCGATTCGCTTAGCTTAAAACACCGAATGTACTCTTAAAGGGAGTTGAAGTTCGGATCCGTCGGAAGGGCATGAAAGCGCTTGTGCTTTGATGAACTAGGGTTCATCATTGTCTGTAATTGATAGGATGTGATGTCTAGTTGTCTAAGTGAGAGAGTAGAGTGATAAGGTGAGTATTATTCGAAAACACTTAGGTGACTAGTTAATTCACATTAATAATTACATAAGTGTAGTAAAAGCTAAAACATCATCTATTCTTGGTTAGGCAATCGATTCAAATCGGCGATGTGATACGCTCATAAAAGGTGGACAACGCCATCGCTCAAAATGTCAAGAAGGGTAGTGGAGGAAATCCATCGAACGTATATGCATACCGGGAGATCCGGGACTACCGGTGCTAATCACCGTAGTTGGCAAGTATATCTCGTGGTGGAGTTTTCACCATGCGCTGTGTCCTTGAGTAATGATGTAACAAAGATAAGCTAAGCTAGAAACGTATAATCATGACGTGCCAATGGGCATGGAGTGAACCCTAAATTGAGTTGGTCTCACTAAGATAACATCTTTAAGAATAACTTTAATTGAATTGTAGCTTCTACTTCTTATTTTGTACAAATGTACTTACCTCAAATGCATGTTTATTTATGTGTTTGGGGGAGAGAAGACGAACAGGTAAATGAGGAGTTCGAGGAGGACTTTGATGACGACGTTTGAGGACGCCGGAGTTGAAGACCTTGTCTATTATTTATTTATTTACATTTATTTCATAGACTTGGATTATTATTGAATCTTGTAGTTCCCTTCTAGTTTTTAAGATTCGTACTTTTGGATTCATTTGGTTTTTCCGATGTAATAAGTATTACATTTTATTCTACCTTTAGTATTTCTATTCTTGGTTATTTGAAAAATTACCCGAGTCTTTTTAGCTTCCGTTTGCTGTTATTTGATACGACATAGTAGAGGCTTACGTGTAATATTATTTATTTAAAATTATGCGTGCCGAACGTTTCGAATTCTGGATAAGGACTCGGTGTCCGGGAATAGGGCGTTACAGGCCACCAATCACTAAACCGTTTTATCTAGCTCAGACATCCCTCAACACCAGCATCCCTCAACACCGGCAGCCATTTCTCTTTATTCCAGAAATTTGAGCTCATTTTCCAGCATCCTAAGCTCCTCCTCACCTATTACGACATACTCCAGCATCCATGTCCGAATTCCGACGCTTCATCATCCTCAACAACTCCTCTTCCTGCCAGCAATCTCCGGTAAGCATTTTTGGCAATTTAAGTTTTCTTTTTAATAAAAAATTCAGTTTAAATTAAGTTTTCCTTAAAACTTATACAGATTGATAAGTTATCAGTTAAGTAGATCTTTTATGGCATTTGAACTTTTTTATGGCCTCTTATATATTTAGCAAAGATGACCTTTCTAATACCCTGCAATCTGATGAAGTGGCTAGGCAAGTCATTGAAATAGCTAGCGCGGGCAGCTTAATTATAAAATGAAGAAAGTTATAAGAAGTAGAAGAAATTAAGAACAAATTAAGTAATTAAGTAGATAGAGGAGAAAAATGAGAGAAAGATTGAATGCAGAATTTATAGAAACAATTAAACTCGAAAGGAGCTCGTTTAGCTCACGACCTTGTTCGTGATCGCTTGTTTACTAATCGAGCCTGCAATCATGTTTGAGCTCAACTCGTTACGATAAACGCGCAAAAATGATCATAAACACTAACAAGCCGAACACGCTTATTATTCACAAAAGGCTATGTTCATTTAACAACGCTCGTTTCCCCACCTATCAATGGTTCATGGTGTCAGATATTGTGCATAATTCTGAATTATCAGTCAAGTATAGCTTGCATGGTACCTTCTCTACTCTTTCTCTTAGCCACTCTCACAGTCTCACTCACCTATCAATGGTTCTTCTTTTTTTTTTTTTTTTTTTTTTTTTTTTTTATATAGATAGAAAATTGGGATTGAAATTATTATTATTTAAACTTGTTATAAGTTAGCAATAATTTCCAGCCTGTTTGTTTACTTAATCTGCACTGTCTTTTTTATTTCTTCTTTCAGCTTCATATATTTTTTTTTCTTAAAGTATGAACTGTGAAAGATAAGTTATTTACTATTAAATATTGATTGTAACTATCTTACTGACTTAAGGTTATTACATGTTAAACTGTTACCTGTGTTACATTTATAATTTAGAGACTAAGTATGTTTCTGTTAGTGTAGTAGTATAGTAGAGGTATGTTTTTTTTTTTTTTTTTTTTGTAAAACTCAGATTTTTATTAAAAAGGAAAACTGAAGTTTTACAAGTGTCATCTCCTGACTAAGCTCCCAAAAAATTAACGTCATCAACACATGTTCACCACCTCCTCAAAACCTTAGTCCGACAAACCCAGGGAGGGAAAATCCGGGTGCTAAGGAAAGAGTATGACCCCCCATGTGTTGGAAAAATAACTCTAAGATCTCAAAAGTATATGACTTGTACAACTGCATGAAGAAATAAAGGAAAATCCCCAGCCAGAACAGTATCTCTTCCTTCAGCAGCTCCAAACTAGGGTGCAACTGGTCCAAGCAATAATCCACATCCATCTGATTTTCCCCTCATGTCAAAATGATCACTCCTGCAAAGATGTTGAGGATGATGCAGCACCCAAAACAGTTTATACAACCAAGGAACAAGAAAATAGGGATACGTCCTGTTTGCACCCTTCACATCAACGAAGGGTGCTTCCTAGTTTTGGATGCCAGGATAGGAAGGCTCAACAGAGAGGGCATGAAAATAGCCATTCCGGCAAAAAGTAGAGATTCCCAGGAGCAAAGAGAAGCAAAAACAAAGTTGATAAACCAAAGAAGGATGATTGTACAAAGATAAATACCACTGCTTGCACCCTTCAAAGTTATGAAGGTGCTTCCAAAGAGATATAGCCATGGTTTATCATCTTGCTCTAGTTACGATAATGGGTAGTTGAAGGATATCACGGTTGATGAGAAAGCCAATGTCTCCCTCAAGTTGGTGACTGCATATATAAGAGCTTTGAGTAGTACTAGCCTTTTTTGCAAGGCAATCTGCAGGGAAGTTAGCTTCTCTGAAGATATGTTGAAGCTGGTAGTGATGCTCTGCAATGAGATGTTTGATTTGTTCAATTTCAAGTTCATATTTCCAAGGAGCTTGAGTTGTGCCTGTAACCATGTTAACCAGAATTTGAGAATCTGTTTCCAAAAGGACATTCTGGAGGTTGAGTTGGATACACTGATGGATTCCAGAAAGCAGAGCTTGAATTTCTGCCATCATGTTTGTATTGACACCATAAGCTTCATAACCAGCAACAAGAACATGCCCATGGTGATTTCTGATGATGAAACCACCCCCTGCAATGCCTGGATTACCTAGAGCTGAGCCATCAGAATTCATTTTATAACCATTAAACTCAGGGAACTGCCACTTCACCGGTATATGCTGTAAGACTGGCTTGGAGGCAAAACCATGGATTATGCCATGCTGGATAAGAAGATCGTCATGTACTGATCTTCTAGTCAACTTGAGAGAAGAACAAGAAAGCCTAAGTTTGTCAAGGATATCAAAGATAATAGTGGCCTCAGAGACAGTCACATCTTCATAAAGAGTCTTGTTCCTGGCTTTCCAAAGCTCCCAGCATATAAAAATAGGAATAAGAGGTAACACAAGATTCAAGGCGCCACAGTTATCGTGGATGGAGCCGGATGCTCATGGCTTGTCGCAGATCATCACAAGGATGGTGCCCCAATGAAATAAGGTCCGAAAGTGCCCCCATATTTTTGAGCTTTAGTGCGAGGCCAAAAGACATGGTCAATAGTTTCTTCATTATTACAAGATAAGCATTTAAAAGGCACATGTATGCCAAATTTTTGAAGCTGAGCTGCAAAAGGAAGTAAACCATTTCTCAGTCTCCATATATAGAAAGATATCTTACCAAGTATGTAGGGCTTCCAGATTTCTTTTAAATCATGAAGAGACTGTCTCCTTTTCCTGAGAATACCATAAGCAGATTTAATAGTGAAGTTGCCATTGGAAGTTGGAGACCATATCCACTTATTATGACCAACATAATGCATGCATTCATCAGCAATTTCTTGTACAAGGCTAAGAAGCTTCCAGGCATATAATTTGTAAAGAGGGTAGCTGCCTCTCATAATAGTGCTGGCCCAAAGATCTTGACCTCGTCTCAGCTTCCACCAAAGCTTGCAAGAGAAAGCTTGCTGAAGAACTTTCAGATTTCTAGTTCCTAGCCCATTTTCATTGGTGGGAAAGCAAACTTCCTCCCAACATCTCCAGATATGCCTCTTAGATTTTTCGGTGTCTAACCAAAGAAAATGGGAAAGGATATGTTCTATTCTTTTGAACACAAGTAAGGTGCATTTTAAGAGCAAAGACAAGGATGTGTATAGAATAGAAGACAAAACATGTTTAATGAGGATAAGTCTACCCCAAAGGGAGAGAATCGGCATACCAACCTTGAAGCTTGTGTTCTAGTTTTGAATAAGGGGGATAAAGTAACAATGCTTAGGTCTACCCACATAGATAGGACACCCAAGGTAAGTAAATGGAAAAGAGTCTTTTTTCATACCAGTAACAGTCTTGACCATGTCAACAATGAGGGAATTTGCATGTTTTGATATGAAAAAGAACTTTTATTTGCATTTATTTGTTGGCGAAGCAAGCTCATAGTGGTGTAAAAAGTAAAAGATTTTTGAGAGATTTCTTAGTGGCCCTTGCAAAGACAATGAGATCATCAAAGATACATACAAAGTGGGTGATTGGAATGAAACCTCTGGGGACAACATAATGTTCAACATGAGTGTGGAAGATATGTTTAAGGCCTCTAGTAAGGGCTTCGTAAACCGTAATGAATGTAGGGGAAATTGGATCTCCTTGCTTAATACCCCTAGTGTTACGAAATAAACCAAAGAGTGGTGCCATTAATGAGAAATGAAAACCAAATTAAGGTAAGATTATTCATAATGAGTTTAACAAAAGCCTCATTTGTAGATAACTAAAGTGGATATGTTTTGTGATTGAGTGCCTAGATATATACATAGAATATGTATTTGTAGTCTTTGTATTTTCTTGTTTTTGGAGTATGATAAAGTAGGTGCCAATGTATTGTATACATATGTGTTATAACTTGTTTTCTGAACTCAACTTTAAGATTTTTTCCGCACACTTTTTCTAGATACACCTGCATGTGATTTGTGCCAAAGTATCTTGCAGTCTAAAAGTGTGTTAGTAGTTGGGATCTCTCTTCGGATTGTCACCCATTTATGAAGCATTGGAAATTTTGAAGTAGAACTTTCTTGTATTATCACTTGATGTTACCTTGTTGCCTTACTTGATACTAGTCATTAGTAACACTTTCTTATATTTATGAAAAAACAATTTAATGTTAATAAGTGTTGACTAAAGCAATGTCAACCGATTATAAATACAAGTAATTTGACTTTTCACAAAAAATTGACATAAAATGATCCCAACCATCTACGAGTGTTGCTTCAAATACATCACAACACTTAAACTTAACCAAAAACGGTCATGGTTTTCGTAGTTTCATTCCACTCCGCCTTATCCGGTATAAAGACCCCAACCGTTCAACGGGTTCCTTAGACTTAGAGCGAACTTCTTGGGAAGTGCAGGCATTTGCCAAGATTCGTGTTTTAAAATCTCGATGGCTATACATTGTATAACCATTATATGTGTGATCTCTTCAAGAACATAGGTGTAAAGAATGTAACGCAAAGAAAATACGGTTTTACAATCACAAACTATGCTTAACACAATATGCGAGAACTATGTGTATGATTAGAACATTGTCATTTCTTACTAGTTTTGGTCTAAACATCGAGCCCTATCATTATCTCTCTTATTGTAAATACATCAGTAGTTAAACTATAGAATATCAATCTTTGAAACTTTGTTGTTAATATCCGTCGTATGTATTATTCGTCCTTCTAATTTAAAATGTCATTTCAATGTCGAATTTACTTATTACTTCTAATATAAACAAAGAACTGAGTAACAACACCAATTGCGGCTCAAATTCACCTCAATTTTCTGCGGTTTTGAAGCCTTCCCAATTTGAATACATTACGTCATGATACCTTGCACATAAACATGTGCCAAATAACATATACCTCGCAGCAATCACCATAAACGTGTGTCAAATATATATATATATATATAGTGAAACGGTATCCAATCATGCCAATGGAGGGTATTTGACACATGTTTATATGGAAGGAATGATGACTTAATGTATTCAAATTGGGAAGGGTTCAAAACCGCAGAAAACAATACCTTTAGGTGAATCTGAGCTGATTGGTGTTGTTACTCAGTTCTTGGTTTCTACTTTCTACAAAATAAAGAGAATAATAAGTAACAGAAATAATTTCGACATAGAAATAACATTTTAAATTAGAAAGATGAATGTACATACGACGGATATTAACAACAAAGTTTCAAACATTGGTTATTCTATAGTTTAACTACAATAATCGTAATAAAGTGTTATTTACACAGAGATAATGATAGAGGCTCGACGTTTAGACCAAAACCTGTAATTCATTAGTAAGAAAGAACAACGTTCTAATCATACACATAATTCTCGCATATTGTGTTAAGAGTAGTTTGGGATTGTAAACTGTATTTTACGTGCGTTACATTCTTTACACCTAAGTCATTGAAGGTGTTACATATAATGGTTATACATCGTATAACCATCGAGATTTCAAAACTGAAGCTTGGCGGTACCTACACTTCCTAAGTAACATCAAGTTCGCTCTAAGTCTAAGAAACCCCATTGAACGGTTGGTCTTTATACCGGATAAAGCGCAGTGGAATGAAACTACGAAAATCATGACCAATATCGCTTAAGTTTATGTGTTGTGATTTATTTGAAACTACATTTATAGATCGTTGGGATCATATTACGTCAACTTTTGTGAAAAGTCGAATTACTTGTATGTATAATCGGTTGACATTACTTTAGTCAACACTTATTAACTTTAAAGTATTTTTTTTCCATAAATACAAGAAAGAGTTACTAATGACTATTATATCCTCTGGATATGGCCTAGTGGTGAAGGCATGGGCATAATGCAAGCCTTGTACCTAAGCTGGAGGTCAGCGGTTCGATTCCCGTAAATGGGGTTGATTTCCGATTGATAACACTCCTTCAGTGTAGAGGTTATAAGAGGCAGCCCATGTTGGATCTTCTAGGTTACCTGATTAACCTCTCCTCACTTTCCTGTGGGATCGGGGATGAGGGGACCCTTAATGGTAGGGTTTACCATTTTTTACTAATGACTATTATCAAGTCAGCCAAAAGGTAACATCAAGTGATAATACAAGAAAGTTCTACTTCAAAAGTTTCAAGGCTTTATAAACGGGTGACAATCTGTTAAAGCGAAGAGATTCCAACTACTAAAACTCATTTATAACTAATACATTTTTAGACTTCAAGATAAAACCACTTTGGCACAAATCAAGTGCAGGTGTACTAAGAAAAATAGTGCTAAAAATCTTAAAGTTGAGTACAGAAAGCAAGTTATAACACATAGGTATACAATATATTGACACCTAATTTATCATACTACAAAAACAAAACGCACAAAGCCTACAATACATATTCCATGTATATTCAGGCACACAATCACAAAACGTATCCACTTTGATCTATCTACCCATATAACCATATCCCTCTCTTTGGCATTAAAATGTAGGATAATACCATTTAAGATATCACGTCATAAAAAAATCAAAAAAACTCAGTAGTCAATACTCCATACACACCACCACTACACTACTACACTAATAGAAACAGGCTTAGTTTCTAAATTATAAATGTAACACAATTAACAGTTTAACATGTAAACATAATAACATTAAGTCAGTAAGACGGTTACAATCAATATTTAATAGTAAATAACTTATCTTTCAAAGTTTATACTCTATCAAAAAAAAATTATATGAAGCTGAAAGAAGAAAAGAAGAAGTCAATGCAAAACAAGTAAACAAACACCTAAGTTCATTACACATAGACAAGTCAAGTACATATTTAAGCGATTAATCTAACCATCTAAATTCATTACACATAGAAGGCTTCTTAGGACCACTAAACCTTAGACAGACTCTACATTACACTACTTAGCACATTTCACCGAAATATTAGAGTCTAATGTAATACCCACGAGGCAAAGAAATAAGGTTTCCAATGATCCCGAATATCTCCCCGCAGAGGGTCTCCACAAGGTGCTGAGCCAAATCTACTAGAAACCGAACCATTAACTTCGTCATGTTATAAGTAAGACATTGAGCTGAAGTCAACGTCACATAAGGCTAAATGTGGAGTGTTTCAATACTCCTGTGAGACACGGTGCGGAGCCAAAGCCACCAAAACAAGTAAACTTAGCTTTACAACAACCCACAAAAAACTTTACAACAATACACCGATAACTCAAATGAGCAACGACAAAATACTCTATTTTTGTGAACATCACAGCTATAAGGATCTACATTGTATCAATTTAAGATATATAGTTACTGCCGTTGCATTTTATTTTATTTCCCTTTGTCTTTCTATTTTCTTATAATTTCCCTTTTCCGAACAAAAACAAAAGTCCCTTTTTTTGAAAAAAATCTGGAACATAATGAAATAGGAGTGTCTTTAAAGCGCACATATTTTCTTACTTAAGCGCACTGACAATGTAAAAATTATGTGATTAATCAAAGCACCACACATTAAATTTTTAAATGATGAATCTACTAATGACACCACACCTATAAAAATTCACATTTGTTATTTCCAGATTATTTTACTACTTCCATTTTTTAATATTACAATAACATCCTCCCAACAATAAAATATTACATGTTTTCCTCAACTTTCAACCCATCTTCTCCACCTCCACCCTCCACCCTCCACCCTTCAACCATCAACATCACCATTTCCACCACCTCTTATCATCATAAAAAATACATTCTTTCTCAACTCATCAATTAGCTTCACCATCACACCCCAAATGCCCAAATAGCTCTTTTTTTTTTCTTCTTCTTCTTTTTTTCTTGAACGGCAGCTCATAAATCAGCTCCGGCAACCGGCAGACTGAAGAAGCTCCCATTCTATAGCCTACTTCGAGAAATCGCTTAAGACTTCATGGCCGATCTTCGATTACAAAGAAGTGCGGCGTTGTAGAGGCGGTGGAAGCTTATTTGGTGGTTCTGTTAGAAGATACCATCTATGTGCAATTCTTGCTACTAGGTCATCATTCAGCCTAAAGACATTCAATTGGCTAGGAGGAACGTGCATAAATTTGTAAGGAATTTGTGCGAATTTCAATTTATGGGTTTCATTTGGGTAGAGTAACTATGATTCTGGTTTGGTAAGTTTGGATATGGAAGATGGAGGATGGGTGGCAAGAGGGGCGGCAGAGCTGGTGGGGGTGGCGGGGCTGATGGGGAGTCGTGCTGAAAAGAAATTAGGAAAAATAGGGTTTTATTTGTAATTATTTTATTAGAGTGGAAAATTTTAATAGTTATGGTGTCATAGGTAAAAATGGCATTATAATAAATATATTGTGGTGTATTAGGTATATATAAAATTCAATGTGGTGCGTTAAGTAGATTAACAGACGGATGTGTGGTGCATTTTAATTTGGATGTCCAAGTAAAAAATATGTGGTGCCTTTAAAGACCGTCAATAAAATAATAACAGGACATAGCAAATACTGTACCAAATCACAAGTCGGCTGACCCTCTTTTCTTACTTTCCTTTTATTTTTTTTATTTTTTTATTTTTTTATTTTTCTCTTCTACATAAAGCCTTACCAGTGAACCACATGCTTTGGTCAAGAAAGGTTATGGAAGATCCAAATTGCACTGTTTGTAGAGGAGGCACAGAAACTATTTTACATGCCTTACGAGACTGTCCATGGGCCCGGAGTGTTTGGGACCGATGTGTAACAATTTGAGGGCAGAGACCAATTTTTTGACACAAGTGTGGAGGAGTGGCTGAGTTTTAACTTAAAACGAGGTGCCAGTGGTTGCTTTGCAACGAACAATTGGCGATATATTTGGAGGGAAGCAATCTACGGAATATGGACATGGAGAAATAAGATCGTCCATGGACATGAAGACGAGAGACCC
This sequence comes from Gentiana macrophylla, assembly GCA_026214975.1. NCBI lineage: Eukaryota > Viridiplantae > Streptophyta > Magnoliopsida > Gentianales > Gentianaceae > Gentiana > Gentiana macrophylla. The sequence goes on from CM047806.1 coordinate 106,272,856, forward strand.
CCACCTTATGTTTTTTTGTCGAATGTAGTTGAACGAGCTAGAAACCTTAGACTGGCTTGGTGTATAGAATAGGTGCATATCTTTGATTGCTTATACCAGAACAACTCTGTAATCCTTTGAAATTGCCCCTTTTGTAGACCGGTTAATAAAGTGATCTCTTTATAAAAAAAAATAAAAATAAAAAAAAAAGGCAACGAAGAGCAGCTACTACCGGGCCTCTTTTTTTGGTTTTCGACAATAATGAGTAATTAGATATAAAAATAATATACAACAAAAATCTCCAAGAAACTTCAAGAAGATTTAGACCCACAAGAAAAGCTCCAAAATTCTAGACAACACGCTTTTAATCTACCACCAAAACGAAGTTCTATGATTATTGCAACATTTAAAACATTAAAAACTAAGAAAAACTTAAAACACATCTAGATCTAGAAAATGGGTGTTCAATACTCTTACCTGATCAGTAGAGAAACTTATATCAAAATTAAGCTCTCTATTCATGATGAATATTCTAATGTAATTGGTTTGTGATTTCGGACAGTCCTGGTTGATCGAACGACGGAAATCCTCTTTCTCTCAACTCTTTTCTTTCTTTTTCTTTTCTTTTCCCTCTCATTTCTCACTCTCAGACACAGCCGCTTGGAAAAGGTGAAATGAATAATGAAAGGTTTGGGGAGTGAAAGGGTATATATAGAGGGTGGTACATCTAAAAGTTACATTTTTATAATACCGTAAATACCCTTTAATATTTATCAGAACTCTATTTATTTAATTAAAACATAACCCATCAAAATTGTAAAAAGTCTTTTATACCCTCTACGGAGACACGAGGTATCACATTATGGCTCTGCTGATTGAGAAATGATTGAACAGAAGTGTTGGTGGTTGCAGTGTTGAGGCTTCCATTGCCAGACTGTTGCTGAACCAGATGAGCAAGTAGTCGCTTAATCTCCTCAAATCTTTGTTCTGAATTAGCTCGAAATTCAGCCTGATCGACTATGTACTCCTTGAATCTGGGCTCCGAAGCTTCAAAAACTGCTGCTAATTCAGCAAATTTTACATTTGTGGCTTCCAAATCCGCTGTCAAATTCTTGATACTTTATTCTACAGATTTGAGTCATGAACCGTCCCCCATTTTGAGCGAAATTTGGCCAGAGAACCGTCTACTCTGATACCAATTTGTAATGAATTGAGAAAAAAACAAAGAAAGAACTCAAAAGAGTGTTTCTGATGAACAAGTTTTAACATCACAAGCATGTCCATATATAAATGACAGCTACACCCAAGATAAATGATGAAAAAATTTAACATCACAAAAGCATATTCAAAGTTCACAGCTACACCCGAGATAACTGTAAATTAAAAGAAAGGTGTTTGACACAATTCCGAATCGCTAGGCTAATCATATGCTACTAAATAAAGAAGGGTGCAAAAAAAGAATAATAATCCATTTGTTTATTGTCTCTATTTGTAGAGACTTTGTTGTTTAATTTACAAAGGGAAAAATGGATTTTTAGTCCAAATTTTTCATTTTTTGATTTTAGTCCTTTTTACTCCGGTGGGAATTTTGATCCGTTATGTTTTAAAACTCGAATTTCGATCCTTTCTCTGCTTAAATCTTGATTTGGCATATTAATCCGGTGAGAGTGATGATGTGGTGCCAAATTCATTAATTATGTGGCATTTTCTTTTCTTTTTTTTAAGTTGGGGTTATTGGATTTTTAGTCATATAACTTTCCCCGCTTTTGTAAATAATCTATTTTTTTGTGCTTGCAGTAGCATTTTCACCCTATAACTTCCTATTTTCTGGATTTTTAGTCCTTTTGCCTAATCATCGCCGGAGCTCCGGTGAGATGGCTTAGGTGGTCGCCAAGTGTATTGTGGGACCCATAAAATATGATGTGGTGATTAAGTGGCATGTGGGGCCCATCGCCGAGCTCCGGTGAGATGGCTTGTGTGGTCGCCAAGTGTATTGGGGACCCATAAAATATGATGTGGCTGATTCGTGGCATGTGGGGCCCATTTTGAAGAGTTGAAAATAAAAATGCAGTTGAAGGGATTCGAATCCATGACCTTTGGATCATTTTCCAATCAGCTTACTATTACACTACATAGAATACTTTGTTTGAACTATAACTAACAAATATAAGTACCAAGTATTATATGTGAATAAATTCGATACATATTATGTATGTTAAGTACGTGTGTGTGTATATATATATATGTTATGTACACACGTAAGTATATATTTATATATCTATATACGTATATATATACATGTATCTATATATATACACACGCATTTATATATATATATAAATAAATAAATATATATATATATATATATATATATATATATATATATATATATATATATATATATATATATATATATATATATATATATATATCTATATATATATGTATATATACATGTATCTATATATATACACACACGTATATATATATATATATATATATAAATATGTGTGTATATATATAGATACATATATATATATATATATATATATAGATATATAAATATATACATATAATATATATATATATATATATATATATATATATATATATATATATATATATATATATGTGTGTGTGTGTGTGTATGTATCTATATATATATGTATGTATATATGTATATATATATATATATATATATATATATATATATATATATATATATATATATATACACATGATGATTTAGTTAAAATATACCTATTTATGTCATCAATTCTAACCTTAAATCGGAGTTAATTATATATATTTCATATTAAATCACTTGTTAATATTTATTATTTAATGTTAAGTGATTATTAATATGATTTTTGGTATTTAAATTGTTTTTATTATTAAAGACCAATTTATTGTGCGATAAATGCTGATTTTGTAGATCATGATAAATCGGAGGATAAATGTCATTCAATCCGAAAATCTCAAGATAATAAGGAAGAAAATCGGAGCATTAATCAAGGGATAAGTCGAGAAATCGGATCAAAGACGAAAGAATGCAAATGGGAACAAATTAGACAAGAAATGCATTTAACATGTGCAAAAAAGAGGCTCGGTCGATCGAGCCACTTCGTCGATCGACCGAGGCATGTGGTTCGGTCACCCGGCCTGCTTTCAGACCTAAAATGCGTGCATATCTTCTAGATCCATCCAAAGAGCTACGGAATAGAAAAGACACCATAACAACACAAGACAATTTATACAATTTGAGTTTTTTAGTTTTAGTTTTCTTTTCTTTATGTTTGTTCACTGTGGATTCATCGGATTCTCCGGTTAGGAGCGCATTAAAGAGTGGGAGTCATTCTCATCTTCGAGGGTATGACTTTTCCATTATGTAATCTTTAAACGTAGATCCGATTTATTTGATTATGGAGTAGTTTTCTCGTATTGATTTCGCGATGTAGACTATTTACGAACCCATGTGTTTAGATTAGAAACGTTAAAGTAATCATAATTTGTACCTCGCGGACCTTCACTCGGTCGGCCGAGACATGTCACTCGGTCAGCCGAGACATGTCATTCGGTCGACCGAGTGTGGTGAAGTTTAGGGCATAATTATGACCGGCTTCGACTACGTCAGATTCTCTGATTTGGAATTAAAACTTAATTATTTGTCATCATAATTTAACATGAAACCTAAAAAGTGATTGTTACTTAGGATCTAGATTGAATTGGCATCTAAGAAGTGCGCCTTACCCAGGAATGTTGCTTAGATGAGGTTACGGTTTATACCGGCATCCCTAGTTTAAGTAATTGTGTCGGTTATATGAGATGGAGGCATTAAAAGGCGAAGTCACGTAATGGAGGCACAATGATTTAGATGGCCTAATTGGAGCTAAATCTACCTTGGGGATGACTCCGTAGTCATAATAATTAATCGTTAACGTTTGTTTTGTCTCGTTGTCAATCTAGTTCACATGGGGGAGTCATTAGCTACTAGCGTAATCAATAATCTTAATATTCTTTGTTTTGTTCTTGTTTAGTAGTTGTTAGTTTGTCTTTGTGGTATTCTTTGTCTTGTGGTTGTCACTATTTTATTTACTGCGTTTAGTTGGTCGTAGACCGCCTTTTCGGTTTAGTTCTGATAGAATAAAGTTGTGTTTTGTTTGTGCCGAGCCTCTGTGGGATCGACCTCGACTCTATCTAGCTATACTACGATTGAACCTAGTTCTCTTGCTAGTGTGTTAGTTAGGCATCGAGTTAATAATTTAACTTGACCTCAATCAACATATATATATGTATGTAAGTAAATATATGCATACATACACATATATATATATATATATATACACACATGCACGTATGTAACATACGTAATATGTATCGAATTTATTCACATATAATACTTGGTACTTATATTTGTTAGTTCTAGTTTGAACAATGTATTCTATGTAGTGTAATGGTAAGCTGATTGGAAAATGTCCCAAAGGTCATGGGTTCTAATCCCCTCGGCCGCATTTGCTCCGGCGATGATTAGGCAAAAAGGACTAAAAATCCGAAAAATAGGAAGTTATAGGGTGAAAATGCTACCGGCGCGCAAAAGAGAGACTATTTACAAAAACGGGAACAGTTATAGGACTAAAAGAACTTTAAAAAAAAAAAAAAAGAAAGAAAATGCCACGTAATTAATGAATTGGCAGCTACATCATCAGCTCTCACCAGATTAATATGCCAAATCAGCATTCCGGCGAGAAAGGACTGAAATTCCGAGTTTTTAAAACATAACGGACCAAAATTCCCACCGGAATAAAAAACGGACTAAAATCGAAAAATGGAAAAGTTACCGGACTAAAAATCCATTTTTCCCAATTTACAAACATCCATGATAAAATAACCACTGAAATAAGACCAATTTGCAGATCGATGAATCCATAATTATAACTAAAAAAAATTTATATCACCAAATTTCAACAACTAACCAAAAACTTGCATCAATTTCTCAAAATTACAACTTAGGGCACCATGCCCGTATTATAGGCATCCCCCAAAAAAATAAAAAAAATAAAATTAACACACACAATACCGTTTCTCATTTATGAAACTTTTGCCTATTTACAACAACATTAAAAATAAAAACATAAAGCTTTGTAAAAAAATTAGATGATTGACTATAAGAACTCACCTTCTTTCTGTAAAATAAAGTGCTTTTAATGGATCAAACAAATTGTTGAGTTCATCAATTTTACAATATGAATCTTGACATGCGCTAGCCGGAGTTGTTCTTCATTGATGAAAAATATAGCATAGGGAGAGCTGTGGTGAAAAGGGTGATAAATACAAAGGGGGTCAAAAATTTTGGGGAAAAAGGGGAAGGGGAAATCGGAAGAAAGAAAAAGAAAAGGGGGGAAGTGACAGTATTTTTTTATTATTTTTTGGTTTGCCGAGGGGAACATGGTAGTGGGCAGAACCACTGCCACATTCACGGCCTGAAAAATTAAACGGTCCCATTTTATCTTTGACAATTTTATAATACAATCAATGTAGAGTTGTCTGATTAAATAAGCATAAATTACAACCATTCATTTCTAACCTCTCACACGATAAAAGTGTATTATGTGAAAGAGAGTAAAATGAGAGGCTACAATATATCTTGAAACTTGCATATAACCTTTCTAACAAATTCTTGACCATAAAAGTCTCTCTGCATGCAGCTGTAGATTTTTTTTTTTTTTTTTTTTTTTATCTCAGCGTGACTTTACTTAAAAATGTACCTCACAATGTGATTATTTGACCTATTGCATGTGCTTAGGTTATAGGCAGGCGGACCAAAACTTTAGGGAGTGGGATGCATGGGCCACACTCAATTTTTCGAACGGAAATTCTAATATACCCCATATAATAGTAAACTGTGTATGTATATCATTTTAGACAATTTTTACTACAAATACTCACTTAGTTTAACTGGTTTGAGCCTTTGTTATTTAAATTAAGGTTATGTGTTTGAGACATGGTTGTTGTACTTTTTTTCACCTTTTTTTTTTTTTTTTTTTTTGGCAGCACCTGAAAAAATTTTGGTCTATATAATTTTAATCAGCATTTATTAATAAAAGTTATTTATTTAGTAAAACTAATACATATAATGTAATTAAATTAAATTAACTAATGTAATGAAATATATTAATAAAACTTACTCATAGCCGATGAGGCCTAACTCAACCTGGCTAGAAATTGAGATTCGAGATCGGTGAGCTTAGGTTCAAATCCTACTACCTCGATTCGAACCTCGGGTTTTAATCATGAACGAAATTGAGTTTCGAATAAACTCATTAACGAACACTGAGTTTGAATTCATGAATTCACTAACAAACCCCGAGTTTCAATTCATCAACTAGATCAATAACGAACACTGAGTTTGAATTCATGAACTCGATAATGAACCTCGAGTTTGAAATCTTGAACTAACTAACGAACCTCGAGTTTAAAATCATTACTCAATAATGAACCCCGGGATTGAACTCATAATCTCAGTAACGAACCCGGGTTTGAAATCACTACTCAGTAACGAACCCTGGGTTTGAAATCATGAACTCAGTAACAAACCTGAACCTCATGTTTGAAATCACTACTCAACAACGAACCCCGGGTTTGAAATCTTGAACCCCTGGTTTGAAATCCCTACTCAATAACGAACCTCGGGTTTGAAATCTTGAACTAAGTAACGAACCTCGGGGTTGAAATCACTACTCAATAACGAACCCCGGGTTTGAATCACTACTCATTAACGAATCTCGGGTTTGAAATCGTGAACTCCGTAACGAACCCCGGGTTTGAAATCGTGAACTCGGTAACAAACCCCGGGTTTGAAATGTTGAACCCCGGGTTTGAAATCTCCACTCAATAACAAACCTCGGATTTGAAATCTTGAACTTACTAACGAATCTCGGGGTTGAAATCACTACTTAATAACGAACCCCGGGTTTGAATCACTACTCAGTAACGAACCCCGGGATTGAACTCATAAACTCAATAACGAACCCCGCGTTTCAAACCATGAACTCACTAACGAACCCTGAGTTTGAATTCATGAACTCGATAATGAAACCCGGGTTTAAAATCCTCAACTCACTAAGAACCCCGGGTTCGAAATCTTGAACTAACTAACCAACCTCGGGGTTGAAATCACTACTCAATAACGAACCATGGGTTTGAAATCACTTCTCAGTAATGAACCCCGGGAGTGAACTCACAAACTCAATAACGAACCCCGCTTGTCAAATCATGAACTCACTAACGAACCCTGAGTTTGAATTCATGAACTCGATTACGAAGCCCGGATTTCAAATTGTTAACTCACAAAGAACCCCGGTACCCCATGTTTGAAATCCCTACTCAAGAATGAACATCGGGTTTCAAATCTTCAACTAACTAACGAACCCTAGGTTTTAAATCACCGCTTAATAACGAACATCGTGTTTGAAATCTTCACGAACTCCAACTCTAAGTTATTTAATTTAAAATTAAAAAAAATATTATTAGAAATGATTTAGTTATTATTTTTTTCGATAATAAATATTACAAAAATATTTAGTTTTTTATATATATTTTTTTGATAATAAATATTCAATTATTTTTTGATGCTTTAGTTATTAATTTTATAAATATATTATAAAAATTATTAATTAAAAGAAATATTTAAAGTGACGACTTAAATAAACAAAATTTTGATGGACAGTAATTGATAAAATATAAATGTTATTCATCAAATTGATGAAATTTGTAAATATTTGAAGGGACAATAATGTCGTCCTGAAAAATAGCAATGTCCACGTGGATTTCAGGCTGGCAGGTAGTCGTCCCAAAAAACGGCTGTGTCGTCCCTTTAAATCAAATTAATTTCCCACCAACTCAAAAATCCCTCAACTTCAATATGTCATCCCAAAAAATATTCCCGCCAATTTCCCACCAAAAGAATCATTGAAATTAGACTTTCTTTAAAAGGGACATGTCGTCTCAAATTTTTTTTTTGGAACGACACGTTTTTGTCCCAGAAAAAGTCGTCACAAAAAAATGATATTTGTTGTAGTGACGGAAGAGAAATATGTCAAAGGACATTGGAAGTTAGGCTTGTTATAAAGGGGTAATTTAAAAACATACTAATTTTTACCATTATTAAAGATGAACTTTTTTTTAATGTTCTATATGCCTAACCAAATCTCAAAGTGGTCCTTATAAAGAATTGATCATAAATATAGGGGGTTCTATTTGGACCCCCCATTTTACTACTTGCACCCTTTTCTTGATTTTTTTTTTTTTTTTTACTTACACACACCACACACTTACTTCACACACCACCTACGTATTAAACTTTATAACATGTACACTCTAGTCCCTCATCATTAAAAAATCAACACATCAACCCCATCTTTAACTTATCATCTTCATCCATTTCCTTGCTCCACCAACACCACCCATTTCCTCCATCCTCTCTTCCACCATCTCCTACATCACTCCCACCTCCCAACACCCATTACCACCATCATACAAACCAGACCCGCCATCCAACGCCACCGTTAAGCATCAACCCGCCACCCAACACCACCATAGGCATAAACCCGCCGCCCAATACCACCATAAGCTCAATTCCGCCACCAAACCTTCAAATCGCAGCCACATACCGCCATTAACAACCGGAATCCATATCCAACCTTGTTTTACTACCTTCAAATCGCAGCCACTTTCTTTATTTACTCTACCATCCAAAAGCTCCTCACTCAAGCACTTTTTCGGCTAGATTAGATGGATCTTTTTGACCGGTGGAATAGGGTAGACGAAGAGGCATTGTCTGATTTGCAGATTGGGGGAAATGAGTAAAGAGTTTGGAGGTTTTGATTTAAGGAGAAAATGTCTCCGGAAAAGCCAGGGTCGCCAGAATGATTGGGGCTGTAAATGGGTCACCGGAAAAAATTGGGGGAGGGGGGTGTTTTGCTGGGAAAAATGAAGAAGAGTCTTTCAAAACAAATGAAGAAGAGGGAAGTGGGGGGAGGGGGTTGCTGTATGGAAAATGGGGGCTGTATGGTCGCCGGAAAATGACGGGGGCTTAAAATGGGTCACCGGAAAAAATGGGGGAGGGGGTGTTCTGCTGTAAAAATGAAGAAGAGTCTTTCAGGTAAAAAAAAAATGAAGAAGAGGGAAGTAGGGGATTGGGGGGCTGGGTGGTGGAAATGAAAAAAAATGATGTTTTGGGTCGTGAAAATGGTGGGAGGTCGCCGGAAATGGGGGGTGCTGTTTGAAAGGGGGGTTGCCGGAGAAATGGTTTAGGGGGGGGGGGGGGGGGAGGTCGTCGGAAAAAATGGGAGAAAGGGTTATGCTATATGGAAAATGAAGAAGTGTTAGGATGGTGGTGAGGGTGTTTGAGGGTGGTGGAGAAAATGGTTTGGGGCTGTAAATTGAGGGAGTGGGGGGTGGTGGCGGTCGCCGGAAAAAATGAGAGGTGAATTTTTGGGAGGACTAGTTTGAATTTTTTAAAAGTTGTGGTGAAAGTAGTAGAATTTGTGGTGTATGAAGTGTGGAAATAATAGAAATATTAACCGCGATACTAAAAGTAAAATTTTGTAATAAAAGATTAAGTGGAGTCACGAATAAGAAATATGGAGTCAGAAAATGAACTCCTAAATATAATGAGCAGTGGGTCATTCCCTGAAAGTAAATAGTGTAGCGTTGATATCGCTACAAAATAGACTTAACAATTGATATGACACTTTTTGGTGTTATAGATAATGATGGGACATTTATTAGCCATATATCATTATCAACAGTTTAAAATATGTTATGTCATTCGTTGTAATAATTCTACTATAAAAATATTATTTCTAAATTAAATAAGGAAATAATTTTGCCACCATAATTGAGTCACGACTTGTGACAAAACATATTTTAACGTATATATTTGATGATGGTATGCGCCACCATAATCATTAATGGAAAATATGTAATGAGACGTATTGTGACTCAATGCGTCATGTCTAACACAACTCTTCAAGAAATTTTGGTAGATGGTATTGTCACAAACAACTGGGTAGCCACATTTATCGGCAGACCCTCTAACTGTTGTTTGTCTTGCACGTCAACTAGACGCATCTTTAGCATCACAAGTATGTCTATATCTTGCATAGCTTAGGTCAAATCCTTTTTTGATAAATTTATTATTCAATAGTGATTAATTGGGTTATACCAGGTGGATGAAATGAGACGCGTTTCTTACACACAATCTCTCACAAAATAGGAGTGTTTAGGGTGAAATTTTGGGTAGTAGACGCACTCACGTGAGATACGCGATGCGCAAGACGATCGTAACCAATACGCTTTAAATGATAATGAAATCGTGTGACAGATCATGCTTGCGTAATGCAGCACTTTCACGTGAGACGCACTACGCAAAAACTTCCCGTGTTTAGGGGTGATTTAGACACATCTCACTCTTTCACTTGACATAACTCTCCGACAAGGCCGGCCCTGGCATTTTTTGGGTTTAAGACCATGTCCCCGAATTTGACATTTTAATTGAAGTTGGTTTTTTTTTTTTAAAACATACTTATCGCGTTTTTAACATCCGTAAATACAAAATTCAATTTATTTATACCAAAAACGCCAAAAGTAGATTTTTAATTTCTTTATTTTTCCTAACAAAAATTAATAGAACTTGTTTGTATGTCTTTTTTTTTTTTTGGCAAGTAAATTTTTTTTGGCAACTTTATCGATTGGAATAAAAAAATTTGGCTTTTATAAAAAAAAAAATATTATATTAGGTTGGATCGGATTGAATCTACACTTTTAATTTTTTTTTTTTTTAAATAAACACGTACTGTCTTGACCTCCCCCAAGACCGTTGAGCTTAATACTACCGCCTCTCTCCGATCTCACATGAGGGCCGGCCCTGCTCTCCGATCACCGATGTATAATAACTCTTCTCTCCTTTTGGCAATAGCAACGGTGTCATACACCACATGGACATTGGTGGGGTAGTTCATTGATTCCTATTTTCAATCTCATTTAAAGATGATGAGAAGAAAGAAGACATTCGAAGAGAAAATAAAGGTTGAGCCCCAATTACCTAGGCTCATACTTTGCCACCTTTAACTTCATGAATGATATAAATCGAGAATTATGCCTCGCTTATCCAGGTTAGTAAAGATCGTATATGATATTGTTTTTAAGTAAGAAAAGTGAATATAGGGTGATCAAATTCTCACACTCCAAATTTCTAGAGACGGTTTGGCATTATAGCACCCTGCTATTTTACCAACGAGTTATGTTCATGGGAGCAAATGAGACATTTGTAGTTGGAAACATAGGAGTGAAAAGTAAAGCCTTCAAAATCCTCCTATTTATGGAAAAAGGAAGCTTTTCGATTTTCCTTTTTTGCAACTCCTCAAGACATTCGAAATTCAAGTGACTTAATAACATAAGCAGTATTTGCAAACTATTTTATAAGGCAATTAACATGGGCTTAAACTTCTTGTTTTACACGTGGCATATTTATAACACCTCAAGGTTTTCGAGAATTGTGAGTTTCTCGATAAGCCCCTTTACATCAAGGTCAGGGCCACTAGACAACCAATCATCACTGCAAAAAAAAATGTTAACGCCTCAGACAGCTTGGCGAGTACATTGCCATATCAATCGAGCACCAAGCATGCTTCCTGCTTGGAGTAGAAGGCTTTTTACCAATATACCCGCCACTACACATTATTGATCGATATGTCCCAGCCACTCTACAGTTAGAGTTTCAACGAACACTGTTAAACTTCCCCTAAAATCACACTCATGATCACCTTCATGTCTATATTACGCCATTGTTGACAGAAATTGTTCGTAGCATATCACATCAGGTACACAACTAATAATTTGCTATAATTTTCAATATACACAATATTATTTTCTTACTGATTTGAGCGTCAGATGAGCTTCCTAATGAATAATTTATGAACATTCCAACATTTGTTTATTAGACGCATATTTAACATCACAACTCTAATAAATCATATAATGCTCGGATCAGATCTCCTTTGGCAATATCCAACATCCTCAGAAGACATTACCTTCTTCTCTAAAACGGTTAAACCCTAACCGTGAGGGCCCTCGCCCCCGATCCCACATGAATGCGAGGAAAGGTTAATCTGGTAACCTAGAGCTTAGAGCCAAGGGGCTGCCTTAGACCACTGCACTGAAGTTTTTATCATTGGAAATCAACCCCTTTTATGGGAATCGAACCTCTGACCTCCAGCTTGTAGAGGTGTGAACAAAATCTCTAGGTGTGTAGCTTTCTGTATCAATGGCTGCATGCCTGCACCATCCACCGTCCAAAGATTTTTCAAGTTCATTAGTTTGACAAAAGATTACAACATGTGTTCTTGACTAGCTTGTTTGTGTTTACACTTTGTGTATTTGGCTATAAATAGTCTTGTTCATCATTGTAATTGTATCAACCAAGTGAGAAGTTTATGAACAAAGCTTGCTAATACAAAGTGTGTCTTTGTGTGTGTTGAATCTATTGAAATATTGTGTTGTGTTTCTACAATTGGCAGGGGCAGACCTAAGTATGGGGTGGGGTGGTCTCAAGACCACCCCAAATTTTGAAGGGAAAAAAAAAAAAACTGTTATTAACTAAAGTTTTCTATATGTACTAATGTACTGTGTTTGTCTTATTATAAATAAAATATATTTATGCTCTAGTGGTTGGTCTGTGAGCTATTTTTCTTGGCCTTATGAATATGTACTGGTTCGAGTCTCATTAGTTGTATTTCTTTTCTTCTATCCTCTCTTATACAATACTTTGCTATACTAATTTATTTCTAACCTTATACAAGCCATTTTCTTTTCCTCCACTTTATACCATATAAATTCGGTTGCTATACTAATTTAATTCTAACCTTATACAAGCTATTTTTTTTCTCTCCACTTTATACCATATGTCAGTTCTAACGCATTGCTGCAATGGGGATTTGGTCGTAAAAATTAAATATCTTAAAAAAAACTCCATTTTTTTTCTGTTCACCTTTATACCAACAATTTCTTTTCACATAATATCATCTAAATCTAATCATAAAACAAACACCCCAAAAATTATCCTTTTATGTATTTAAATGCGTGAAATTTAATCATAAAAAATAAACATCCTAAACACAAACTTTTGGATTCTCTTATCACGTATTTAAAAGAGTAAGACTTTCTACGTGCTCGTGTTTAGATTTATATTATCTTATTATCTTTAGATAAATTCATCGGATTTTCTTAGGTATGATATATTTATTTGAAAAATGAAAACTAAGACCACCCCATAATTATTTTCTGGTTCCGCCACTGACAATTGATACCGGAGATAGGTTGAGCCATTAACTCCGACCGACACTGTTTTTCCGGTGATGTCCCTTTATAAAAATCGCAGACGAAACATTGCAGCTTGCATTCAAGCTCGCTTCATTTTCTCCGGCTGCTTGTTCAAACTTGGCAGTCCTTTTAATCCATTCCATTTTTGCCTTTCACGGTCTTCATTTTTTTTTTTTCTGTTCCTCAAAGTATTCAAAAAAAAACCGAGCTTGAAATCTACCCAGGCATTGAACTCCTTCTTGAATCATTTCCTCCATTGCAGCTTTGAGTTGATTAAAGATCTCTTCTTTTCTTGTGAGGCGTAAGAAGCGTAGTCACTTTCCTTACTTCTTGTAAGTCATACAACTAACTTTCTTTGAGATTGAAGTTGGCTCTGCTTATCTGAGTGAATAAAAGCCACTTGATTGAAGTTAAAGGAAGTATCTTGTCATATATTAATTATTTGACACCCACTTCAATTATTCTTATTTTGTTTTATGGAGGGAGAAAGAATTATACAATCTTGTCCCGTTTTTATCTTTGACGGTAAAATAATTTTGATCCATAGAGCGAAAAATGAGAGATTTTTTGGAGGTCATTGGTATATGGGATGTCGTTGAAAACGGTTCCGACATTCCCGATGCCACGGCAAATTTAAATGAGGCACAGATAAAAGCGTTGGAGAAGAATCATAGAAATGATCGTTTGGCTCGTCATTATCTCAATAATGCGGTCGAGTTAAGCGTTTATAAAAAATTTATGAACGCCAAGTCAGCAAAAGAGACATGGAGGATCCTCGTAAACGCCAACCGAGGTAATATTGAAGTTAAAAAGGTTTGTTTACGGGAATTGCGCAGGCAGTTCGAGTTGGCTCAGATGAGAACAACTAAGTCAGTTGGTGATTTTATTGCAAAAGTACGAGACATCGCCAGCAAAATGGGCGCAAATGGCGAGAGTCTGACGGAGGCACAAGTAGTGCAGAAAACCTCAAATCAGTAACGCAGAAATTTCATACGAAGAAAACGGTCATTGAAGCGACCAGAAATCTTGATGAAATTACAATAGATCAGTTGGAAGGTGAGTTATTATCCTATGAAATTTCTCTTGATAAAAAATATATTACTATTGTTGAGGAAGCATTGCAGGCACAACTAAAAGTGTCAAATCAAAAGGCAAAATCATCGAATCAAGTTGAATTCAGTCAACGTGGTCAGAATTTTCATGGTAGAGGCCGTGGTCGATGACGAGGCCGAGGCAGAGGTAATTTCAATTACCAAAGAAATAATAAGGGTTCTGGTCATAATGAACAAAGTAATGATTTTTCAAAAAAAGATAAATCGAAAATTCAATGTTATAATTGCAAGAAGTATGGACATTATCAAAATCATCGTCGATACAGGAATAATCAAGAAAATCATGCTAAGGTTGCAGAAAATAATGATAATAGTCTGGAAACTTCATTATTGGCGATTTTGGAGCTAATGAGAACAAGAAAATGATTGAATTCTCGATTTAGGTTGTAGAAATCACTTGTGTGGAACAATGAATTGTTCTCTAATTTGATATTTCTATACAACAATCGTTAAATTTGGATATAATATCGTGGTACCGCTTCTTGAAAAAGGGAAAATCGCTTACACTTTAAAAGATGGTTCTTCTAATGCTATTTCTGATGTATTCTATGTGCCTAGTTTACGTCATAATTTGTTGAGCATTGGACAGTTGTCACAGAAAGGCTATAACATAGTCTTCAAACAAGGAACCTCATTGATGAGCTTAATTTACCCTTTCAAAATACAATTTATAAAGGACTCAGAATCGTGGTAAACCAACTCTCTAACCAAAGAGAGAGTACCGGTCGATTGTTAGAATAGCTACAGGAGTACGAGGTCGATCCCAAGAGAAATGTGGTTGTGAGTACCAAAGTGAACGTGTTTCTTAGTCTAGGCGATCAAAGTTGTTGGTTTGTTTATACTAAAGATAGAAAAGAAAAAAATTAAACTACTTGGTTTTAAAAGACATAGCCGAACCATGATCAAAATAGTTAATTTCAACCCCACGGATAGACAAAACTCGAAGTGTGCATTATAACAAATGAACTCTCACATTCAATCTCACGGGTGCGTGCTCCTAGTTCGATGCTAAAATCAACAACTCTCCTTCAACATCCTATGTGAGGTTATCTAATTCTCCTTTAGAAAACCGATTAATCTAACATGATTAAGTCTTTGTGAGACGCCCCGCTTTCACGTAAAAACCTCGTTATGAAACAAGTCCGAAATTACTCGGTCGACGCATTACCCCGATACTCACCAATGTACTACACCGAACATCTTAACGAGAATGTGTCAAAGCAAAGAAACCAAGCTTTACCTAATCCATGGTCTCGCCCGAAAGACTCCGTGAAACAACTTGTCATTGTTGGCTCAAGAACCACCCGCACTTCATAGTTCAACCCCGGGTCTAACACTAAATTACACTAATCTAAACTACCACATTCAAGTTATTACGCTGATAATAATACATCGATGAGCGCGGCCCTCGAATTCCACGACCTAAAACCCGGTATGTTTTACCTCCCGATCTTAGAACCCTTTTTTCCCACACCACTCTCTTTGAAAAACTCTCAAGAGTGATGTGTGATTTTTTACCTAGGTTGTCAATCTAGCCCAAACCGCTATAACAAGTTCTAAGACGTGCAATATGTGAGATATAACAATAAAAAAACACTACACACTCCCTATTTCATTTTCCAAGGGTTGATTTCATCAAATTTTACATGATTCGACTATAATAAGTTTAGCTACTCATATATATATGTAGATATATAGATATTACAAGTAATCGATCACAAAAATGTCATGGATTACACGGCGGAAAGTTTTACATAATAGCCTTCACAATGCCGAATTCTATTAAAACCAAATTAAAACCTTAATCCAATCATTTGCCGATTCTATATACTTATATATATATATATATATATATATATATATATATATATATATATAAAATGAAATGAAACAAGAAAAAAAAAAACGAAGAACGGAAACGATATTATAACGATAACTATTCGAAGAATTACAACTACAAATATATATATCTATAGATATATATAGGCCCCAAAACATGAAAAATAGAAGGGAGAAGATGAAGAGGGAAGGGAGAAGAAAGGGGCAAAGTTTCTGATGAAATGAAGGCCTATTTATAGATAAAACTGGACAGGCCGGATCGATCCGGGAAAGGGCCGGATCGATCCGGGAACAATAAAAAATATTATCCCAGGCTTATCCTCTGCAAAACCATGTGCAAAATCATCATTATGTCGATTTTCAGTTACGCCGGATCGATCCGGGAAAGGGCCGGATCGATCCGGGACTGTAAAAAAACATCAGTTTTGAGCTGAAACTTGAAAAATTCATATCTTGAGTTGTAGACCTCCGATTGACGTGATTCAAAATGTGTTGGAAATCTATTTCAAAGATCTACAACTTTCATGAAGGACTCTTCTTCAGAAAATGCCTTTTTGATGGGCCATTTGTTCGTCGAAGATATTTCTCCGATTTCCACCAAATCGAATCAATTAGCCACTTGACCACTTGACTTAGCGACACTCTCGTATAGCCTGCATAAGATATGATTATACTTCAAAATGTCGTTACTCGGGATCTTGGTCAACCTATAATTGTACAATAAAGTACAAAATACCAAGCGTAAATCCGACACGACACTCCGGTTACTAAACCGGTACAAAAACTAGTAAAAACTTATAAAAACACGATATCTTATAAAATAGTCACGACTTATATATTTTTATGAAACTTAGGAATTAATGACTTTAATTGATATAAAAGTGCTCAAAATGATATCAAAAATGGGGTCAAAAGTTATAAAAATAATGTTGAATTTTTCCATTATCACAACCCCCCACTTAGCTTTTGGTCGCCCTCGAACAAAATAAGCGGTAAAATAAAATGAATGAGGAAAAAATTCATGAAGATAAGATATTAATGACAATCAGATGATGCAACCATTCGAATCATAACTACACGTTAACCTTAATATAAATGTATAACAGAGTGAGTGTGTGACAAGCCTTTTCAATTTCCACTAACCTCTCTTGAATAATTCAAGCAAACGCACAAATATCCATTCGCATAAATTCCTAATGATTTTCCTAGGTATAGGCGTGAATGATTCCACACAACGTCCTCCTATGTACTTATTAGGATAATCCCTAAAGCATATCATTCAGTTTATACTGGGGATAGTCAGAAGATAACTAGTTTTTTTTTTTTTTTTTTTTTTTCATAGGACACTAACATATCTGAACTCATTGCCAAAAATCGACTATCTTTCAAGCGTCATGAGGTGAGATCGAATACATCAATACCTATCTAACTTTTCACTTAATTTCACATGTGTAGCATATGCCTCATTCCCAAAGAATAGGATGTTTCGTGATAACACCCTAGCCGGACTACTATCATCAGCAATGGGAGCTTTTAAACCTCATAGTGATATAGACGCTTCGTGATAACGCCTACTACACTCAAATCATTGGTAGCTACATCCGCATATAAATAGCTCACTTATTTTGACATTCTTTCTATCACATTCAAACCTTCGTATATTCACAAGACATGTTCGTAAATTAGGTACTAAGTTACCGCTATTTCTAGGATAAACCACTGTAATACTGAATGGGTATAGTTTAAAATTTTCGCTTCAATATCAAAGGCTTATGTGAAGGAATTCATGTTACACAAATAAATTTAGGCTAAAATGCACTTACGGTTCACATTGGTTATACATATCCAAATTGATCATTACATATTTAAATCCATGAAATATATACCTTATACAGATTATTTTAATCAACTAAATAATGCTCGAAAAAGAATCAAAAACTAAGGGTTTAAACACTTACTGTCATTTCTATACCAACCATACTCTACCCCCCACTTACGATTTTGCATTATTCCCAGAGATAGAGAGAAAGACTTAGCTGATAAATCTGGCAGAAAGGTGCTATCGAATCCCGTAACAGCCATGAGAAAGCACGTCCCTAATCCCTGTACCAAAACAACCAAAACAAAGCAAACACGGGACATGGTCCTCGTAACAAAATATGCAAAAGGGATATGGGAATAATAAAATAATGGCCTCATTACGCCGTAAAATTCGATAGGCAATATATATATAGCTTTAGATGGAAAATAACCCACACGGGTAAAGCACAGAACATCTAAGCATATACGTATTACATGAGCATATATCATAGTCAAGTCAGCTATTCCTAGATTCATTTTTATTACACACAGTTTTATTAATGTGGGAATACTCACCACTATACTACAACGACCAGAAATTTGAAACAGACTAGATCATAAAATGAAATGTGTGAAAGAGTATTGAGTCTTTTATACCCAGATCCTCAATGGTTCAATAACCTAAGTCCAAGAAATGATGCATTTGAATTTTATCTTTTTTTCTCCATTGGGATTTTCGGATAACCACCTAATCGTTTCCTGTTAATGAAATTCAAACATTCATCCTGAGACTTGATTGTGCTTTGTGTTCATCTTTCATACAGATTCTACATTTCATTAAGACTAGGCTTATCCAAATTATCATTATTATTATTATCGGACTGCCTCCCGGTAGCGCTTTTGTTTAACGTCGTTTGCTCGATAGGGTGACTCTATACAGACTCAATCAACCAAAATCCGAACTCAAGAAGATCAATAGCTTAAGAAAAATTAACAATGCGAGAACCAAAGAAATTGAATTGTCTAGAAGCGTACCTCTTTTAATTCTCGATGTCACCTCCTCCCAGCCGGAGAATCTTCTGTTATCAGCCTGTCGAACCATCTTCTTTACTATTCCATAAAGTTCATCCATCGGGAGTACACAAATCGACCGCAAAAATTCATCCTCACAGAGTGGACGAATGTAGTAATCCGCATCGTTATATTAAACACTACCAACTCTCCTAGTGGCTTTACTAAAGATGGCCAATCAATTTCTCGCCTCCTCTAACTCAAATCTCATTATAGCAAATCAATCCTCAACCTTATTCTCAACTCGAACTTCTTCAATGAGCACCTCATCATCCTTAACCAACTCTTTGCACATGCCTGCTTTTCCTGCCGAACTCCATTATTTCAATCAATTGCACCACCTCTCTTGAAGATTTCTTATGGCAGAGTCAAGATTTATCTTGAACTCTTGCATGTCCAAAGCAATGTTTTGCAAGATCTCGGTCCAATCGCTTAGTTGCTCCATTTGACTGCCGGTGAAATCTTCTCGTGGTACTGGGGAAAACGATCATACTGACTTTGATTCATCGGAGGTGAGTAGCGCCTCTCTTGCCATTCCGCATAATCGATCGTGGTGAATCTGGGCAAAGCTATCAACGATTGAGTATGAACACCGTAATCCTCGATAAGCACTGTGGGTTCAAGAACCCTTATAATATTGTGGTTCATAACTCGAATAACCATAATTCTCGTCCTGGTATGCATTAGGGCACCGATGATCCCATGAACCTTGGTTATTCTCATTGTTGATACCGAGGTTGAGGCACGAACTGTTGTTGATAATATTGTTCTGGTGACTGAGGTTGGTAGGAGTATTGTTGTTCGTGAGTAGTATTGATTGAAAAATCCATCCATTTAAGCTCAATCTGCAAGATCTCGTAAAACAACAAGAAAACAATAAAATTTTTCTTTTTTTTCGTTTTTTTTTTTAATATATATATATATATGGTAGCCGAAGGTCCTAAGCCTCGCCTAGTTGGACTTACAAGATATCAACCTAATATAACAACCCCAGAAAGAGATTGGATTGAGTACCAAAGTCGATTCAAACCGAGCTCAGACAATATCACTTCAAAGATCCCAAGACTCTTATCGAAAGTAAAATAAAAATAAAAACCTAGGCCTAAGCCTTCGGTTCACTTACAAGATATCACAACAATATCACACATTTCCTCGCAACGGCGCCAATTTTTGATGAGCTTAATTTACCCCTTCAAAATACAATTTATAAAGGACTCAGAATCGTGGTAAACCAACTCTCTAACCAAAGCAGAGTACCGGGTCGATTGTTAGAATAGCTACAGAGTAACGAGGTCGATCCAAGAGAAATGTGGTTGTGAGTACCAAAGTGAACGTGTTTCTTAGTCTAGGCGATCAAAGATGTTGGTTTGTTTATACTAAAGATAGAAAAGAAAAAAATTAAACTACTTGGTTTTAAAAGACATAGCCGAACCATGATCAAAATAGTTAATTTCAACCCCACGAATAGACAAAATCGAAGTGTGCATTATAACAAATGAACTCTCACATTCAATCTCACGGGTGCGCGTGCTCCTAGTTCTCGATGCTAAAATCAACAACTCTCCTTCAACATCCTATGTGAGGTTATCTAATTCTCCTTTTAGAAAACCGATTAATCTAACATGATTAAGTGTCGTGAGACGCCCGCTTTCACGTAAAAACCTCGTTAAGAAACAAGTCCGAAATTACTCGGTCGACGCATTACTAACCCCGATACTCACCAATGTACTACACCGAACATCTTAACGAGAATGTGTCAAAGCAAAGAAACCGAAGCTTTACCTAATCCATGGTCCGCCCGAAAGACTCCGTGAAACAACTTGTCATTGTTGGCTCAAGAACCACCCGGCACTTCATAGTTCAACCCCGGGTCTAACACTAAATTACACTAATCTAAACTACCACATTCAAGTTATTACGCTGATAATAATACATCGATGTGCGCGGGCCTCGAATTCACGACCTAAAACCCGTATATGTTTACCTCCCGATCTTAGAACCCTTTTTCCCACACCACTCTCTTTGAACAACTCTCAAGAGTGATGTGTGTGATTTTTGACCTAGGTTGTCAATCTAGCCCAAATCCATTATAACAAGTTCTAAGACGTGCAATATGTGAGATATAATAATATAAAGCACTACACACTCCCTATTTCATTTTCCAAGGGTTGATTTCATCAAATTTTACATGATTCGACTATAATAAGTTTAGCTACTCATATATATATGTAGATATATAGATATTACAAGTAATCGACTCACAAAATGTCATGGATTACACGGGCGGGAAGTTTTACATAATAGCCTTCACAATGCCGTAATTCTATTAAAACCAAATTAAAACCTTAATCCAATCATTTGCCGATTCTCGATACTTATATATATATATATATATATATATATATATATATATATATATATATATATATATATATATATATATATATATATATATATATATATATATGTATATATATATATCTATATAACAAAATGAAAGAAAACAAGAAAAAAAACGAAGAACGGAAACGATATTATAACGATAACTATTCAAGAATTACAACTACAAATATATATATATCTATAGATATATATAGGCCCCAAAACATGAAAAATAGAAGGAGAAGATGAAGAGGGAAGGGAGAAGAAAGGGGCAAAGTTTCATGAAATGAATGCCTATTTATAGATAAATCGACAGCCGGATCGATCCGAAAGGGCCGGATCGATCCGGGAAAGTGGCCGGATCGATCCGAGGGCCGGATCGATCGGATCGATCGATCCGGGAACAATAAAAATATTATCCCAGGCTTATCCTCTGCAAAACCATGTGCAAAATCATCATTATGTCGATTTCAGCATACGCCGGATCGATCCGGGAAAGGGCCGGATCGATCCGGGACTGTAAAAAAACATCAGTTTTGAGCTGAAACTTGAAAAATTCATATCTTGAGTTGTAGACCTCCGATTGACGTGATTCAAAATGCGTTGGAAATCTCTTTCAAAGATCTACAACTTTCATGAAGGACTCTTCTTCATAAAATTCCTTTTTGATGGGCCATTTGTTCGTCGAAGATATTTCTCGATTTCCACCAAATCGAATCAATTAGCCACTTGACCACTTGACTTAGCGACACTCTCGTATAGCCTCCATAAGATACGATTATACTTCAAAATGTCGTTACTCGGTCTTGGTCAACCTATAATTCTACAATAAAGCACAAAATACCAAGCGTAAATCCGACACGACACTCCGGTTACTAAACCGTACAAAACTAGTAAAACTTATAAAACACGATATCTTATAAAATAGTCACGACTTATATATTTTTATGAAACTTAGGAATTAATGACTTTAATTGATATAAAAGTGCTCTAAATGATATCGAAATGGGGTCAAAAGTTATAAAATAATAAAGTGAATTTTTCCGTCATCACCTACACAAGAAGTGATCCAAAGAAATGACTCATTGCAAAGGTAAACATGAGTAATAACCCTTTGTTTCCGCTTTAAAATTAATTGTGGCGCTTTACCTTGTTTTAGTTCTCGTGAGTTTTGATGATACATGGTGTTGGTCCCTTGAAAAGCCTTTGGTTAAGTTTATAGGGGGGGTGAATAAACTTAACACTTAAAACTTTTGAGTTAACAAACTCAAGAACTTCAACACCACGATACTTCAAGAGTCTCACGCCGATACTCAAAGAGTTTGTCGATCGTTGAGTTTATCGAATTTGTGCAAATGGAAATATATCAAAAATTAAGCCTTATTACTTGTTGTTAAATATGATACCAAGTATTAGATACTCAGTGAGTGTATGTGTGTGATTCAATTGCTATATTCAGTGAGATTGATGTGCTAGATAAACTAAATGCATTATAAATGCAGTAAAGTAAGTAGGCATTTTTATAGTGGTTCCACTGGTGTAATCCTCGCTACCCACTCTTCTCCTCGTGATGTTGGAGGTAATTCACTAGAGATTCTTGAGGTAGTCATACAAAAATCCCTAAGATGCTTGTCCTTCACCAATAACTATGGCTTCACAAATCGAACACTTGGAGCAGTAGATTGTCGCTCCAAAGTCTTCCACTGGTCCTTGAAGGGTAGGATTGCCTCTTCACCACCTCCATCACAAACAACAAATTCTTGACACAACTCGTGCTTCACTGCCCTCAAGAGATTCCTTGTAAAAGAAAGTTTGAATCAAGTAAGTGATTCAAATTTTCAAAGAACTTGATCAGATGATATGATCAAGAATTGATGTCTTCAAGTGTGTAAACTTGATGTAGCTTGAATGCAGATTACACTTGAAGAATTGTACTGATCAAGAGCCTTATGCTCAGAGGGTCACAGGTGTTTGATCGATTTAATTCGATTGCTCAAGATGGATCCTTATTTTTCTTCAAAATCATCACTTGTATCCGAAAGTTGAGTCCTCTATTTATAGGTAGAAATCCTTGTGACTTATGTTTGACATTCAAACATAGCCGCTTTTGATTTGTCTCCATCTTGACTTGCTTTTTCTCGATCGTTCCTAGGACTCGACATTGCTCGACTCCTTTTGACAGCTTTACGCCTTTTCCACCCTTTGACTTGTATCCATTGGATAAAGGTCTGAATCTTTCCAACGTCCCTTTAATCTTAACCATTGATTTGTTTGATAAATCAGTGGTTGTTAGCTGTCCCTTTCTTTGTAATATTCCAATATAGCCTTTGATTAAATCGAAATATGTGTCCAACAGGTTCCTGAGAACATAAGTCTACTGATATACACATCAGTAAGCTGATCCTTATTTTGTAGTGTTTAAAACCACTTCAGCTAACTGTCTTTTATCTAACTTTTATTTATGAAGTTACATTACACCTTTTTTGCATAACTAAGTTTAGGTCATCACGCATTTCCCTAAATTCTCGATTCCATATCCTTGACTTTAAATACTAAGTTTGATCCCTTAGCCTTCAATAATTGAGTTTGAGCCTCACCTTTTCTCAAAAAGAGTTCCCCGATTAGTCTATCGACCTCACCTACTCCTACTGATCTAGACTAGTCTCATTGATGTAAGTCTCACGACCTTTACAAAGGCTTGTTTGATCAAACCTATACAAGATCAAACTCTAATAAACCTATACATTTGATCTAGACATCTTTTGCCTTTGCTCTATAATAGCTAGTCCGACACTCATCACTAAAACTTAAAAATAAGTCCAACAATTTCCCCCTTTTTGGTGATGTTGCCAATACCCCCCTTACAGCAAAGCAAAAAGATTGAAAACAAAAACAGAACAAACTTAGTCAATTCTCATTATAATCAGTTGTTCAAAAGTGTTACAAGCTAGATTCAGCAAAAAGTAAAGCAATTGTAAGCATGCTGATCTATTGTCTTCTTTCTCTTTCTTCCCTTGCTTTCTCCACTTGCTCTTGATAGGCTCTTATCTCTCTAATCATTTCTCTCATCCATTCATTTTCAATAAGAGAGAAATCAATGTGAGGATTCACTTCTTTCCACCATTTCCATGCTTAAGGCAGAGTGGGTTTGATCTGATGTACTCTGAAGCCTAAACGCATGTATACTTCCTTCAATTCATTAAGTGACTCTTTTGCATTGGTGGTAGGTAAACTCCTTCCACCTCTACCACCTCTTCCACCTCTGTGTGCAGCCCTCATGGCTTTAACTCTTGCTACCCAAAACTTAAGTCCAAAAAGCAATTGAGTCCCTCATTGAAACCTTTATCATGGTATGGTCTTCTTTATCGCAAGTGGAAGTCCGCAAAAAGCAGCTCCTAAAAGCATTGGTGTCATCTTCCCATATTTTCTTTGCAAAAATTCTCGCAAATTTCTTTTGCTACCGCTGCTTGGCTCTTCCCCTTATTGACATCATCAACAAAATGGGACAAAGAGCCATGAACACTTTCCCAGGCGGTGAATAGAGTACTCATTGTCCTTCCATGATTTCAGCTTCTTGTGTCAACTGCAGAATCCTTTGTTGCATTGTTCTGCTCCAGAGATTGATCCTCTCAAGAAGTTTAGGATCCAATCCAAGAGGTTGAAGTGTTCCAAAGAAATTCTCGTGCACAAGAGAGCTTGGGGTGTCTCAAAGAAGCTTATCAAGTTTTTGGTGGATGGCTTCAAGTTGATCTTTCAGAAACTTTTCCTTCATTGTGTTTCCTTGTCTGATCCCCTTTACATCTAGAGCAAGGTCAGCAAGAGCATACTGTGTGGTAGTAATATTGGAAGCAATAGTTTCAGTAGTTCTTCCTCTATTCTCCAATAAATTCATCAAGTCTTCAAATCTTTGCTCTTGCCTGTCAAGTTGAGTTCTTAACCTTGTAATGTCATTTCCGATACCTCAACTCATCCAAAATCTCTGCGGTACTCCACTGTACCATTCCTCCAAATGCATATGTCCAAAGCAGCCTTCACAAGAGGTTCTTCAACATTGTATTGTGCCCTCTGTCTCACCGACAACCATGGCAAGGCTCATATCCTTCCAAAGGGTTAGTCCTGGAATTCCTCCGTATTAGGATCAAGAGCAGTTCTTCAAAAATTGGTACAAATGCCTGCTGAGGTTCATCATCAATAGGTTCTTCCTCGTGCACTTGAAACTCCTAATCACCAGAGTCATAGTCCACCACCGCTCATCCTCATCAATAACAAAGCAGCTTCATCGACCATCTTTACCTACAAAGTGGTCTTGTCTCCAGAGGCTCCACTACAAAGAAATGCTCAACAACAACAACAGCAGGGTTTCCTCCAAACCCATAGATAGTTCCAACC
Source organism: Gentiana macrophylla (assembly GCA_026214975.1). Classification (NCBI taxonomy): domain Eukaryota; kingdom Viridiplantae; phylum Streptophyta; class Magnoliopsida; order Gentianales; family Gentianaceae; genus Gentiana; species Gentiana macrophylla. The sequence goes on from CM047806.1 coordinate 106,298,808, forward strand.
TATGTCCAGTGTGTCGCTTGAGACTCAAAGAACCTGCACTCTCCTGCTCCAACCTTTGTTCAGTGTCGCTTGAACCTCAAAGAACCCGAACCTCCTCAACTAACAATGGTGATCCTTCAAATCCCATCACCATGTCCAACCTCTCGGTATATCACTTGTTGCTCCTCGCTGATGAGCACTCTCTCGCATAAGGATTGCAGTGAATTCAGCCCTATTTTCTTCTTGAAACCCTTCAAAGATTGGCAATCATTCTTAGAGTGTTGGCAGCCCCACAATAATAGTGTGTCCTCAAAGTCAATCCACTTTGATATTGAATTGAATCCTCGTGAGTTGACATCAGTTCACTATGATCAAGAACCATCTCATCATCCAAATCCATACATCACCGATCATCCAGATGCTCAAAGAGTTCTTCAACAAATAAAGTGTCTATCTCACAAACCATCATGTTTGCACCAATATGTATTCCCTCATTGATTTGTGCCTCCAGATCATCCATGGTGAGATCCTCCAGATCCTCATCCGTTTGTCCAATACCGCCTCAAAGAAACCTACCAAGATCGTGGATCGTTGCATGCTTTGTTCATTTAATAAAGCAATCCCACTGCCTCCTCCTGGACCAGAGGGGAAATCATCACCAGAATCAGATGATGAATCATCACTGTCTGATTAATCTCTGGGATCTCTGAACTTGATACCCTCTTCCTTCTTTTGTTGATCAAAAAGATCCATCAATCTTGATTCCAACATAGAGGTATCAACTAAATCCAACAAATTTTTCACTCCCAACTTCTCAAAAGCCTATTCTTCAAAATCTGTCATTGGTTCTACAACTGTCTTTTATCTCTTATAGAACCCAAATTTCCATTGAAAGTAGTTTGCAACCAGTAGAAGTTTAGGATCAACATATCCTTCCTTTTTCTTCTTCCTTCCTTTCAAAGCGGCATGGTTGGCTTTCTCTGGTGCAATTTGAGTAGCTTGTCGACCTCCAAAGGTCTCAACGAGCAAGTTAAAAGTCTCTTCAACAGATGCTTCTAGGTCAGTAGGTTGCTCAGATTGTACATTAGTGCCTACTACCTCCATCTGTTCAACACTGGGTTCCCCCTGACTTATATGCTCATCGCCAGGTTAGCAGAGACCGCTTCTTCCCCGAACTATTGCAGACTTGCAGGTCTTGTACTGTTCGGAGGATTTTGCATCACTAAACAAAAACAATTTATAAAACCCTAACCTATATGCAAACTAACTCCTAACCGACCGAATATCGGGTAATTGCTAGTAAAGCGAATGAGTAAGGGGTCGATCCACAGTGAATTGGGTCATTGAATCTAATTTTATTAATTCCTCTAAATTATCACTCAAGAAAACAAATAAAGGAAATACAAACATAGAACAAATAAGATAAATCTAAGCTAAGAACAATAAAACGACCTAAGCTAAAGATACACGGGATCAAACAGAATACAAACTAAGTGATCTCAATCCAAGTTCATCTCATGATTTTAATTCAAATTGTGGTTTCACCTTTACACGAGATACAAATTCCTAATCTCTTAGTGAACTGCTTTCAAGCTATGAATTCCTAATTCCTTAGTGAATTCAATTATCGATCTCTCCTCTTCCGAATGTCGAGACCAATATTCCATACAAAACGAAGGTGTAGATTCAAGTTAACTCTCGTATTTTAGAATCTAACAACCTAGATAATTAACCGATTAACTTGTCACTTAATTAACGATTAAAGATCCTATCTTTCTATGGTGATCTAGCCTAACAAAGATTCTCATTGGCGTTAGACAACGATTAGTAAACAATCTCTCGATATAGTTCACACAATAGCATCATAATCATAGAAGGATACAAAATAAATTAAAGATCATAAAAATAAACTAGAGATTGAATAAATTAAAAGAGATTAAACTCACATAGTTCATACAAGGGTTGATCTTCAAGCATCAACGATGAAAAAAAACGAAAAAAACATCCTATCTAACCCGATCACCCGAGCACAAGGCTCGGGTGATCGGCCTTGAAACCCCTCGCGCGCGGCTGCTTTTTTTTAGGTGAATGGTAGTGTGTGTGTTTTTGTGGTGATGGAGGTGTGTATATATAATGGGAGGTGTATAAGGGAGGTAGCATTTGAGGGAGGTGAGAAGTTGGTTAGAAGTTTGTTAGGATGTAATGATGAGTTTGTTAGTTTGTTAGATATGGTGGGTAGGAGATGGTGGGTAGGGGTGATGAGTCATGCAAGAGTTAGTTACAAGCATGTGGAGTTTGTTGGGAGGAATCTTTGCCATCATTGAAGGTAACATGCAAGGAAATGAGCCAAATATCTCCCAATTCGTCCAAATTTCAGCTGTTTGGAAGAAAAATCATAACTTGAGTTGTAGACTCCGATTGACGTGATTCAAAATGCGCTCAAAGCTCATTTCAGTATCTACAACTTTCATCAAGACCTCGTCCCCTGAAAATGCCTCTAATTCGGGTCAAATTTCCATCGAAAACAGGTTACGGTAGAAGTGCGCTGGAAAATATTGATCCGCTGATCTCGTAAACTCGTGGCATCTTCTTCTCTTCCTCAAAATCCATCTTTTAGACTCAAAACATGTTGTTACATGGGATATTTTGAAAGCCTTAATCACCAAGTGTGGTGATCAAAATATCAAGGATATTTATTTTGTGATCAAATAAATATCCAAGGGAATATGCTTGAATATTCCTAAAATATCCAAGATATTTATTTTTTGCAAGCTAAGCACACGGGTGATCATTCAAGCCTTGACGCCCGCCCACTTCCTCCTGACGCCCGTCCGGTAAGTTTCTCGAACTCTCTGATCGATTTCGCCTCCAGTGGACGCCAGCTTCACTTCTTTGGACGCCACCCAAATTAAGATCACAAACTTGATTTCTTTCCTTAATCTTCCAATCTTCCATAAATCTCTTTAGCTCTTTCCAACTTCGAATTTAGCTCTCTAAAATCATCTTTTCCATCATCAATGAGTATCTACAAGAGGATCAAACATACCAAAGCGTAACATAATTCCAAAATAATATAAATTCATCATTTAAGCACATAATTGCTACGCTTTTGCAATTTAACTCTTAAAACATCATTTACTCAATATTTCAATATAACGCTTGATTTCTATGGAAAACATCCATATATGGGGGAAATTGATAGAAAATATATCGTTAAAAATCATACAATTTGACCCTAAACAATACCCCCACACTTAGATTTTTGCTCGTCCCGAGCAAAACAAAACAATAACATAGCTCGAGATAAATAAACATCTTAGCAAATATAAAACATATTCAATAGTTTAGAGGTTCGCCTAAGTGTGTGTGCATAGCCATAATAAATTTCCACTAAATCCACACTTGAAATTGATTCAAGCAAAACTTGCTAATACCCCCTTCAACTAGAGACAAATGACACTTACAAGATGTACCCTACAAAACGTGATATATCCTAAAAATATGATAGAATACATCTAGACCTTTTTTTCGACATACTCGTGAGGATAATCCCTACAAAGATATCTTTTAGTTTATACTAGGTATAAGATTAACGATAACCAAGTCTTTAATTAATTTTTTTTTCATTCACTTTTATACGCATTATTATTAATGAGCTCTTTCCGCGTCATAGTAGAAATAGGATGTTTCGGGATAACACCATACCTTACTCAAATCATAGGTTAGCTTCTTCTAACTGCCGTGAGCTTTTAGTCATCATAGTGGTATAGGACATTTCGTGATAATGCCCTACCTCACTCCAATCATCGACTAGCTTTCGACACACCCATTTATTTATGTGATTACTTACATTTCTCGCCAGCAAAGGTAAAATTATTTTTTTCTAATGACCACCGAGCATAACACCTCAAGTAAACAATTTATTCATTATTATTTTTTTCAAAGACTTTAGTTACGCTTTCACTTATCACATTCAAACCTTCGTATATTCACAAGATATCATACTGATCTAAACATAAACTATTATAAATCTCACGATATATACGTTAGCACTAAGTACACGACTTATAAGAAAATCAAAATCACTAATCCAAAAAGTGGTATAGCTTTATATTTTATAGCTCATCATTCACTATGGCATGTGAAAAATAGTGTTGGGTGAAACAACTAAATTTACTAAATATGCAAAATAACGCCTCAATGATATAAAACTCAAATAAAGACATGCAATGCTCACTGACAAAACAAATTTTTTGAAAATTTAGCTCATTTTCGTGATAGAATAAAGCAAATGAGTGTAGATACATATCGATCATTCCTCCCCACACTTAGATTGCAACTTGTCCTCAAGTTGTACGTAAATAAAAATTTAGGACTTAGCCGATTTGGTATTGATTCAAGAGTGGTCAAGAGGACAACAATGGTGATGTCATATGAGTCCTTTTCAAAGAACGACTTCCAAAGTAGCTTGACAAAAACAAATATGAATGGTACCGCACTACTTGAAAACACAGAAACATCTCGGGAACAAAGGGTTATACATGTAAAACACATGGAAAAGAAGTCATAGAGATTTTTTTCATTAAGCTCATATAAGGATGGACATATACATGGAACATTACAAAACAAGAGGCTAAGTGCAACTACATAAAATATATTACAATGCAATCTACATGATATGCAATAATAAAATAATGATGGCATATGAAAACCAACAAGAACTATCATGGAAAAAAACGAGGTAGTATTATGGAAACCGACAAGAATTACACTCTAAAAAGAATAAAAGAGAAAAAAATAAAAATAAAAATAGAAAAACAAATGCAACTAGATGAAATGCACCTAAGTGATATGCATCTAAATGGTATGCAAAAATAACGGAAAATAAAAGAAAGAAAACTAGCCCATTTATTTGCAACGAAACATGTATGTAATAAACGCCTACCAAATAATGATAGTTTACGATAAACGATAAGATTTATCATTACATGCGCAGTGTAGACGCGCTTTAAGACTCACAAGAGAGTGATAGCATTATGGAAAACCAACAAGAGCTATACTAAACAAATATAACTCATAAGCCAAAGATGGTAGCAACGGAAAACCGACAAGAGTTACCCATATGAGTTACAAAAATAAAAAGAAAGCACATAAGTCTTAACGCCACAAGATTCATCACAACGATATGTAGCATACGGAAACCGACATTAGCTACTAAATAACACTAAGAATGCTTATAGCATACGAGAACCGACATTAGCTATAACATGCATGGATGAATCATTGTATATAAAAATAAATCAATTACTTAACATGGATTCGTAGATGGAAAGATGTAAACATGCACGCTCGTAACATCTACATAAAAGAAATTAGCCACGTAAGCTCGTATGAAAGTATCCAAGTCAAATAAAGCATTAAAAATCAAGTTAAGAGAAATTATGGAACCTCGACGCAAGGCCCAACAAGGCGACGCCGCTTGCCATGAAAACAGATCGGACGGGCGCTCAGCGAAGACAGACGCCCGCCTGGTTCTTGAAAACAGTAATGTAATGTAGTTGATACTTTTTTTTTTTTGCACAGACGGCCATTCAACAATCCAGACGCTGCTCACCTGCATGTTGTTGGGTCGGACGAAGCGCTCACTTACTTGGACGCCCGCCCAAGCATCGAATTTTGCAACAAAATACGTAATGCAGAAAAACACAGCAGATCATCAACCCAAACAAATCATACATAACAAAGAAGCCTACATCAAATTTTAGCATGAGCACACAAGGTTAAGATTAGATTACACTTCACGCTTCACAAATCGAGTAAAAACTTTTTGCACATTCTTAACCCTACGGTCATCGAAACACGGCAAAATAAAACTCTCAATTTGTTTAACGCTACTTTTATTGAAAGAAAATAAATCGTAACAAAATAGAGAAATTAACTCAACTAAATTCAACAAAACACCGATTCCCCGGCAACGGCGCCATTTTGTTCGGAGGATTTTGCATCACTAAACAAAAACAATTTATAAAACCCTAACCTATATGCAAACTAACTCCTAACCGACCGAATATCGGGTAATTGCTAGTAAAGCGTAATGAGTAAGGGCTCGATCCACAGTGAATTGGGTCATTGAATCTAATTTTATTAATTCCTCTAAATTATCACTCAAGAAAACAAATAAAGGAAATACAAACATAGAACAAATAAGATAAATCTAAGCTAAGAACAATAAAACGACTCTAAGCTAAAGATACACGGATCAAACAGAATACAAACTAAGTGATCTCAATCCAAGTTCATCTCATGATTTTAATTCAAATTGTGGTTTCACCTTTACACTAGATACAAATTCCTAATCTCTTAGTGAATCCGTTTAATTCTCAAGCTATGAATTCCTAATTCCTTAGTGAATTCAATTATCGATCTCTCTCTTCCGAATGTTGAGACCAATATTCCATACAAAACGAAGGTGTAGATTCAAGTTAACTCTCGATTTTAGAATCTAACAACCTAGATAATTAACCGATTAACTTGTCACTTAATTAACGATTAAAGATCCTATCTTTCTATGGTGATCTAGCCTAACAAAGATTCTCATCGGCGTTAGACAACGATTAGTAAACAATCTCTCGATATAGTTCACACAATAGCATCATAATCATAGAAGGATACAAAATAAATTAAAGATCATAAAAATAAACTAGAGATTGAATAAATTAAAAAGAGATTAAACTCACATAGTTCATACAAGGGTTGATCTTCAAGCATCAACGATGAAAAAAAAACGAGAAAAAAAACATCCTAATCTAACCCGATCACCCGAGCACAAGGCTCGGGTGATCGGCCTTGAAACCCCTCGTATGCGCGCTGCTTTTTTTTTAGGTGAATGGTAGTGAGTGTGTTTTTGTGGTGATGGAGGTGTGTATATATAATGGAGGTGTATAAGTGACAGGGCGGATGATGTACTAGTGCTTGGGGGCGCTTGCTCTCT